>SRMA01025438.1:93564-127041 GCA_007224835.1 Danionella cerebrum | reverse complement strand
TTAAAATTGAAGACATCCACTGCTCATTAAGCCAAAGACATCTGGGGTATTTTGTGGGGTTTTTTGCTACCTTACAATGTGTTCTAATGATTTTGCCCTTTGGCTCAATAGAATGACATTAAGAGAAGTGGGTAGGGTGGGAAATGAAGACAAGTTCAGGATTTTGCATCGGCTTGCGCAACCATGCATACATGTCTGGCGCACCATCAACTATACCACTGGGCCAGACGAGAAGACATTTTCTGAAAAGTATGACTATTTTAAACTAACCAGTTGAAAACAATAACCACTGCAAATACAACACAAACCTACACTGAACAAAATTGTCTAAAATTGTAGAAGCAACCAATGACAAAAGTTAGACCATAACACAGTGCAGTGCAGTCGTGAAATAATACTTTATTAAAAGCTTGCCACATGCCCATGCACCCCTATAGTATTTTGGGGAACACAAATGTGGATTATTTATACTGTTGTGTTCCTGCTAAAGAACTGAAGGATGAGATATAAATGGACCACAAGCAGGGAAACACTGGTAAAATATCTTGCCAATAAGGTAAGAAGAAAGCTTATGTAAACATGAGCAGTTTGTCACAAGCTCAGATTAATCCTAAGACATGCACATAGAAGAGGTTCAACTTATTTAGAATAAATTGCGTGCTTCAGCGTTGTTTTATATTATTATTATTATTATTTATTAATTACGTTATTAAGTGCTCTCGAAAGAGTTTCTTTTTAAAGGTTGTGAGAGACCACCAGTCTGGTGCTAGAACTGCCAAGGTTCTGCCACAAACGGGAATAAACATGACAAGTAGTATAGCTGTGCTCATATGTTTACAGACCTTGGCAAATTTTCAGATTTCTGGGCCATTTTCAGAAAATATGAATGATCATGTGAAACATGGAGGTGGTCCTCTGATGTTTTGGGGATGTGTGAGCTCCAAAGGTACAGGGAACCTGATTGAAATTGATAAGAAGATGAATGCAGTATATTATCAAAGGATACTGGGAAAAAATGTGCTCTTATCAGCCTAGAAACTGCACATGAGACATTACAACACGACAACAATCCAAAACACAGGGCCAAGTCCACTTGTCACTGGTTAAACCAGAACAAAGTGAAGGTTCTGGAGTGGCAATCCCAGTCTCCTGACCTTAATATTATTGAACAACTCTAGGGCGAACTGAAGCCAAGAATTTAATAGAATTGGAGAGTTTTTACGAAGAATAATGGGCTGCTTTACCGACAGAGAAGATAAAGAACCTCAGCGACAACTACCTCAAGAGACTTCAGGCTGTCGTTGATGTTAAAGGTGGGAATAGAAAATATTAAGAGCTTTCTGTTTTGGAAAGTTTCTGTTGCAATTAAAAGAGTAAACTTAGTTGTTTCCTAATAAATGGTTTTACCCAACAACTAACTGCAAGTGGGAAAAAGTTTTTGCGTTTTTGATTTTTTCTGAAAAATGACCAACTCGAATGAAAACATGAGGGAAAGTATGGATTCAAAAGCAGAACAGAGTTAGTCGGATGACCTCTCTTTTGTTTTCTTACTGATGTCTATGATTAACCACCAAGAGTCATCCTTCAACTGCTTAACCATCCCATCATTCATGGACCTTCAAGGCCACACCAGCTGCGACTCCACCATTTCTATCTTTGGAGATGCTGTGAAGAAAATGTCAGCATTCATTATGTGAACGAATGTGACAATACTTCATTCTCCTTTGAGGCAAAACAGAAGAAAAATAAGAAGCAGACCGGCCTGTTTTGTCTCGCTCACTGTCTGAATGTGGCCACTTGAATGGTTTCAGACAAAAAGATATTCATCATAACACAATATTGCAGAGAAGCCAACTTTTGGGAGGCTTTCTAATAGAAACAACATGAAATAGAGTCTGATGTTTACACCTGAGTGTCAGGTTAGATGATGACATTGTTCAGCACTGGATTGCTTCATTGGTTAATCATGACCAGGGTTTTTTCCTTCCTCCACTTTTCATCGCTCTCTTTTACTATAGAATCAGACATGCCTTAAATGGAAATATTATTCCAGTCAAAGTCTGCAACGTTAGATAACAACCATCCAGGGTGCAATTCAAAGTATAATGTTGTATAGTCAGAAGCGAAATACTTTTGAGGTTTCCTCTTTAGAGTTTAGCCTTGGTTCTGGTCGAAGATTTTGGCTTAGTTTATTGTTTTGACTGGTTCCATTCTATGCTTTAAACATTTCTGGAAACATTATTCATTCCAGGTTTGTCTCGTCGAATTCCTCCAGTACCAAAGTCTTCATGAGCAAATCCCAATGAATCCAAACTTCTTGTGAGGACAACAGAAAAAACAAGAGTGTTTTTGTTGATAATTTAATATTTGAAAATATCAGATTTCACTCAACTGCTCATTTCCTCCTGACAGACTTTGTTATCCCTTTGCGTTTAAAATGTTTATTCAAATATGGTCATGAGGGTCCTTAGTGACTTTTATTGTACAGGGAGAAAATCTATTCATTAGAATAAAACTGGATGACTAAAGTTTGTGCACAAACTTTGACGTTGGCCTTTAAAAGTTGTTTTATTAGTAAACTGGAATGGTTGCCAAACTAATAGTTCCTAGTGCCAAAATGAGTATAAACCAATCCCCATGATTTTCCTCAGCTGAGATAGTGATGTGCAAAAATGGTTACTATGGTTAAGTCAGGTTGTTATGGAGGGTCAGTAACATAAATCATGTCCCCCTTGTCACTATTAGTTTTACAAACCAACCCCCATGTCTTTATCATTTACCAAAGCTGAGATAAGGTTCAGAGAAGTCGTTTTTTAATATTTATATCTAGATTTTATTTGATATTTATATGGTATCTGCTTGATATTCCAGACTCACACCAAGGAGCGTCTGACTGAATCAAGTAAAAAGAGGTTAGGCAGATGTATTCATATTTCTTAAAATAATCAGATAACTAGGCCTATAGTGAAAGTTGTCTTTTGTGAGGGATTTTATTTTGGCGCATTAGGTTGAATATGTTTGCTACCCTGGTCTAGGAGGAGATGCGTTTAGAATTTTTTTGTCCAAAGCAAAAACAAATATCAATATGTTGGCTTTTACAAGTTAACGCAATAAAGACTTCCATTCAGTATTCGCTGGGTGACATACATTACCTTTCATGTAAGCCAGAGCACAACATGGATATCTAGTATTCCAAACCCTTGGAGCTATTTGTTCATACTATAACACTGACAAAAGCACAGATATGCTAAAACTTGATAAGTATTTTGTAAAACTAGTATTTTATTCTTACATCTGAAAATGAATATCAAAAATGATTATTAATGGTCTAATTAACACAGAAACCTCTAATTGACATCCTTATAGGCATCTTTAGAAGCAGATTCCAACATGGTAGAGCCATCTTTGTGCTGTCTTTCGTTTTAAGTAATCAAGCTGGAAAAGTTGGGGTTAGATGTCATTTTGGATGGATGCGGGGCAAATTCTGCCTTCATTGCAAGAAAGAACTTTTCACAAGATTGCGAAAATAACAAGGTTTTAAGTTTTAAGTAACACATTAAAGAAGGCACACGTGTGTACATCTGACATTAATTTAATTTACATTACGTGATTAAATAACTATAATGAGAGATTTTCCCCAAACCCAACAATTTGAAAGAGGACAAATAACCAAAGTAAAAGCTTCAGAAGTCGAGTAAACCTATGAGAAGGCCATGTAACAGGTGGTTCTGCTTCTAAACAGGCCAAAATAAAAAGACGAGGTGGAAAGAGAGCAGTCTTGGCTTTCAGGATCTAAAGGCTGGGAGGATTTGGTCTTGTTCTTGTATGGGAAAAGGGATTAGGTGCTCTATTTATAGTGCTCATTCACAAGGGCAAAGGCAGATAGTGAGCGAGATAATGTTATTACTGCTCCATTTAATCTCTTGCAGTCATGTGATCACCAGTAAGGGTGGGTATTTTGTATTTGTTTTAATTTGAAGCATTTTTGGGGCTGTAAAAGTGACATTGTCTTGCCTTTCCTCACCTGAAAGTCGAATGTGAGATGCGTTACTAATGATTCCCAAGAGAAGAGGTTTACAGAGCATTGTGCAGCATATGTGACACATTGATTTATCCATTTATAGGAAAACTAAAGGAAATGTTAAAGTTACAGAAGACAAAAGGTCAAGTTTTCAAAACTGGTTCAGCTCTGATATAAAACCAACCTTCTGCATGTCTTCTGCCAGACAAACAAATATCCCATCCTAGATTCTGCTTCTACAGATGGCATCGAGGGCTGCAAAAATGGTCTTCTTAAAATTGAAAATTTACTAAAATAATGTAGCTTTTGCTATAATCAAGCTTAAAAAAATTAAAATAGGGCAAATAAACTTGAGTTGAATTCTTATAAGTATAGCATAAAAATGTTTAGTTGAAATAAATACTGATTGAACTAAAGACTGGACAAAATCTCTCAAAATAAAATCTAGGTTTATAAATGGCAGAAAATGGGCAAAATTTGCTAAAAAAAAGAACTAGAAATAATGCTAAGAGTAATTTAAAAAATTCTATTCAAATAATCTTAAAAGAAATACAATTTCTCCTTTTATTTGGAGTAAATTAACATTTATTTAAATGGAGCCAATTGTTCTCTATAAGCATTGATACAGCATCAAATAATGAATGTTTGGGTTTAGATTTTAGCAGAACAATAAAATTGAACATGGGTCACAACGAGTCCTTGATTCATTGTGTCCTAGTAAAATATTTATCAAAATGGGTTAAAATCTAACAGACTGGATTTAAAAAAAGAAATATTTTGTTAATTAATTTATTCATTCATTTTCCATGCCGCTTTTTCCCTTTTGGGGTGTCGGTGCCTATCTCCACTGCACATTGGGCGAGAGAAGGGGGTACACTCTGTACAGGTCGCCAGGCCATTACTTATAAAATGTAACTTTTAAGGAAAGATATGTCACATTTTGTTCTTGTGTTCAGTTTTTGCAGTGATCTAATCCTGATGTGATGAAAGAGTGGATAGTTTTATTTAAATGATTAACAAATTCTCAAGCAATTTGACAGATGAGATAGAAAGCACTCGTGTTTGGATCTGCATACACAAAAAAAGCAAAATACCTCGAGATATGAACGCGACTTAGAAAATGGTCGAGATAGAAAAGGTCTCGTGGGAAATATTTTGCTTCGAGATACGAAAATATAAGAAAAACACCAACAGTTCCGCTCTATTATCCACTTGTTAAGTCTGACGTTGCGCTGCGCTTCAGAGTTCTGGCACTCCATTCTCCAAATGTACTAAAGAGGGCTAATATGCTTTTAAACAGTTTAAATCTGTTTTAAATCAAGTGAAACATTATGTATAGATTACCAATAATGTGGTATAACAAATGTTAGAGTCAAGGTGTTGTAAAAGATGTTTATAAAGTGGAAAGTTCTGTTCTGTTGCGCAAGTTAGAGAAACCCTGTGATGCGTTCTCAGAAGCGCTCTCTCCAGAACGCTCTGTACTGCCTCCGCTTGTGCTTTAAACCGTGTTAGTGTTTGTAATTCATGTAACTTTCATACGTAGTGCCGTAATGTTTTCTGCCAGCCGTTCAACCTCCTCCGACACATCGCTTCTCATTTATGTACATATTCTGTATTTTGCTTGTGTTTTATTATGTTTTGTTATAATTTATTACATTAGCAATGTGTAGATTTAAGGATTGAAGTTTATCAACCTATACTGTTGTTTCTGAGAGCCGTTGCACGGATTAGGTGTCTTACATGTAAAGCTTGCTTCGACGTACGAAATGTTCGAGATACAAACGCCACTCTGGAATGGATTAATTTCATTTTTCGGGGTACCACTCTATTAGTAATCAAATATACTTTCATATGTATTAAAAGGTAAAAACCAGATGAAGTCTGAGTTTGGCAGAGGCCCTTCAGCAGCTCTACAGGCTTTGGTGCGTCTCACCTGGTTCACATTTGCAGCAGCTTTGGCCACGCGGCTCTTATGGTGTAACATTAACTCTCCTTCCTGTTCCATATGAAAATTTAAGCGTGATCCCAGAGGAGCAGTAAAAAGGCTGAACGCTGGCCAGACTGTGCTGCTGGTCGGCACACGCGTGGTGGATCATTCAGACCAAACCACAGTCCACAGGCACCAGCAGCAGTCTTTAGGAGGAACATTTGAGACCACAAGGAATGATAGGGAAAACGATAGGAACTGTTTATTATCTTGCCACTAGTTCAAACTACTGAGAGGGTTTTTGGTTTCGAGAATCAAGGCTACTGTATATAAACTATGATGATGGTTGGATGGGGCGAGTAATTCTGGTCAACTCTATCATTACTCCAGATTTTTAATGGACCTCTTGATCTATCATAGCTGTGGTATGGATCCAGGTTTGTGCAACAGCAGAAGAAACTTGTGTCAGTACTGGTAACTCATGGGATCGTCCAAGGATTGTCATGGTGACGGTACAGCCTGATTTTCTGAGGTGGGAAATGAATAGGTTTTGGTTATAGATCATTTGATACATCAATAGAGTTCTATTTTGAGAGAAAAAAAATTTTACCACGGTTTTCTGCCTTTTCAAGCAGACAAACTGATTTAAGGGTTTAAACTCAGGTTTTACTAACCTCTTCTGTGATTGGCAAGATTTTGGGCCATTTAAATCTAACCGAAAGATCACTCTCGGCTCTAATCTTTCTTAAAACAGATTAATTCTATGTAATGATTCACATTTAATGATACCCTGGTAAACAATAGTGCAAACAGTGAGGAGCAGTGAACAATCTCCTCAATGCCAGCAAGACTAAGGAGATAATAGTGAAGAAGCGAACATAGAATCCCACTTCCATCAACAAGATTCCAGTGGAGAGAGTAGACAGCTTCCGGGACCTCGAGGTAAACATCGTACAGGACTTGTCTTGGTCCTGTTGCACCAACTCCCCGGTGAGGAAGGCCTGGCTGTGTCTATAGCACCTGAGACATCTAAGGAACTTTAAACTACACTCTCAGGTGCCAAAGTCTTTACACACCTGCACCTTCAAGAGCATCCTGTTGGGCAGCATCACTTCCTATTTCGGGAACAGAACCATGCAGGACCGGCGAGCTCTACAAAGGGTGGTGCGTTCAGCTGAACGTGCCATACACATCGAGCTCCCAGACCTGCAAGACGTCTAAAACATGCGGTGTCAGACCAGGGCCGCGAAGGTTGCGAACACAACGGATCCTTCTCACTATTGCGTTCAGGAAAGCGCTTCTGCTTCTTGAAGGCAAACACAGAGAGAATAAGGAGGAGCTTCTTCCCGGATGGCATACGCTCTCTGAGCAGGGATTTACCGGGCACAAACTTTCAATCCACTTTAAGCTCATACAGTCATTCTGCAGTTTACTGACCGTCAATCACATCCTTTTGCTGTTCTATATAAATATACATAGATACTCCTAGAGACGTTTTACTTTTTTTGTATTGTATTATATTTTGTAATTTGTTCTTTCATATTTTAAAAGCATCCTATTTTATAATCTGAATCTAATGAGGTTGAGTCCATAAGGATTTATTGCAAATAAGCATTTCACCAGCAGAGCGTTTAAATATGTTGTGCACGGTTTTGGTACATTTTGGTTCAGTGGTACATTGCTCAACATTTTGTATCAAATTATTTAACTTTTAAAATAGAAATTGATAAAGTTATAGGCCATTTATTTACATGAAATAGCTGTGCAGACTGCTCAGTTTATATGTTAATGTTGCATTTCTCTTACTGTTATTTTGCTCCACCTGTGAAATCATTGTGAAAAAAAAAACATAATCTGTAATGAGTTTGAAGAATCGTATTGTATTTGCTCAAATTATTATTCTTTTGCGACTTTCAATGCATTTTTGAGGGTCTAAACGTGCTCGTAGTCACAGAATTTTGCACAAATGTCAGAACTGGTGAAAATTTTACAAATAATGAGGCGCCACTTCGGCATTGTGGGCCACCAAAGCTTAAATATATGTTTATATGCAAATATGTATGTTTCCAAAATCGCCAGGAAGTTGGTTATTTTGCAAAAACCTCTAAAAATAATCACTTTGTTCATGTTGTATCTTAACAAACTCCTACAGATTTTATCTGTCAACTCTAAGAAATAACATCTGAGAAATATGCATCACAAAGTTTACATGTATATCAGTGTTCAAATTACAACAGGGGTTGCATGACAACATAATGCAAGTTTTGTACTTTTATTAGTGTATGACCTCTCAAAAGAGATCATTTTAAGTGTGAAGTGCTCCTACGCATGTCATTGTTAACTTTGACAATTTTTTAATCTGATTAAGATAATCATCTACCTGAACTGAACTTTAGTTGTTCTTTGATGAATTAAATTTTAGGAAACAAAGTTGGCAACACTTCTCACACAAAAGAATGATGTTTATTATCAGGAAGAAACAGGATAATTTTATCATTTTAGTCCATTTACAAAGTAACACAAGTTTTTATGACGATGGAAAAAGAGAAATAAACAGACTGGCTGATGCAGTTAAAAACACTTAACACTTGGCATCCTCACAAGCATCCCCAAATAACATTCTCCAAGACAAACATTTTTGCAATAAAGAGGATGCATAGATATCTCCCACTCAAACACAGACCATCAATTCAAATGGTTCTTCCCAGCTACAAATATATTTTTGGCCTGATGAGACATTGTCTAATTTCCAACAAAGAGTCCATCCAGAGTGTCCTTGAGCCTCACCTCTTGGCCTACTTGTCTTTCAGCAGTTCCTTGCTCTCCTCGCGTCTCCTCTTGTTGACAAGGTTGCGCAGATCATAGATCTCAAACGTGTCTTCGTCCTGCATGTTGGCATCTTTTACCTTTCTGGTTTGCTCATCAAAGTGCAGAACATGGGCCATCCTAAATCACAAGGGGAAACAAAGTTCAGTTCAAAGGAAGAGCAATGTGCGGTTTGCAGGCCACTAAATCATCCAAATCAGACGAGTGCTGGGATTTTCCTGATGGAACAGAACAAATCAGAGCAGACATCCAAACACGATTAGTCTACAAACAAAACATTTCAAAGCCTCTTTACTAAGGAGAACCAGTCCAAAAAAATGGAAATTTCTGAGTAGTTAAAGAGAACATCAACTGAGCTATTTTCAGAAGTTGATGTGATTAGTGAATAGTGCATTGTTAAAATCTGTAACAATTTTAGATTAACTTTAAAATAAAATACTGCCATCACTTCTGTTTAAAATGATCTTTGTTGCTGTGTGTCCCTACAAATGTAAGTGATACTGTCTCTCTCTCGCGTGCACCATCTTTTCCAATGGAAGAAAGAAAGCAATATAGTCAATAATCGAAATATATAAACAGTAAGACCTCCAAAACACCTCTAGATACTGAAAATGATGAGTAATCTGCAGAAGTTTGACCAGTAAGACTTCAAACATATGTTTCTGTATGGTAAGGTAAGGAAACATTTATCATCAAGTGGGAAGATAGGTATTAGAATTTTTAGAAATGCAAATTTAATTTTGCCATTCATACTTGAGCAAAAAGCAAATTAACATTAATAAATAAAGTTAATCTTCACCAATTTATGTTTGACGGTTTTGTGTTCGCTCAATGAAATTGGCTCTTTTGTTAACATGTTAAGGACTGTTTTTGGGACTCAAATCCACAGCTTGGTGGCGTTCAGTACACACTTTCATGAAGACCTCGCAAAAACAACATCAATAACGACAACAAAAATACAATGTTACATAAAACTTTATATACTCCATCTACCACCCAGGTTTCATGGCTGTCAGAAAATTAGTCGATGAACGGCATGACCAATCACTCTCTATGATGTATTTTTTTATGTACTTCTAATATAGCCATTATTTTTTCAGAAAACATTTTGCAAGTAAAAAAAAAAAAACCTTCCCGTACTGGAGCTGAACCTGCAAGAGCTTGAGCACCATCCAAATGCAGGGAGTAATATTTCAACGCTCAGAGTACAAAGCCGAACCCAAACCATGGTTCATTAAAAGAATAGGTGAATTTCAGAAAGGTATTAACGAGAAAACCTCACAATAGTTTTGAATAAAAACCAATATGTCTCCACCGCCAAGATAATTCAACCACCCCTAAACACACTGAGAACATGAATATACTGTATTTGGAGAATTTTAAGCAAAATGCAATTGGCTTGAGGTCTATTGGAGTCTAATATGAGCTATTTAAAGTGAGGGTCATTTTATGAGACTACAGATGACCGTACACAGATCTTTGCACAGCAGGAGAGGTGATTGACCGCCGGAATAACATTACACTGAGCATTCCTAAGAGCCAGCATCGGCAAGAGGAGCTCACAGCTGGCGGATGTCAGTTGCAGAGGACTGCATCCCAGGCAAACTCACAGCATACTAAACCAACTATAGCTCAAATAGACAATAGTTCAAGAGCCCTTCTTTAAATGAAAGTATCCCGCGGTAATTTGGGTTTGCGAGTCTCCATCAAAAGATTTCAAAGTCTATTTCTTGTGCTGTGCAAAAGATCTAACAAATACATAAAATGAAGCCACATGGAACAATCAATAAAAAACATATCACACATTGAATCTGTAAAAAAGATATGTAAAAATAGAGACACTGGTTGATGGGTGGATGTCAGGAGCGATGTCGCTTGTTCAAAAGCCACAAATGCCGGAAACTGAGCATACTGTGTTATTATTGTCATTGAAATCATTGAAACGTCAATTGAGGAAGGAGGTTAAGTGTTTGTTGAGATAATTTTTTTCCCTCTTCCTGTTTCCCGTGTTCATGGAGAAGACGACCGGAAATGACACAAAACTAGAAATGCTAAATTAGATGACCAATCTTAGAGCCTAAGGTCTCCGTCTAGGCGCATGTTTTTTGGGAGGTGCATGTCAAGCTCTGACAGATGGGATTAAGACTTTTGCATGTCACAGGCGAAGGACATGCAAAGGCTTGCCGGGTAAGCAAAATCGCACCTTTACTGGTATTGTTTTGGGATGAATTGTTCGACCCTTCTAGCATTAAAACCCACAATATGAGCTTTTTTACAATAGTGACACTTCAATGGTAGTAACTAGATACCATTGCATTTTCACTTTCATTACCTCTAGTACTTTGGTTCTTTTTCTTTGGGTGAGAAAACAATTCTTTGTGGCTTAAAATCACATTTGAAAGCTCAATTCAAAACATTCGAGGTGATTCACTGATGGGAGAATTTTCTTTCAGTTTATGGTCATATTGTTTGTGGAGCAGACCTTTGGCATGAGGGGCAGATCCACACATAACCACCACTCCTCCCCTAGCCTACATTTCTACATCAGAGGATCAGTCTACATCGAGACAGAGAGAAAACCTCAAAGAAAGTCAGCGAGGTTGAAATGGGTCATTGTTATACATCATGGACATGGCTGGATGACTCTCATGGGTCTCATCTGAACTAAAAAAGATACTTAAAGAACTGACAACGCACACCTGTTTGAGCTATTCTGCTAAAGGTCAGGTTTCCTGGAAAGACTTTATCCTTAAAGAATCTAAATCTGGAGTGTGGGTATACAAAGCAGACTCGTATCCAAAGACCAGGTCAGGTTTGTGAGAACAAGACGTGATGGGACTTTCAATAATTCAGAACTCGAGCCGTCATTCAATACACTGTAGCCTCTGGTGGATTTGCAGTGCCATATCAGGAAGTAACTTTGGGAGCTGGGGGAAGATTTTAAATTGAGCTAGTTGTCTGAGTCAAGTCGAATGCTTTAAGAAAGCGAGAATGGAAGCAGCTTTCACTTTAAAATTACGAGCACTCTAACTGCAAAGTAATCTGCCACATTTTGTGAGCCAGCACAGAACCCCTGGATTCAGGCAGAGACGCATAGAGAGTCTCTGAGTGCATGCGCTTTTAAGTGTTCAACCCATTGTGTATGTGCTTGCTTGCATCCATTTGAAGTCGGTAGGAGATGTGACAGCTCATCTAGAATGTCATGGCTATACTCTGCTAGACGCAGAAGACTCCCGTCGCGTAAGGCTGCAGACTCTGATAATTTGTCTAGCAGTCTCTGTGATGACAGCCTGTCGGACTTCTCGCCTAGAGTTATGGCTTGCAAAAAATCTCAGCGTTTGATTGCGGCTCTTATCTGGGAGGGAACTCCTGCCATGATGCCGAGACCCTCAGAAGCCCCTTCCTGAATTTATTTTTCTTTTGCTTTGGGAAGCAGAAGGGGAGGCTTGGGCTTCTGGGCGAATGGGGTTTTTGTAGACACAGACACAGATGGAATAGTTCACAATCTGGCCCAGACTTGACTTCCAGTGTCTGACCTGTTGTAACCCGTGTTCCGTTGTTGGGGTGCAGCGGGCTTTCAGAAAGTGGTACAGACTTCCCGCTGCTGTTTTTCTAGCGTTAGGGCCTCCCGGGCCTCGTCCTCCTCCCGAGAACTGGTCCTGAGACGTTTGAGCATCGTGGGGGTCCATAGACAGTAATGACAGTCTATCTTAAAGATGAAGTAAACACAAACCCATGCTCAGACAGCGGCGAGCCTCTTGAACTCGCATATGTTTTTTTTTTGAGAGTTTGAGTAGATATATTTAGTTAACGACTCTAGGTCTTTCATGAAAAACACACCGTGTCAATTAATTATTCTACGGCAGCTACAGGCGTAAAGAGGGAGGACGACACTTTGACAGATCCTTGCTTTCTCATCAACACGTCACTGTTGTGGCTGTAGAATTGACTCACACCCCATTAAAGAAGACAATTATTCCAGCATAGACCATTACTCGCCACAGAGGCATTCTCTTGACTCAGTTCCTTACGTCTGATTGTGATTTACAGTTCTCACTGTGATTGGGTGGAATTACATTTAACTTGAAATGCTGCATTTAACCCTCAGCCACTTCAATGAATTCAGTGGAAAACTACCCAGGGTTTGCAATGAGCTGAATCTATGGATTGGGTAGAAAAAAATAACACTAACTGGTGCTATACGTTTGAAACAAGAGGAAAATGATTTACCAGCCTGCTTCCCGTAATCCTTGGAAATCTAGAAGACATACTGGCCAAGGCAGGGCTTTAGAAATAAAGCATTTATACTTTAGAAACTACCATTCAATCACACAGAGGATTCATTAAACAGACACTTAGAAGTTTCAAATCGAAAACAAAACACAGAACAAGAGGAATTACCAACCCACGTCACGCGGGTTCACTGCCTATGACGGTTGCAAAAGACGAATTGGGAACCATGTCGTGTTGGGCGGTTGGAAGCCAAAGCCAAAAGTCTGTAAATCTTAAATTTTACAGTATACAATCAACCCACACTGCTTTTAATGCCAGCCATCCGAAGAGCAGATTGGAGCGAGGACCCAATGCATTTCGCATTTTTATATCAGGTAAGTTAACTCTATGGTAAACCAAACACATCAACTTTGCTCAATTCAGTTTACAAGGGCCTATATATAAATAACGCATGAGTTGTATGCCTCTTTACAAAAAGAATATTTAACAACATAAAATTTTAATGCAAACTGGCAAACAATGTCTTTAATGTAGTTAGCTAGTGTTAGCTTATCAATGCCTAGCTAGTGTTTTATCCTTGTTGTAAGCGAACTTAAACTAAGGTTTTTTTTTTACATTGCATCATACTGTCATACATATTTTTGTTCGACTTACTCAAGGCAATGAAAAGAGTTAGAATTGATCTGCAGCAGATGTCGTGTTAGAATTACTGTTTAACCAATCATACATTTACTGTTGAGATGCGGTGTCCAATCGAAGCGTTTTGATTCGTCACTGAGTTCAACGCGTGAGCTGACTCTGCATTTGCGATTTCTCTCATTATCGTAAGTTAAATGACAAACTGTAAGAGATTTTTTTTTGGTTTTGGCTGTGAAAGTGGATAACCTGCAGTAGACTCAAGTTGTGGACTGCTACTGAAATAAACAATATTTTTATTTTTATGAACAGTAAAACAATATGGCCATTAAACAATATTTTTTTTATTATTAGTTGACAGAATGGTTTGTTATCTGACAATGGCACAGTTTTTTCAGAAATGCTTGAATGTTTCTGACCATTATGACTTACTTTTGCACTAATCTTTTACTGTTTAACAAAAGGATGCTCTGCTGAGTCCAAAGTTTATGCCATATTCAGTGGTTGTGATGTTTTATGGGATCAATTGCCCTAAAATGACTTCCCTAAATGTTTTATATGGTTATTTTATTTATTTTTATTGTATTTTATTTACTTGTTTTTATTCCACTTTAATTTGTAAAGTTGTTTCCTTAATTAAAAACAACCAGCTTAAATTTATATCCCCATCTTTTACTTTTTTAACTACACTAGAATCACCCACCCACCACTGTTGTTCAAAAATAATTTACTCAGTAAATTTTACTCAGAGTAAAATTTTAGAAGAGTTACTTTTTACTTTTACTTGAGTAGATTTTTTGGTCAGTACTTTTACTTGTACTTGAGTAAAATTTTATTGAAGTAACAGTACTTTTACTTGAGTAGCATATTTTATTACTCTTTCCACCTTTGAATTTGGCACATTGATACAGTTGGCAGTTATGAGTAATCTGACCAAATCTCGTCCCTCTTACTCAAACTCTATAGCACCACCACTAGTCCAAAGATGTAACTATCCAACTCATGAACTGTATGGTCTAGAAACAAAACTCCTTTTGCAACAGATTCTATGGCCCATGTCAATTCCAATGAACCCCATGATGTCATGTTCCAGTTATCCGATTAGCCGCCATTTTGAATAATCAAAAATACAAAGTTATCAAACTCCTCCTAGACCGTTCATCCTATTTCCCATGAATCTTGTGCTATATCATCTACAGACCTGTTAGGTTCTTCCTCCTATTCTGTTACTGTTTTTTTCCTTTCTCCTTTATTTTGTAACTTTCTCTTTTGTTCTGACAACTTCCTGTCTGTTCCTTCCTTTTGGGGGTTTTTTGTTATTGTTCCTTTTATTCGGGCCACTTTCCTTGTGTTTGTGTCTTCCTTCTGTGCCTTTGTTAATTAGCCCTCATGTGCTCCACCTGATCTGGTTCACTATTCCCCTCGTTATCCTGCTCCCTATTCAAGATCCTTGTTTCCTCTCCCCTGTGCGGGTTCATTTTTTTGAGACTCATATGTGGTTCCGCATCTTTATGTAGTAAGTGGTGGTTTCACAGATATTTTGTTATTAGAGAGAACTATTCCGTTTGTCTCAATGTTTTCTCTGTTATGTTTTGTAGTTTAGCTTTGTTCAGTTAATTCATTCAAGGTTTTGCCTCACCACAGGCTTTTTGTGTTTGTTTCTTTATTAATAAAAGCAAGAGTTGATTCCTGTGTGTTGTGTGCATTTGAGTTCATTCTCCTTTCCCTTACCATCTTGGGGAAGTAGCCCTTTAAAAGACCCTGTTGACCAAAAGTTATAAAAAGAACTTATTTTGGTTTCATGCTATTAGAGAAATTAATGAATAGATAAATTGTAAAAACTGCAAAAAGTCATACAACTATATCTCTTAAACTGTTCGGTGAAACAACTCAGTGCCCCCTAGTGGTCAGGAGACCAAAATTCTCCATATGACTTTGTCCAAAAAACATCATAGAAATTGGTGTTAATGAGTTCAAGGCATCATACTGAGAGGGTCCATGTGGATTTTTACAAGGTCAGCCATTTTGGAAGTCAGCTATTTTATTTTTATTTATCAAAAATTAGTTTTTGTTTTTTTTTTTTTGTCAAAAAAATCCAAAGAGGAGGCTTAACATTACCATTTGCATTATATGCATGTAATGCATTTCGGTGTTGTTCACCCAATAAGGATTTTTAGTGCACTACATGTTTCTGTATCTAAAAAAGTACAGCCTTTTATCAAACATTACACAACTTTAATAATGTGTGACAAGATAGCAGGGCTGATAAGGTAGCATGGCGGATGCACCAGCAAGGAGAGATCCCACACCTCTGGTCGGGAAACCCACGTGCCAGGGGACTGAGCAGGGTGAAAGCACCCCGGAGTACCCTAAACGCACTGCCCAGAGCCACACGCTCACCAGACTGGCTCACCACCACCTGTCAGAGCACTGAGTGACTCTTTTTAATTATTTATATGGTGCCACCTTTCAATAACTAATTATTAGCCCTGCCTTACTAATGACTAATTTAATAATTTGGGAGGTGCTGCTATCCATGGTTTGTTTGCAAGACAAGTATATTGACAGAGAGTCTTCTGCATAATTTCATGTGCAAAAACGAACATACCCCAATGTTGCTAGGGGTTACATCCACTCTTTACAGACCCCATAGTATTTCACATGAAGCAATTGCAGAGGTGGAAAGACCCAAGATATATGAAATATGCTTCAGTGTGCAGCTTTTTGCCTTTTCCTCTTTAATAGCATCTGAACATGACAATAGTAGCCATTTAATGAACATTATAAAATCAGACTAAAGCTTTTTACTAGACAAATCAGGCGATTCTGAAGCTTGAGACAAGAATTTGGTGGATTTGGATTTTGCAGACAAACACAAACCATAGTATTCAATGTGAAAGTAGTTCCAGCAGTAAACACATTTCACTAGTTCTGCTGATTAAGTGCCGAAGAGAAACAAGGGTTCTGTTAGAGCCTCTGTTAATAAGGCTGCATGAATTTGACTAAAGGTTGACGTGCCCTGTCTGGCACACAGTGAGTACGACACGTTCCATCTGGGCACTCCATCTGCTTTAGCAGTTATTTACTCAGTTAAAACAGCTGAGAAAACTACTTCTCTGCAAGTGGCTATTGCAGCGCAGCAAAAACAAACAGTGCATACTATTCTAATGGTGTCAGTGTACTCCAGATGCAAGCGCATTACTTGGCTGGAGAGCGCGATGGTTCAGCCACACTTAAGTCGAGCAGCTGGCCCTGATGTGCAGAGCGGCATGAACAATTCACCAAGTTAGTCCAAATAAATAGCTCTGCAAACTTAATGTGAAACAGTAGCAGTGCAGCAGGGTAACCAATGAGGCGTGAGTTTTTAGAATACATTCGATCAAAGACAACTGGAGGTCCATTAGTGCAGTAAACGTAGCGTACAGACACGACTCAAAGCTACTCACCAGCCCTTATCGTCATCTTCATCTAGTTCTTCAACAGGTTCCTCAGGAACAGTAGGATTATACAAAATTGCAGATGACAGTTTGGATTTGAAGCGTTCTAAAAAGGCAAGTATCTTTAAAAGCAAAAAAAAAGAATTCATAATTTTACTTAAGATTTATTTCAAAATAATACTTAGTTTCAGCAAAATATGTCATATATGAGAGTAACAGTGATATTTGATTTATGGAAAGTGTGCAAGAATTATTTAAACACAAGTAGCCATGAATTTAGGTACGAACAAAAAAATTACGTAAAGTTATTTATGTATATTTTTTTGCAGAAATGGTCTTCTAATTCCTCACAATACTCCCTCCATTTCAAACTTAGAGGTTAAAACTTTCTGTATCCTTCCCCTAACCACGATGTTCAACAATCATTTTCAGGGCATCTGAGAGTTTTGAGGCTCCCCTGTTGCCACTCTTTAGATTAGATGCAAAGAGGATAAAAACTTACAATTGGCCTAATTTAAATATTTTCTCATGATTCACCTGTGTACGGATGTCACTGGTCACTGAGATTACCAAACCAATTTGTAGTAATAATCAGTGCTAAAGGTATTGAAATTAATAAAATTACATTTTAGACTTGTTTTAAATAGATGTTTCACTTTTTTTTTTTTACCTTGTCCTGTCCCGCTCAAAAGTCATCACATGGGAGAGTAAATGCTTTGCTGAGTTGGACAGTTTTGCTTTCTCCAGGGGAGTAAAACACCTGGTGTGGTGTTTTCTCCTCTGGATTGGAGCATTGAATGTATGTAAATATTTATTAGTTGTAGTTCCCATGAGTCAGTTTACATTAGTTGTGTCAGGACAAGACGGCGTTGGACTGAAAGGGGGAGTGGATAAGGGATTTGGGAAGGGTGAGGGGGAAAGGTTCACGAAAGTTGGAAAAAAAAGACGTTTCACTTCTGAAATATCACTGTGTTTGTCTCCTATATGATATATTTAGCTGAAATTTCCTAACTAGACAACCAAGGATGTAAAGTGGTGCCCAAGCTTTTGCATACCACTGTATTAGGAGGTGAGTTAGTGTTAAGGGTTGTTTCCAAAAAGGGATCTGAGATCTGGGAATTGAGATCTTAAATGTAAATATTTTAGCTTATGTAATACTAAGAAGCCCTGCAAGTGTCAAATGTTTTTGTTAATTGAAAAAAGACTTAGGAACTAATATAAAATGGACAGAGAGTCATGATACTAACTTAGAAGCTTTTTAAGAACTGGACTAGAGATCACCCATCGAGGGGTGCACATATACACACGTGACTTCCCAAAAAGAATGGAACCATCAGGGTTTCAGCACTCCGCCTCAAGTCTGACTCACACACGGCCCTTTCACACACAGTCTGTTATATTCTGTTATATACAACTTATTTTGTTATTCTAAACACAAATTTGAGAGCGACTTCTCTGAATTTGATCATTGGCAGCATAAATGATCTTTCTCACAACGTGTTGACAGCGGTAAGTGTAGCTGTCAATCATAGCTGTCAATCACATGGCACTGCCTAGTTCTCTGAGGGGAGCCACCGTGAACCCTCAGAGAAAATCATTAAAACCGTTTGTGAAAATAACGTAACTGCTGAGGAAATCATTTTTTTAATTCCCTTTTTCCCATAGACATCTATTGGGCTTGAATCACTCTGCGGTTTGGTTTCACTCCGCATTTGAAGACATGTGAGACACACTTGATTGAACTCATAAAAGAAACCCAACTGTACAAATTACACAAAATTGGCAAAAACAGTGGTCAAACCTTTGCTCTGTACAGGCCACCTCTACTAGTTCAGGTTTGAGACTGCAATTTTGCTAGAAGAACCTTAAGAGTTATTTTAGGTTATTTTAACTCCAAAGCCTAAGATGTTTCAAAGGGGAGAGAGTGGAATGGGGCAGCACTGGAGGAAATGTGGAGAGATCTCTGCGAACTATTTTCAGATATTTTTTGTGGTGCCCTAAGATCCATCCATATTGGAAGGAAGTAACAGATGTGGTAGGTGATGTTTTGCATTATGATATGTTTGTTCTTTTGTCTTGATATACATGGACAACACAGGAGACCATCTAACAGTAAGCAATAAATATTTATTAAAGATTCTCCTGACACGAACAATCATGCAGATTGAGAGGCTAGACATTGTAACAGTTCAGACACTTAACAGTTAAATATTGAAATTTACATTAACAGTTTAACAGTTAAATAAGAAATTGATTGTGTACTCATCCATTGTCGTTGGAGATTAATAGATCTGCGATGACTAACAATATGTTGGAATATACTGATGACCTGTGAAAGTGTACTGTTCTTCAACTTAAAAAATATAAAGCACAGTAAGCCCTGTACCAACCTCTATAATGTATCATGGGGTTTGCTCCATAAAGGCTGCAAATTGAACAAAATACCTACCCTTAACAATTAGTAACTACTCTTTTATCTAAAATTCTGTGTTGTCACTTTAGAATACTTTTCCAAATACTAAGTACCGTATTTTTCGGCTCATAAGACGCACTTTTTCTTCCCCAAAACTGAGGGGGAAAAGTTGGTGCATCTTATGAAGCGAATGCAAACCGCCGCGAAGTCCGGTAACGGCCGTATGAGAGGTGTAAGAGCTCCGGAGCTCCGGAGCTAGGCCGAAGCCGCGGCCATATTTGTTTACCAAGCGCTGCGCGCTGACGTCATCGCCCATCTCTGCCATTGCGCGGACGTAACGAAAACGGGGGGGAAAACTACATTTCCCACAATGCCTTTGGCATCCGCATCCATACTTACGTCACGAGCGAAACTACAGAGATCAGCTGACTCTCGCATTTGAGTGATCTCTCACGCTACAAACCCGTTTTCTCACGCTAAAATACATTTCAAGATGTGAAATGGGCACAGCTCATAGTTTGTCTGCTATGTTTTTTGAGCCTGACGATAAGATGATGATCAATAAGCATCGTCTTCAGTCTGTGAGGGTTTTATTTCCGCTAAACATTCACTTGGACAGTTTCACAATCTTGGACAGTTTGATCCTTTGGAGTTATTTGGGTTTTCATAAGCTGACAAAATCAAAAGGATTTATATTAGAACAAAAAGCATACGCTTGTTTCCAGCGCTCGCTCTCTCTCTCTCTCTCTCTCTCTCTCTCTCTCTCTGCGCGCGCGCTCGCGTGAGGTAAACAAAACGCTCTCAATGACTGAAACTCTTCTTTAATAAACTCAAACTCAAATCATCTCTCAACGGTACATCTCACACATGTACATACGAGATAACAAACGTAAGTAACATGTTCTGCAATTAGGGAGTGTTTGATTACAGGGGGGCTCGACTAAAAAAAGTTTGAGAACCACTGTATTATTACTAATGTGGTGACAATGTTACTGGCTATTATTAGTAATGTAGTGACAATGTTACTGGCTATTATTAGTAATGTAGTGACAATGTTACTGGCTATTATTAGTAATGTGGTGACAATGTTACTGGCTATTATTAGTAATGTGGTGACAATGTTACTGGCTATTATTAGTATGTAGTGACAATGTTACTGGCTATTAGTAATGTGGTGACAATGTTACTGGCTATTATTAGTAATGTAGTGACAATGTTACTGGCTATTATTAGTAATGTAGTGACCATGTTACTGGCTATTATTAGTAATGTAGTGACAATGTTACTAGCTATTATTAGTAATGTAGTGACAATGTTACTGGCTATTATTAGTAATGTAGTGACAATGTTACTGGCTATTATTAGTAATGTGGTGACAATGTTACTGGCTATTATTAGTAATGTAGTGACAATGTTACTGGCTATTATTAGTAATGTAGTGACAATGTTACTAGCTATTATTAGTAATGTTGACAACTGGCTATTATTAGTAATGTAGTGACAATGTTACTGGCTATTATTAGTAATGTAGTGACAATGTTACTGGCTATTATTAGTAATGTGGTGACAATGTTACTGGCTATTATTGGTAATGTAGTGCAATGTTACTGGCTATTATTGGTAATGTGTGACAATGTTACTGGCTATTATTGGTAATGTAGTGACAATGTTACTGGCTATTATTAGTTAATGTGGTGACAATGTTACTGGCTATTATTAGTAATGTAGTGACAATGTTACTGGCTATTATTAGTAATGTAGTGACAATGTTACTGGCTATTATTAGTAATGTAGTGACAATGTTACTGGCTATTATTAGTAATGTAGTGACAATGTTGCACTGGAACAGTGATGGTGATAACGAATGGTGGACTTTAGAGTGATGAGTGGGGGCAAAGAAAAACATTACAGCCTTTTTTTTTTGTTACTTTTACTGTTTACTGTCTGTTCATGTTACATGTTTGGCTGTTAACTTTTACACAGTTGATATAAAATATTTTACAACAGTATTTGGTTCAGAATCTTTTTTTTCTGGATTTTCCTCTTTAAAAATTGGGTGCGTCTTATGTGCCGGTGCGTCTTATGAGCCGAAAAATACGGTAGTTCCCCGATTCCCAGTAACTTTTCAGTAGTTCCATGAGAACATATGGTAAGTAATCAGTAGTTACCAGAGAACCAGATAGTTATTCTTTTGAGTGCAGGCTTGATGATATTTACCTTTGCCACACATCGAATCATGAATCAATCGAGTTACTAAGTGTTCTCATGAAACTATTAAATAGTTACTGAATACTTCCCACATAGTTATCCAGGAACTACTAAAGAGTTAACACTTAGCTATCAGGGAACTACTTAGTACTTGGAAGAGTATTCTGAAGTAGCAACACAGGGAACTACTAAATAGTTATTGAATACTTACCACATAGTTATCAGGGAATTACTGAAGAGTTACCACTTACCTATACGGGGAGACTACTTAGTACTTGGAAGAGTATTCTGGAGAAACAACACAGGGAACAACTAAATATTTACTGAAATCTTCCCACATAGTTATCCTGGAACTACCAAAGAGTTAACACTTAGTTATCAGGGGACTACTTAGTACTTGGAAGAGTATTCTGAAGTAGCAACACAGGGAACAACTAAATAGTTATTGAATACTTACCACATAGTTATCAGGGAATTACTGAAGAGTTACCACTTACCTATACGGGAGACTACTTAGTACTTGGAAGAGTATTCTGGAGAAACAACACAGGGAACTACTAAATATTTACTGAAATCTTCCCACATAGTTATCCTGGAACTACCAAAGAGTTAACACTTAGTTATCAGGGGACTACTTAGTACTTGGAAGAGTATTCTGAAGTAACAACACAGGGAACAACTAAATATTTACTGAAATCTTCCCACATAGTTATCCTGGAACTACTAAAGAGTTAACACTTAGTTATCAGGGGACTACTTAGTACTTGGAAGAGTATTCTGAAGTAACAACACAGGGAACTACTAAATATTTACTGAAATCTTCCCACATAGTTATCCTGGAACTACCAAAGAGTTAACACTTAGTTATCAGGGGACTACTTAGTACTTGGAAGAGTATTCTGAAGTAACAACACAGAAAACAACTAAATAGTTACTCAGTAATTACCACTTAGTTATCAGGCAACTACTTTGTATTTGGAAGAATATTCTAAAGTGACAACACAGAATTTTAGAGATAATAGTAGTTACTGATTAGTTAATATATGTACGCATAACTTAGGAATTATGTATATATTAAATAGTTACTGATAGTTAAGGGTAATTACTAAAGTAGTTACTGTGACTTTAATTAATGAATAATTTCCTGTAACTTCCTAGTAGCTAAAAATAGTTACTGCAGAGTTACTAGATAGTTACTGGTTTGTTCTGTAGTAACTACCTCTTAGTTATGCATTAATGAATAAAGAGTATTATAAAGTGTTACCAAATCAACTAAGCATGCTAGTGAACCAATAATAACATTGCTTAGTTTAATGTCCACATTATTGTGACATCATTGGAGACACAAGGAGAAACATCTTCACATCCCAGAAAGTAACTATTGACCAATGAGCTACTGAGTATTCAATTAGCTCCAATCTGCAGTGTTGGTCAATCAGAGCAACAAATAATTCATCCAGAGTCAACATGCTACTGAAACACTCAACACCAACTGAAAAAGGCCAATTAATACGGTCTCCAGAAAATCACCACTGAGGAAATGAAAATGAAGCATGTTGTGTAAATCTTATGAGAGAATGAGAGGAATTGGAAAAGTCAACAAGATCAAGGCAGGGCTGTTGACACTGGTGTCTGGAGGAATTAATGTGCCACTGCAAACTGGGCAGCTCCGACGATGGGCACTGAGGTCACAGCTTGCTCGGCGGATACACTGCTACTATTTTCTACTACACATGCCTTTATGGGAACTATGACCGAATGCTTCTCCACAAATGTCTGGAGAGGAACAAACTACATCAGACCGAGACTCCAACATTTAGGTGATTTATTTGATGTTAGCGCTCTCGTGCAACAAAAATTATTTTCCCCTCACAAATGGATTGCTTGTTTACTGCATATTTATAATCCAGTGAAAACCGCATTGAAATGAGGCCGGATATTAGCTTTTCAGTCACTGGGAGAGCATGCCATGCATCCGTCTGACAGCCACTGACTTGGATTGAAACATTTAGTCAGTTACATGAGCTAATAGAAAACTAGAAAGACAGAGAGAAAGTACTGAGCCAAAGACTATTACTGGTATTGAAAGTTTGACATCTTTCCAAAACTACTTTAAAAAGGTTCAACTAACTGATTTCACTGTTTAGAAAAAAAAGATAACTTTTTTAAAAATGAAATAGTCAAAGAAAAATGCAAAGACAGCATGTGAGCAAATTCTACCATTTACAATAAAAGCAACTTAATAAAGTTACAACACAAAAACAAAGTAAACATTCTTGTTAAAATGTAGAAATAAATAGTATTTAAACTAAAACAATATGTATTTCTCTGTAAATTGTTTTTACATGACAGACATGGATGGACTATACAGATCAATAATGCTTAGGTATAGAGGAGCTTAATTGAGCAACTGAGGTTTGAGTGAAATTTGAACTGAAACGCTATCATTAACTACTCAAGGCGTCCAATTATTCATTTACAAAGGTATTCAATGCATGAGCACCACAAATTCAGGGTAGCAATCAAGCGTTTCCCTTATGATTTATGTGAGCAAAAAAGTGATGCCTTGCGCTGGGCTTGCTCAAGGCTTGTGGACTTGCAGGATTGCTGACTGATGGCACCCTAAGGGCCTACAACTGCAGCACACTCCATCCATTCCAGCTGGAGTTGCTAAGTACTGTCTTTGACGGCTATTCTAACAACATTCCAGCCCTTGACTGTCGCTTGCGCCAGGAAGAGCTACAAATCAAAGACCCAGCAGCAGGGGGCTATTGGGCACCACAAACACCTCATCAGTGGGGAGGTGGGTTATTTGATTTTTTCACGGCTAGTCAGGAACTACGGGATGATATGAGGACCAAAGCTAACTGTGGTCAATCTGTCAACACCAACCTCTTCAGAAACCCACACATGCTTATACAAGTGTGCTACAAGGAATAATTCAACACTAAATGTTTTAATTTGACCACAAGAAACTAATCAACACCAATGGACACCATCCAAGTATTACCAATATGCAAACAGAGCCTTAAGCTAACTGACCAGTCAACCCACCAATTGACCCGATCACACCACCACCAATCTGCAAACAGGGAAATAGACCAACTAACCAACCAAAACACACTAGAAGTACCACACTGATCTCAGTGATACCAACGGAATTTAAATAGCACCATAGCTCGAAGCCCGGGGATCGCGAGGAGACTGGCAACAGGAGATCCCATACCTCTGCCCTGGCAAACCACGCATTACAAGGTGCAACTATTTTAATTATTTACGTGGCACCATATTTTAATCTAGCCACAGGGGTTTCAAGCCAGTGACCTCTGTGCTGGTCCTAAGTCTGGATAGAAAGATAGAAAGAGTTGCGTCAGGAAGGACATCCAGTGTAAAACATGCCAAAAACCAAACATGCCAGTCATCAATTCGATTTTCAAACTGGATCGGTCGAGGCCCGGTTTAACAATGACCGCCACCGGTGCTATTGACCTACAGGGTGCCGGTGGAAATTGGACTACAGTTGGTCGAAGAAGGAGAGGAGGAAGAAGGATTTGTAGTCAGAGAGAGAAGAGGAAAGGCTGGAGTATGTTGGTACATTGACAGGGAAGGGTAGAGAGCAGACATAATGGAGAGAAGGAAGGTAGATATTCTGTGTGTGCAGGAGACCAGGTGGAAGGGTAGCAAAGCGCGTAGTATTGGAGGGGGATACAAACTGTTTTACTATGGTGTGGATAGGAAGAGAAATGGGGTAGGAGTGATCCTGAAGGAGGAGTTTGTGAGGAATGTTTTAGAGGTGAAAAGAGTGTCAGACAGGGTGATCAGTTTGAAGTTAGAAATGGAAGGGGTGATGTTGAATGTAGTGGTTATGCTCCACAAGTAGGCTGTAAATTGGAAGAGAATGAGAGAGTTTAGAGTGAGTTAGATTAGGTGATAGAGGGTATTCCCAGAGGGGAAAGACTAGGGGTGAGAGCAGAATTCAACGGGCATGTTGGTGAGGGCAACAGAGGTGATGAGGAGAAGATGGGTAGGTTCAGTGTTAAGGAAAGGAACCTAGAAGGACAGATGGTGGTGGACTTTGCCAAGAGGATGGAAATTGCTGTAGTTAATACTTATTTCCAGAAGAGGGAGGAACATAGAGTTACCTATAAGAGTGGAGGTAGGAATACGCAGGTAGAATACATCCTTTGTAGACGAGCCAATCTGAGAGAGATCAGAGACTGTAAAGTAGTGGTAGGAGAGAGTGTAGCCAGACAGCATCGGATGGTGTTGTGTAGGATGTTTCTGGTGGTTAGGAAGAAGAGGGGCGGAAAGATTGAACAGAAGACCAAGTGGTGGAAGTTAAAAAAGGAAGAAGGTTATGAGGAATTCAGACAGAAGCTGGGAAATATGTGCAACAGATAAGGGGGATTAAAGATATAGATGGAAAGCTGCTAAAAAGTGAGGAGAGTGTGCAGAGAAGATGGAAGGAAGTATTTTGAGGAGTTGATGAATGAGGAGAATGAGAGGGAAAGAGGTCAATATTGTAGAGCAGGAAGTTGAAAAGATTAGATAGGATGAGGTGAGGATGGCTCTGAGGAGAATGAAGAGTGGAAAGGCTGTTGGTCCTGTGAAGGTCTGGAAGTGTCTAGAAGAGACATCAGTGGAGTTCCTTTCTAGGTTATTCAACAGGATTTTAGAGAGTGAGAAGATGCCTGAGGAATGGAGAAGTGTCCTAGTGCCAATCATTAAGAACAAGGGTGATGTGCTTATTTGCTTTGGTGATGGACAGGTTGACAGATGAGGTCAGACAGGAATCTCCATGGACAATGGTGTTTGCAGATGATATTGTGATTTGTAGTAAGAGCAGAAAGCTTGTGGAGGAACACCTGGAAAGTTGGAGGTCTGCTCTAGAAAGAAGAGGAATGAAAGTCAGTCGCAGTAAGACAAAATACATTTATTTGAACAGAAGGGAAGGAAATAGAACAGTGAGGTTACAGGGGGCTAAGGTCAAGAAGGTGCAGGACTTTAGGTATTTAGTGTCAACACTCCAGTGAGACGAGGAGTGTGGAAAAGAGGTGAAGAGGCAAGTGCTGGTAGGTTGGAGTGAGTGGAGAAAAGTGTCAGTTGACAGAAGAGTGTCTGCAAGAATCAAAGGAAAGGTGTACAGAACAGTAGTGAGATCAGCTATGATGTATGGGTTAGAGACTGTAGCAGTGAAGAAGAGACAAAGTCAGAGAGGCCAGATTGAGATAAGTTTGAAATGTGCAGGGGAGGGATAGTGGTTATATTGGTAGAAGGATGCTGGAGATGGAGCTGCCAGGCAAGAGGTGTGCTGAAAAAGGACATAAAGTTAGCTGGTCCAAAAGAAAAGATAGATCTAGAGTGCCGCCGTCACTGGGACTCAACTGGATTCCTGTCCCCTGTAGGAGCATGCCAGGCGCTAGACCGGTCATTTTCGACCAGGAATTGATGACAAGGGTGCATGGGCACAGCTAGCCCAGAGCATGGCGGATGCACTAGTACAGGAGAGATCCCAAACGCCACTGAACTGATCGGGATGAAGACACCCCGGAGTACCCCTAGCTCACTTCTCAGAGCTGTACTTGCCTATCCGGCTCACCAACATGCTCAACAGAGTGCTGAGTGACTTTTAATTATTTATTTGGTGCGCCCCATTTTAAATAAAAGCACCCTGCATGGCCTTGAACAGAGCAAGTGAAGCCAAACTAGCACATACCAAGTAACTTGGAATTATTATAACCAACCAACTGATTAAACATCCCTTTACCTATTCAATGAAGACCACCCTAAAACTACCAAACAGTATAGAATTCCACCAACCAACAAATTCTCATGCCACAAAGTACCACAAGTGATCAAAGACACAAGCAATAAAACCACCTACCAATTTAATTACTAATAAACCCAGGGAACAGCTTTCCATAAAACTACCAACCTTCACCCAATTACAACCGACCAATTGACCAAGCAATGGATCAAGAAATCCACCAAACTGTACTGACTATCGTCAACCCAACAAACAACCAAGCCAGACACATAAAACATAATAACCTGCACTCAATTCTAATAAAAATAACTTTTCAAAACACAGGAACCCAACACACAATGATCAAAATAAAGTATAAATGTGTATGTGCCAACCATATACGGGTAATACACATACATTTATATTCGCAGAGCACACATAGCATTCTCCATTGTGCATTGAAATGAACCAAGCCAATTGTGAACTCTACTGGGGCCTGGATAGGGGCTGAAAAATACACCAGTTACAAACAGAAATATTAAATTGGTGATTGAAAAAACATTCACAAACTGAACCTGAAATTTAAATCTCATATTGATTAGATTACATTGTTGCAATATACATTGAAGTGTTTTAATGACAATGATCCATTGAAATTAAGGACACTGTATATATATATATATATATATATATATATATATATATATATATATATATACATTATAACTCAGAGTGGTAGAAAGAATATTGCCACATCATTTAGGGTGGGTATAAAACGGAGTGTTTTTAGCATGTCTCTCTTATTTTTGGCTCTTAGAAATGACAGCCATGCCAAAAAAGTGAAAACCAGACTAGACGAACGTGCTATAATTTATGTCCTGCAAAGCAAAGAGATGTCTGTCAAAAATAATAAGTCAAAAAGGTACAAACGTCTTCTGGTTTGCTTGGTGAATTACGGAGGAGACCACTGGCTTATTGCTAAAATAAGATCCCAGATGCCAAGTGAGCGGCTGCTGTTATTAGAGAGAGTGGAGGAATGTGTTTGCTTTCAGGACTGAACACAAAGCTGGAAGTGGCTTCTGTGGACACACCAACATTAGAAGGTGGATCACATGGCACCTTTCACTTAAACTCAGAAATGGAGGCTTTACAAGTGTGTAGTTTCTAACTTCTTGGAACTTTTTCAGTTTTGTTGAAAGCAAAAAAAAGAAACAATTTTCCTAGTGAAAGCTTTTAGAGAGTTTAAGAGTTAAATCCTGCTGTAATACCAGTGATGAAACAAGACCAAAATGAAACATTGATTGTTAGAAACAATACCCAATCAAGGAACTCTAGCCTAAACAATATCCATGTTTAATTTTCATGATGTAACTCTAAATAGGAAATAAGCTATGCTAAGTTATGTTAAATGTGCCATCACCAGATCTGAAGAGGTTCCAAAACGTTTAAAAACTACTTTTTGTCATGGTGTTGAAGCAGACTCGATTGCTCCTTTTGCAATCGAGTCTGAATGCGAAAATCATTTGCATTCAGTTCGATAAACTTAACCCTAATGTGTTGGGGATGCTTTCAGCCACTTCAGGGTGACTTTGAGTCTAAATTTGGTCATAACATTTTCTCTGTTTTGGCAAATTGAATAATTTTTGGTGACAAATCTTATTTTCCCACATATTTTGGGAGAATGTTTTGATATTGTTCAAAAAGGCACCCTGGGAAACTGCACAACCATTTTGATTTGTTGTTGGCTAATTTAAACTGCTGTAAAAATCCGTCTTTTTCCATTTTTTGCATAAACTTTTTCCACCTCAGCTCTAATCAAAACCTGATTCTCAGCTGGATTTTTGTACCTTTAATCGCTGTCTTGACATGTCAAGCATTAGTACCAAAAACTTTTAGTTTTCGTGTAGCTCCATATTTGTTGTTGGTAGCTGTTTGTGCCCCACTAGCTTCCATTATAACAACCTTTTTTTAAGGTAAATGATGATACCAAAAAATCATGCATTCTTGATTGATTCTTGATGTCATTCCTGTTGGGAAGAGGTATAACATAAATCTGAAAAAAGAAAAATGGAATATATTTAAATGTTGTTTCTTCTAATATTAAGATTTCTATTTGGATTTTTGATCAATTGAGGAAATTAGTAGGAAAATTAGTATCAATAAGGTTCTCAAGATTTTTTTTTACCATTGTCATAAGGTTTTAGAGAATTTATTGAATATATTTACAAAAAAAAATATTTAGAAAAAAAAAATAATACGGTAATGTTTAGAGAACCAAAGTCATAATTAAACTTTGAGGAAATACGTACTCCATTTTCACCCTATAGGAAAACATAAAGTGACGCTTTCACATCACACTAGATGACAATTTAAGATATTGGTGGAGTACAATTTATTTATCACTAAACTGCCATTTTGGTGACCATTTAACTCAATTTTCAATGTGTACAATCTTTAATTTATAGTGTCAAAGAATATTGAAATGTTGCACACTGTTCATAGTGCCTAAATCATCTGTTTTGAAAAAATTTACTTTGCTGTAAGATGGATGAATATATGGTTTGAGTTTTAAATGTGAAATTGCTATGTGTATTGTCTGTAGTACGAAAGAATCGATTTCAAGATGCTAAAATGAGTTCTTTCTTCCAATCTCAGCTCAAAACTGTAACGTCACCCAATACTAGACCTCTCCTACCACCGAAGCATCATCCATTCATGTTTTGAAACAGAACTCCTCCTACTCTCAGTGCCAAGCTACCGGTATCATGCAGTTTCCACATCACTTTCGATTTGTAGTGCCTTCTGTTTCACTTGTGGGACTTCTCCCATGGTTTTATTAATGTATTAATGCACGCCGGCCATTCTGAGGCACTCTCCCCACCTTCCTCGCCTGTTACAGCGGCCTTGTGTCCTATGTGCTTCTTCGCTCTCCCTCAGGTGTCAAATGTGTTGGAAAACTCAGCACTTATCCTCAGCCCTGCGTTTGAGTTCTCAATTCTCCACATCGTGACAGGTTCAAACTGATAATTCAGCGCCGTGTTATTGTTGACTTTTAATGTTTTTTTTACATAATATATGAGTAATATTTGTTGTTAGACATTCATTTCTGAGATGCATGTGACACGCAGCATACAATAACAGCAGACGGTTTGAACTATATTTGCGTCACGTAAAGGAGTTGCGTACGAATGATTCATGAAACGATTAATCTCTGAGTCCTTTAAAACTCTAAAATAAATGTATATTAAAAGATTATTGCAGAGTTTTGACCATGGATACATTTCAACCTGTTGTTGGAGACTTCAAAAAACAAATAGTTAACTTTTAAAAATGAGGATATTGGCTCTTTAATATCCCTACATAGTACACAGTTTAAAACCAATTTGAGGACAAATTCAGATGCAAGTTCAAAAATGTATTTTGTATGATTAACATTTGACAATAATAAGTTGGATATGACAACATTTGACCCAAAACATGATTTCTGCATGCAATTGACTTCAGCATGTACTACATACTGTATGTAACTCGTGAAAATTCTTAAACAAATAACAATCATGTCTTTCAGTAATGACTTTTTAGCAGTTTGGAAAGACTAAAATGAAAAACTCCGAAACCAGAGAGTCATTAATACAAATTGCATCTCTTTCAGAATAATAATTTGTAACACGTACATTCCTAAAACTCAAACAAATGTGGATCGCTCAAAAATTCTTCAAACCAAAAAAAAACAAAAACAAAGAATAACATCATCAACAGAATACTGACAATCACTCGTTAGGATGTTTCTTGTGCAACTGGAACAATTGTTCTGTATAAATAACATTTGTTATTTTCAGTCATGATAATATATGTTTAATGAACACGATTTAAAACAATATAAAATGATTCATCATCATTTATTACAGTTGTTATGCCATGCATTTCTATGACATTATTGTTTTTTTACAATTGTTTTCCTGTGGTTCTTGGTAAAATGGAGAAAAGTCTCAAAAGTGTGATGGCTGTCGAATGTACACAGCACATTCCTGGCCGAAAGTTAAAACCCAGAGAAAGGGAAAGGGGTGAGAGGACACACCTTTGCCCCCTGAGAACACACAATGTTAAAGCAGTGATATACAGCAGGGCCTTTGCATAGCTCCGTAGAGGTCAAAGGTTTGTCTGCACAAATCTCAAGCAAGTTGTAACCCTTGAAGGGGTACAGCAAAACTCAAGACCCAGGAGCTGAGAATCTTTGCTGTCTAATATGAGCTTATGTGAATAGCTCTTTCCTTTAGAACTAGCAGTTTCAATCGCAACACCGTAGAAGCTGCTCTGAAGAAAGTCAGATGCACTAAAGTTGTACGTATACCAGCACTTAAAGAATCAAAAATAAAGAAAGAGGCTGAAGAAACGTGTGGCTCCAGTTATGACGTGAAAGAAACTGAACACTAATTAAAACATCCACATTCTTGGCCAACAAAACTGAACATGTTTACAGCAGTCTGGTGCATGGGTTTCCTGTCACATGTGTGATGTATGTGCAGACATTAACCCACACGTGAGCCTCAGGGTTAGCTTCAAGCACTTTATATACAGCTTTACGCATAAAAAACTATCAGTGTATATTGTTTTACATTTGTCTGAACACATTTGATGAACAGCCCCGGAACTTATTATTCTGTTCATTATATTCAATTATTTGTTTCTTTTGTTCTTCAGTTAGGTTTTATATATTTTAATAAGATTGAGCAGGCAAAGAAAATAGATTCATTGTTAACTTAGTTCCAATTAGGGTCACAAGGGTTTTCAGATTTAGAGTCTTCCATCTGCATGAAATGTGTTTTGGACTGTGTGAGGAAAACACGACACATGTATTCTCTGGGAAACTCCAAAATAGAGCTTTAATTATTTAGACCGTCTGGCTCCAACAATCATGCTACGTTCAAAGTCACTAACATCACCTTTGTTAAATCACCAAAGTCACTTAAATCACCATTCTGAGAGAGGGCTCTGACTGCGGCGTGCAGTAAAACGGGGCTGGTGTGGATCGAGCCATGTGCGCCCCCTAAATCATTCTTCACTACTACCAAGCCAACTCAAATGAGGCAGTAGCATTGAACCATAACCCTTAACCCTAAAACTAAACCTAACGTGTTTTTTGAGTCACATTGTCTTTAGGTTGTTACAAGTTAAGGTTTATTCCTCGCGCTATTTCTTGTCCCTTTGAAAGCTTCAAGTTACACAAGGGCGGATCGATCAGATACGTTGTACTGCACCCGGAAGTGTGAGGTGGCCAATAATGGCATGGGCGTGCACGGGTCGATCCTCACCAGCCCATAATGCATGCCGCAATCAGATACACTTGCATTCTGATGCTCGGTTTGAACTGCAGCAGATTGAGTTAAATGCATTAAGTTTCTGACATGGCATCAACTGATTAAATTAACTTTGAGTGGGGACGGCATGGTGGCGCAATAGATAGCACTGTGGCCTTGCAGTTAGAAGGTTGTCGGTTCGAGCCTCAAAGGAGTTAGCATGTTCTCCCCATGCTTGCGTGGGTTTCCTCCGGATACTCCGGTTTCCCCCACAATCCAAAAAACATGCGTTTAGGTTTATTGACCCTTAGGTTGAATGTGTGAGTAAATGTTGCCCACTTCTCGCCAAATGTGCACTGGAGATAGGCACCGGCAGATCCCCGTGACCCCAAAAAGGGAATAAGCGGGTTGGAAAATGAATGAATGAACTGTGAGTTAATAAGAACCTGAACAGGTGTACCTAATAAAGTGACCAGTTCATATATGCATGAATTAAAAACCTGAGAGTTGGAGCATACTCTCTATCTAGTTAGCAATGGTACTGTTCTCTACTCAGAAAGTATTCAAGACCTCCGGTTGATCTTGAACAGCCAAACTGTGAACCTGCACCATAAAATGAAATTATTGAAATATTTTAGAAAATATCAACCACGGTTAAATGATAATGTACAATCCAGCATTTCATATTTTTGACAAAACCAGTGTTGTGCTGGTTACTGAAAATAGTAACTAG
>SRMA01025438.1:0-87522 GCA_007224835.1 Danionella cerebrum | reverse complement strand
TTTTGTGCACAACTGAGTATGATAACATTTCATGTGATAATGTGCATAATCTACAATGGGAACACATTTACTAAATAAATCCCAATGCAGTTTTTGGTCGTAATGCGTTGGAGTGGTATTAATGGAACTGAACAATTTCATTACACATCATCTGAAATTTTGTTTTGATCATCCTAAAATTCCTTAAAAAAAGTCAGTGCTCCAGGACAAAGAGCCATCTCCCGCCTGTTCATGACATCTTGCACATGTTACGTTTCGTTTCGTGTTCTAAGACGCAAGTTATTATCTACAAAAAAAAACCGCACCAACTTCTATTTTTCTTTTGATATTTGGGCACCAGTTTATCAGGAAGCAACAGTTTTTTGATGTAACTAACAACTTTTAGTTGTAAAAGTAACTCCTTACATTTATATCAGGAAAAGACTGAGGTTGTTATTTGGCCCAAGTGACATCTCTAAGGTACATGTCAATTTGGGTGTTTTAAATGGTCATTTGAGACCGACAGCAACGGTTTTGGGTGTTAAACTGGACAGCAACTTTTAATGCTCAAATTAGCTCAGTGGTCAAGTCCAGCTTTTTTCATTTGAGACAACTGTCCAAGGTTAAACCTCTACTTTCTCGATTTTAATCCTTGCTTTTATTACACCTCGTTTAGATTGTTGCAATGCTCTTTAAGTTGGACTTACCCAGAAGTTTGCTCGATTGCAGCAAGTCCAGAACTTTGCTGCTCATCTTTTAACTGGAGCAAGGAAACAAGAGCCCATTACTCCCATTTTAGCATCACTTCATTGACACCCAATTAGTTTACACATTGATATTAAAATTCTTTTATTTGTTTTTAAATGTCTTCATGGTTTCACTCTAAAGTACCTGTCTGACCTGATCCAGGTATACACCCCTCCTCGCTCCCTCAGGTCAGCAAATCAGGTACAGTTAGTCATCTCCATTTACTTTTACATTTATGTATTTAGCAGACGCTTTTATCCAAAGCGACTTACATTGGGAGTAAACATCAAGCAGTTTGGTACAAAGTGGATTTATCAGAAGACATACACATAGAACACTTTCAAGCTAGTGCAGAAAATGAATTCAAATCAGTGCTTCAGAGGATTTTTTTTTTATAAGTTAGTTAGTTAAGTGGGTTAGTAAGTGCTTAAGTAGGTTAGGTTAAGTAAGTAGGTTAAGTTAGTAAGTGCTCTCGAAAGAGTTTTTAGCTGCTTTTTGAAGGTGTAAAGAGATTCAGCTTTCCGTAATGGGACGGCAGTGGAATTCCACCAGCCAGGAACTGTGAAGGAGAAGGTCCTGGTGAGAGATTTTTTGCCGCTCTGAGATGGGACCACCAGACGCTGTTCATTTTCTGAACGGAGGCGTCTGGAGGGGACGTAAAGCTGGAGGAGTTTGTGAAGGTATGAAGCAGCGGAGCCTGTGACTGTCTTGTATGTCAGCGTCAATGATTTGAACTTGATTCGAGCCTCAATGGGAAGCCAGTGGAGAGAGATGAGGAGAGGGGTGACGTGTGCTCTTCTTGGTTCCTTGAAGAATAGTCGAGCTGCCGAGTTCTGGATCATCTAAAAGGGTCTGACCGCACATGCAGGAAGTCCAGCGAGAAGAGCATTGCAGTAGTCGAGTCTTGATATGACCATTGCTTGGACCAGAAGTGGGGTTGAATGTTCTGTAAGGAGATGTCTGATCTTTCTGATGTTGAACAGGGCAAATCTGCAAGATCGAGCAGTTTTAGTATTGTGTTCCTTGAATTTCAGTTCCTCTTCGAAGATCACTCCAAGGCTACAGACAGAGGTGGATGGAGAGATAGTCGACGACCGTAGTTGTATGGTGAAGTAGGGGGTAGGGGACCAAGAACTGAGCCCTGTGGAACTCCTGTGAGCAGCTGCTGTGGCGTGGACACCTTGTCCCTCCAGCTGACTCTGAATGATCTGGAAGAGAGGTAAGACTTCAGCCAGTCCAAGGCAGTGCCAGAGATACCTTTAGTAGCGAGTGTCGTCAGGAGGATCTGGTGGTTTACCGTGTCGAAGGCTGCAGAAAGGTCTAGCAGCATGAGAACTGATGATTCAGAGTTTGCTCTGGCAGGTCTGAGTGCTTCAGTCACCAATAGAAGAGCAGTTTCAGTTGAATGGCCGTTCTTGAATCCTGATTGGTTCTTGTCAAGTTGTTCATTGTCTGTAAGGAAAGAAGACAACTAATTAAAAACAACACATTCTAGAATTTTTGCAGTGAAAGGTAGAAGTGAGATGGGTCTATAGTTTTCTACTTTAGAAGTGTTGAGAGCAGGCTTTTTGAGCAGAGGAGTTACCCGAGCTTTCTTGAAGGAGTCTGGAAAAGTGTCTGAGGTTAGCGATGAGTTGATGATGTGAATAAGAGCCGGAACAATGGTAGGAGCGATGGCCTGAAGCAGGTGGGAAGGTACAGGATCTAGAGGACAGGTGGTGGGATGTGATGAGAGGAGAAGTTTAGAGACTTGAGGTTCAGAGAGTGGAGTGAAGGAGGAGAGTAGAGCTGTGGTTGGTTCTCCGTGTGTCCAGGCGACTGGAGCGGTGAACTGGCTGCTAATGGTGAGAGTCTTCTGGGTGAAGTACTCAGCAAATTCGTCGGCTGTGAGAGAGGTGGCAGCAGGGGGTTTGGGTGGGTGGAGAAGAGAGTTGAAGGTTTTGAAGAGCTTCCGACTATCAGTGGAGTTCTTGATTTTCTCATGGTAGTATGTGCTTTTGGCATTATGTACTTTGCTTGAGAATGATCCAAGTAGAGTCTGGTAGGTGGTAAGGTCCGTTTTAAGCTTTGATTTCCGCCATTTCCTCTCTGCCAACCGAAGGGTGGTCCTTTGTTCCCTGAGAACACTAGATAACCAGGGGTTAGAAGAGGACTCCTTAGGTGCTCTAGAGGTGAGTGGGCAGAGCTTGTCGAGGCATGATGTTAGTGTAGAGCAGAGTTTGTCTGTGGCATCGTTGGTGTCGAGTGAGGAGAGCTCTGGAAGTCAAGATGAGACAGCTGTGGAGAATGTAGATGGAGCGAGGGTCCTCAGGTTGCGTCTGAAAGTGACTGGAGTAGTGGTCGAGTGGTCAATGTTTTGCAGTGTCAGCTTGAATGTGATGAAAAAGTGGTCAGACGTGTGCAGTGGTGTCACCTTGACTTGATGAGGGAAGCAGTTCCTGAGAGCAGCACCTCTCAGTTTCCTCTTTGTCTCCAAGACAAAGAGGAAACTGAGAGGTGACCGAGTCTTCTCAGTTTTCAGACCAAAGATCTGGAATGAGTTGCCCCTGTACCTCAGAAAGATGGACTCACTTTCCACTTTCAAATCTGCTCTAAAAACATAATTCTTCACATTGGCTTTTAATTGAGTTTGAAGAGAAAGAGAATGAGAGTTAATTAGATAGATCACAGAAGCTACTAACACTACCTTTGTGCAAATGCACCATTAAGAACTAATGCTGGTTGGATGAAAAAGGTTGTCATATCAAATATTTATATGTGTTTTTCTTTAGTTTGCTCTCTTTGCTTTTGTAACTTTACAGTTAAAGTATTCATTTACCTTTGCACAGTTCTATTTATTAATTGTGTAATAATTTGGTTGTAAAGCTATTTAACAATTTTCTCAAATTTCTCTGCAGATAAACATATGGTGTGGTTCTGAATGCTACTTCTGAAGCAATTTCCTAGTAGCTATCCAGTAGCACCAAATGCCAATGGATCTTACAAGTATTGTTCTTTTTAAGCAATGTACTTGGCAGTAACAACAAGCCCAGAAAGATACACGCTTCCAACCTCAAAAACAGAAAAGCTCAAGTCTTTGAGAGGAGGTTGCACCTACTGTTGCCTTTCAGAAAGTCTTCTAAGAACTCATCTTGATTCAGGGTAAAATATCGTTTTCATAGGATTTGACAGCTATGTTTTGATGCCAGGATCTTACATATCTACAAAGCGCAGGTAAGCTGCAGACCCTGGGCCTCCAGCCCAAAACACATCAACCATTCAAATCTGTAACACTGGATCCCTTTGTTTCATCTGTCATGTCCTCTCAGCTGACAATCCTTTGCTCTGACAGACTCTATCCAACCAGCAGGTTCTTGTTTCTAGGAACCAAGGGGACAAATGTAGGGAATTGTGGGAGCTTTAGAGGTTGACCTTTTAGAGGACCTTCTCACTATTAGGTAGCAAAGTGTGTAAGCAAGCAATATTCACTGGTATTTGTTCACCTCTACGGGTCCCCGGTCCTGAAAAGAGCATATCGCTTTTAGCAGAGCCGCTCAACAGCGCTTCACTGTTGGAAATCTCGGTGGCCAGATGATTATAGAGCCTTCCGTCACGGTTTAAGCTGACACTCTCATTTCCTGCACATGGATGGTTGGTTTATAAAAGGACCATTACGGTGACAGAGTGTTCAGGGGCAGGTCGGGTCAACACAGTTGGTTTAGGTGCTTAGCAGTTCATTGACATCATACCGACTGCACTTTTACAAACTTAAACTGCTTGTACAACTTAACAATATACTGTATGTTTTTTACCGGTGGGTTCCATAAGAGTCTGTGACTCACACGCAGGCATCATACAGATAACTGCAATTATTAGCTGCCAAATGTGCTTTAAATGTACAGGAAGAGGCAATCCCTTCTTGATGGCCATTGTGTTTAAGCATTAATTTACGTATCTGTGAAAATTCCAGAGCTGAAGAGTTATCTATTAGAGGCCTACATTGACCCTTCGTGAGGAAATGAGCAGGCCGTGTGGGGAAGCACCTCCAAGTAAGTGATAATTTTGCCTGCCTAGACATGCTGCCATTTACTAAACAAGAGAAACATATCCTAGGCAACAGCATTACAATGGGCCCCTCAGCCAGAATGGCAATAAGAGTGGAGAAAGCTGAGAAAAATGCGAATGAGAGCAAAAGGAACACCTGTTAAATATACTCCTTAGCGCTCAACAAATACCTAAAGTAACCTTTTGTTCTTATGATAAAGTCCATCACTTCACAGTGTTCATTAATTATATTGTCATAGATTTGTGATGAGAGATCTTCATTACACTCTGCTTTGAGGACGTGTATTAGCGTGCGTGCCAAAAAAATTTAATATCAGGGGAAAGTTTGTATGTTATTTTTTTTTATAAAAAAAAGCAAAACCAAGGTCGAAACAATGTGAAAATTATATTTAAAATCACAGGTAAACCTCTACTAAACCTTATATACTTTTCCTAGTTCTTGTTCCATTGTGCATTGCACCAGAATTTTGAAAAACACAAGCCATATCACAGCTATTGTACTTCCAAAGGTTATCAATTCTTTTCACCACTAGATTAGTGGCCTGTAAAACGAAACTGAAAGACGATTGCAGATTTTCTCACATTTTAATTTTAAATACCTTGAAAATCATGTCATAACTCTTGTAATGTTCACTAAAAAATATCAAAACTAATAACTGTTTTGAGCATACACATTATATTTGAAATCAAAATATAACAATTAGCTTGGTTGTGTCTTTCTTACTCATTTCAAAACCGATGCTGTAAATGTCAAACCGATGGTGTATGCAAAGATTGCTGATTTTTCCACTTCAACTTGCCCTAAGAAAACTATTTAATATGTTATAGCACATTTAGCATTAGCTTAGCATAGATCATTGAATCCAATAAATCCCAAGAAAACCAATCAAGAAACACACTAAACAGCAACCAAATTATTTGCAATAAAACAATTTAAATCAAACAAAGTAATTGTGATAATACTGTTTAGAAATTCTGCAGATTTGCTTGAAATAGTAGAGCTATTATTAAACAGCTGGGCGTTGAAGTGTGAAGGGCTGTTTAAAATAGCAGAGCTGGGAGATATCACCTTGTTGGAGAGCAGAGTGAGATAAAAAGGTATTTGTTAACTCAAGAAAAGAAAAGAACAGTGTGATAAAGTGTTCTTGTGATAAAAGGAAGAGGAGATGAGAGTTTATTAATGAGTGAGGGCTTTGAAGATGAGCCAAAGTGTGCCCACTGTCTTGCTGGCTCATCAACCAGGGGGCACAGACTTCCCCTCTGAGGCAGTACAATGACAATCATTGAGCAAAGCCTCCAGCAAGAGACCATTGTTTTACAAATCAGACGGCAGGGAGGGTTTGCTGATGAAGTGTTGGATGAGACCCGATGCACATAGTTAAACTCTGAGGAGTGGAGTAAAAGCTTGTCACTCGCAGCTTTCCAGACCAGCCAGAAAGTGTCGCTCATTCAGACAATTCAAATAAGCGAAACCCAGAGAGCTCTGTATGATTTACTTTTCATATAGAAAGCACACAAAATGACTGGCCCCCGACCAAACTTTCTCATGAATCCAGATTTCGACAGTTAACCAGAAAAACCACCAGGTGAGCAGGTCTTTTTTATACGTTTCACCCAAATGCAAGCAGAGTGGCTCCTCTTGCTTTGCAAGAATGGAAATGTCTTTTCTCTCGATTTACCGATTTTTAAGCATGGTTCAGGGTTTTATAATCAAGCAGTATAATCTCAGTCTTCCATGGAGAGGGCAAATGTCTTCAAGGTCTTGAAACCGATTGTTTAAGCAGAGCGGTATAATAATAATAGTAAAAGATCATATTTCGAGGAGAACTATATTAGTTTTCCAGGTCTCCCTATTTTTGTTCCCTAAACCCACATTTTGAAGTAGTACTGAGCAATTAAGTGATTGGGAATTCTGTAATAATGATTAATGATGGAGTTCATCAATCAAGAGGTGCCCAAGCAAATGACAATTTGTCCTAGAGGGCCGCGGCCTTGAGACACAATTGAAACTTCTCTTGTTTGAAGACTGGTGCGTTTGTGTGGTGAAGCCCGATTGCAACTAAAATGTGCAGAGCTACAGCCTTCCAGGAATGATTTAGGAATTTTAAATTTCTAACACGAGCCTGAATGGCTCAGTCATTAGAACCAAAACCCAGACACTTGCTATAGAACAATTTTCTGTTCTCCAAAAGCTTACAGCTCATAAGGGCTCCATTTCATCTTAGAATTAATTATATATCTGATCACACAATATATTGCTGTTTAAAAAAAGGTTAATCAACTGGCAGCTCTGGTTGCCAGCATGATACTGTAAAAACTACTGTGCCCTACTGTGGTATGAATTAACACCATGTTACCGTTTATTTCTGCAACAAATGTTTTTTATTAATTTTATTAGTTAAAATTGTCCGTTAAAACTAGCTTTTTATGTTATTCAGACCTATATACACATGACATGAAAATACATTATTCTTAAATAAAGTTTGCAACTTTTAAAATGCTTCAAATTTTAAAAATGGTTTGTCTCACGACTGAATCCACCATGAAACGTTACTGTTGTATGGATAACAAAGGCGCAATTTACTTTATTTGTAAATTTTTATGTGTCACATGAAAACTAACATAAAATATTGTGTGACGGAGGTCCATTCCGATCATCGCGGTCCTGGCATAAATCGGGAACACCTGGCGCCCGCCATCACAGGAGGATCGGGAACAGCCGCACTTCATTAGCGCGGCAGCATAAGAGAGAAGGCGAAGGCTGTCACAATGAGCTTGATCTCCGAAGAGTGCAGCAGCTAATGCCTCTCTCTCTCTCTTCACCCAGACAGCCCGTGAACGCCAAGAGTCGGCATCGCCCACAGCCCTGATCCTCCTACACACAGAACGCATGGCACCGTTGGGTTTTGGAAGAGCACGAAGACGGAGAAGGACACGAACACAGAGCACGCCAAAGACTGCACGCACCACGTATTACCATTAATAAATCCACCCTCCGGGGATATTTCTGTTTACAACCTTGTTGTGTGATCCCTCTCCTGCGACAATTGTTTTCATGATTGTAAAACCTTTGCAAATGACAAAATGACTTTATTTGTGGCTGTTCAGCATCTTTGTTAAACAACCAAATGTGCATTTCATACAGTGCATGCTGGGAAATCTGTCTCAAAGACATTCGATTGTAAGAGTGATAGAAAATGAAGGCCTGTAAAATTATTTTAGAGCTAGAACAAATTAATTAATTTTAGGACTTTTTAGGCCTAAAATTTTGGTTTTTCGATTTGAAAACACCATGAAGACACCATGAAACCCTGTATTAAAACAGAAATCATCAAACAGTTTAATTATTTTAAACGGAAATTCTTCAGATCTAATCATTCAATGAAATATACTGAGCTTTGCTACCCGTGCCGTCACCAAGAACAGATATACAGAATTGTAAACTCAACTTATTTATTCGGGAGATGTTGAAGAAATTGTTTATTTCCAAAAAAAGAGAAATGTTGCTTTGAGCTCGTAAGGTTTCAAATATTTTGAGCTCGTTAATTTGTCACAATGGAGAAACACAAAGATAGACTGTCCCATTTCAGCTGTGCTCTGCTGCACATTTAAAGAGTCTGACATGCTCAAGTGTGGAGACTTTTGTGTCAGACTACACGGCACACACAAGCCACAGCAGACAGACTATACATAAACTTACAGATCCCCAGCCCAGCTGCTTAGAATTAGATGATCCCTTCTGGCCTCCACACAAAAAAGGGCCAAAGCTTTCCTGATCTGAGTGACCTTTCTCTGAGAGGCTGAGAGAGCATAAGTTTATGACAGATGAACACTGACAAGTGCTGAAAATTCAGCACTATCCTCAACACAAGTTGTCATTTTGTCTTTTTGAGCACCCTATTGAAAAAGATTTTTCAGGGCTTTTCTGTGGGACCTTATGATGACTGTATGGCAAGCGTATAATCATGCATTTCATTATCAGTTCTGTGATTGTTAAGAGGAAACTGATTATTTTTAGAGATCAAAAAATTAAATGGAATTTTGATTTCATTTCATTACATTTTTTATTAAATTAAATCAAATCAAACCAGTGGGTAGCAGTGCGGCCTTCCAGTTTGAAGGTTGTCGGTTCGAGGCTCGCCGGTGACCTTCCTGGAAGGAGATTGCTTGTTCTCTCTGTGCTTGCGTGGGTTTCCTCCATGTACTCCAGTTTCCCCCACACTCCTAAAAAATGCAGCAGGTTAACTCACTAATCTAAATTCCCCTTAGATGTGAATGTGTGCGCGAATGTGTGTGTTGCCCTGTGATGGATGGCGACCAGGGAGTACTAGCAGACCCCTGTGACCCTGAAAGGGAATAATAAGCAGGCTAGAAGATAAATCAATGAATGAATAAACTAAACCACGAAGCTAATATGATGATCTCGGTTTTGTTTAGGAAATGCATGAGGATAGAGGTAATTAATATAGCGCTTATTTAAAACCATTACATGTTGAATAATGGCATAAAAAATAATTATAGTTTAAATAATTTCAGAATAGTTAAAAAAGAATAATTTTTTAAAATATAGAACAGTGTAGAATAAGGAACTCCTGGGCAGCTCTGTGGCGCAGCGGGTGGGAGTTTGCATGTTCTCCCTGATCCCAAAAAACATGCTGTTAGTTTAATTGAATGTGTGTGTTGCCCTCGGATGGACTGGTGACCTGTTAAAAGTGTACCCCTGACAAACGTATCTCATAATAATGAGATTTGTGTGGCAATGAGCTTCTGTACTAATGGATGTTTACCCTGAGCTATTATTCGACGCAAACCCAGCACAAAATCTTCCCAATGGCTGTCTTTGGTTTAGCAAAGGAGGCTGCCATTAAGTAAAAAAGCGTTTAGATAATTAAGATGTTTGGGTTTACGGAAACACAGGGTAAACATCTGTGAAGTAAATGTGGAGAAAGCTGCAGTGAGGGGGGGTTGACTAGCTTAGCAAATGGAAATAAGTTTAAAAACAACAAATTCATCTCGTAATTATGAGACAAGTTTTTTTAGAACCAAATGAAATAATAACATATCAGACCATTTATTTTTCAGGGTTTATTTTTAAAATTGCAAGTTGCAAGTCCAAATTTAACAAAAACCTTTTTAATGTCTAAATTATTAAACACAAATTAACAAGTTTTCTTTTACTATGTTGTACCTAAATGTCTCTGTGCATAAATTTAACCTGATTATATCAGATTACCGTAACAGAAACTAGTTTTGGGGAGTTTCTTCCATCATTTATTAAGGCACGGGCGTCTCATAAAACTCTGCTGTTGATCTGACACTGAACTGCATTCGTGTCACATAGATACCACCAAGCAAAAAAAATGGAAAACCAGAGAAAAATCAAGTAACGTTTGTTCAATCCTTAAATCCCCACATTGTTAATGTAATAAATGACAATAAAACAGAATAAAACACATGCAAAATACGCAATATGTACATAAACATGAAACCTTACCCTGAGAGTGAGGTGATGTGTCGGAGGAGGTGAAACGGGTGGCAGAAAACATTACAGCACTACGAATGAAAGTTAACTTTCTCGAGATATTTCACGAATTACGAACACCAACACGGTTTTAAGCACAAGCGGAGAGAATACCAAGCGTGTGAGAAGGGAAGGCTTCTGAGAACCCGTCGCAGGGTTTCTCTAACTTGCGCTACAGAACAGCACTTTCCACGTTATAAACGTTATTTCTTTTACAACACCTTGACTCTAACATTTTTATAGTACATTATTGGTAATCTATACATAATGTTTCGCTCGCTTTAAAACTGATTTAAAGGCATATCACCCCCTTAAAGCACACTTTCTTCAAAGGGCGCGCAACGTAAGACAAACAAGAGCAAAATAGAGCAGAAATGTTTGTTATTGTTTGTATCTCAAATTTTTCTTTGCATCTCGAAGCAAAAAATTTCCCGGGAGACCTTTCGTATCTCAAACATTTTGGAACTCGAAGCATTCATATCTCGGGGTACCACTGTACTTGAAAAAAGATACTTAAGTACAGTAACTAATTTCATTTACTTTAATTAAATAATTACTCATAATTATGACTTATGTAACGCATACTTTTGGGGAAACTTAGAGCCATGGTGAACCATACGAAAAAAATTAAAATAAAAAATAAAATAAAACTTTTGAACCTTGTTTCTGTATAGATAACTTACATAAATCATTAAAAATGTAAATGATCTGAGGAAATATTTTTTAAAGTTTGGCTAGTTTCCATAGACTTGTATTGGATCATTCTGCGGCGATCGTGGCGGTTTGATTTCAGTTCGCCGGACATGTGAGACACATTCGGAACGTACCAAATCAGGTGGATGACAACTAGAATCTATCAAATGGATTTCTCTGGGGGTGGAGCTTGGTGCTTGCAATGCTATAGTAGTATATTGGACTCCGAAGGAAAGTCAGAACTGATCAAATGTAGGGTATGCTATTTTTTTTACAAATGCTAGTTTGTTTACACATACTACTTCTTATAAAGCTATTACAAATAGATGGAGGTATTGTGATCATAATAAGGATAACCGCTTATTTTTAATGCTTTTTTGAGATCAGAGGAATACTTCCGGATCTCTTTGCATAGAGGTGGTATTTAATGGTTGTGTGGTTTTTCCGTTCTTTTACCTAGAATTCTGAACCACAGGTAAGCTAATAAAATTAATAATAAGATTATAATGATGCACGGTTACTTGCTAGTCACTTCTCCCCTTTGCAGTTATAGATGAAAATATTAAGAGCGTCTGGTGAAATTCGTGAGCCATATGGAAGCATTTAGTTATGGCCTGTCGAGATCACTGAAAGTGGAGCTACCATGTGTTTGTGATGCCAGGTCTTCCAAAAGCAGCAGTTTCATTCATTGGTGTCACATCTAAGCTGATAATACAGATTTTATATTTTTATTACATCATCAGGAAAAGACATTGCATTAATTAACATCTAAAGAAAATGGTTTGTCTGTTGTGCCTGGAAAAAACCAACAGAAACCTTCATTAAAACCACACTGAGCTTGGCATCCAAAAAACGTGGAGCTGCGCAACCAGGAAATGAAATACTATCTATAGCTGCAGACACAGATGGAGAGGAGCTCACTTCCAGCTTGAATCTCATAGACTTATTCCTAGCAGCATCAGATCTTTCCTACAGCCAGTGCTTCCTTCCAGGTGACTGGCGAGCAAAGCTTCTTGCTTCACCTAAAAGCTCCCGTAAGCCTGAGTGGGAAAGAGCTCTGGGCTAAAACAATGCTCTCTTTGTCCTGCCCCAACACTCGAACTACCAGACAACGCTTTGATTGCAAGCCAAGACAAACCACTGTGTTGGGTAACTGTTCTTGTAGCCAAACACCACACTTATGTTTAAAATACTTTTTACATTTTGCCTCCGGTCAATCAAAGCTTCACTACCTGGTGGGTGTGGCCACTACTCCATTAAACCTAAACATACTCCAAAAAGAGTATGTTTATTGCAACTGGAATATTTTCCAGATCATAGTGACCGATGGTAAGATAAGGCAGGTGTGCTTCCAGAAAAAGGCTCAGGGTCTTTAGCACCTCAGTCAATGCTGTGGTTATGAATCCTTTAATCCCCCCCTTTTCAAAGGTCAGGTGTTGATTTTGAGGATTGGGTGAAAGAATAAGATATGCAACTGCCACAATGGCACTGATATGAGAAAGTCTTTGAAAATGGATCTAAAGATGAGATAAAAAATTTTTCCAGGTTTGCTTCCATAAATTTGATAAAAACGCTTACAGAATTCTAATAGGAAGATTTATTAAAACTGAGATTTATATTTTGTTTGTCAATTTTAGGGAGCTTCTTTCTTATACTAAAAGATGATTTTTTATACATGCCTCAAACTAGTTAATCACTTCAGGTGTATGATAAGAGGATGAGAGATCCTGTCTCAAGTCAAAGGGTTTAAATAAAGTCTGGTACCATCATGTTTTACTAATATCACCTATGTAAATCTCAAGGGGGTTAACAATACACCTTAACATTGTGAATAATTAAAGGAACTCTTTCTAAAAACAGGCTCCTTCTCCATCTGCCAACAAGATTTTCCATTTTGAAAGCTACCCATTCTCCATATTTGATGATAGCAGTTTTAACATAGCTCTGCATATAACCCAATCTGATGATCAGTTCATAATGGTCAAACTGTTTCCATATAAAAAATATTCATTTTTTTTAACATAAAACTCAAATGTTTAACCCTTAGAAGTCCCAGGCCTTATTGAGTGTTTTTTTACTACTTTACAATTTGCTCTAATAAGTTACCTTTAAAACTGTTTTTGTCTCATTTTTTGTACAAACCCATTCCTTTTTTATTACATTACACAATAATTCCATAATAAACCTGAAATGGTACAGAAAAGAAATTCAGAGTATTATATTTTGTCATTTTTTTACTGGAAAAAAATCCCTAAAATTTAGTTTTAGTTTTTTCAAGAAATGTTTAAAGTGTTGAGACAAAATTAAAATTCATAAATCCCCCAAAAAAGCAAAGACAAGGTCCAAAAAATGTAAAAATTGATTTGAAAAAACAGGCGAAGCTCTCCTAAACCTTATACACTCTCCTAAGCACTTTGTGCGTCAATGTGCTTTGTTTTGTGTCAGAACTTCAAGATACAAGCCATCTCACAGGTATTAATCTTTGAAGGGTTATTCCTTCTCTTCACCACTAGATGGCACGGATGGTACAGATTTGGTTTGGTACAGTTTGTTTAGAACCAAAAAATATCAAAACTAAAAAATAGGTGTCATTCATACTTAATTCAAAACAGCCGCTGTGCACCAATTTGCACATGCACCAGTGCGTGTGGAGATTCTTAAGGGTTCAAAGCTACACAAACTCAGAGAAAATAAAGTGTTGATATTTTCTAGTATGATATTGTCATGAATTAAATTTTATTCAGCATTCTAAACAAGAATCACGATCACACCACCTTAAAATTTAAAAAAATCCAGCAGGACCTGCAGGCACGTGGTGAAATGAATGTCAATTTGAAATGTGACAACGTGGTGTAAAGAAATATCATACTCAAGTAAAAGTACCATTACTAGCCCAAAAAAGTAACATGAAAAAAAGTAGATGTTCTAAAGTTCGATTAAAAAGTAGCTCTGCTAAAACAGAGAGTAGTGAGTATCACATCAGAGATATATTCTTAATAGTGTTTCTAGAGAAAGAAATGGAGAAGAGGTAAAGAGAGAGAGAGAGAGATAAAAAAGAAACAGAAAGAGCAAGAGGGAGATAGTGAGAAAAAAGAAAAGGGGAAAAGAGATAGTGAGAAAAAGAGAAATGGAAAAAGGTGAGCATGAAAGAAAATGGACAGATAGATAGCATTAAGAGAATGAGAGCGAGCTGGAGGAAAAAGAGAGGATAGAAAAAAGAAAGGAGAGAGAAAGAGAGAGGAAAATAGAAGAGAGACGGGTGGATTGAAAAGAGAGAAAATAGCAAGAGTGAAGAAGATAGAAAGAGGGGGAGAGAAAGAGAAAAAATGACAGCAAAGAAAAAGGAAGAAAGAGAGAGAGAGAGAAAAGAGGAGCTAAATAAAGACCTCGAAAAAAAGTGATTAAGCGCAAAACAGTAGAAAGATTGCAAAAAGAGGACTGAAAAAGAACTGCCCCATATTTAAACATTCAACTATTTTTCTGACAATTAAAATGATTAAAGAAAAAACAAGAGTTGTTCTTGCTAAATAGATTCTACTGGTTGTATTGATGTGATGGTATTGGATTGGTTACATTCGCTAGATCTAATTTTTGGTGGATCTTTTCTTTTTATGCAATTATATTGGAAAGGATAGGTGCCAATCCCTGTTGAAAACGAAAAATACATCTAAAAAATGAAGTAGCTAAGACTGGTTGAAAAAAAAGGTGCCGTAAAAGTATAGATACAGAACTAGAAATGCACTTAACCCCCAAAGACCCACATATAGAAAAAGCCTATAAAATTTTTTTTGGCCTTTGAAACATTGTTGTAGGTCATTGATTCATAAATTTGTGTGTTTTAAGATTTTTTAGTTTTCTGAGATGTTGCCGTATGGCAACACTGGGCCTTTGGGGGTTAAAATAGATCCAAAACTGATTCTGGAGACACCTTAGTAGGTTTTCTAAATGGAACAGATCTTCTCCAGAATTTACTGGTCACATTCACATAAAGTTAATAATTACAAAAACTTAAATAACTGTAATTGAGTTGTTTTTCTCAGAAATTTTAATTTAGTGAGTAGATTAAAAAAATACTTAAAGCCTAAACTATTAAATGTCGGCTCTTGTTTTCATTGCAACAAGGCAACTGTGCATTAAGGAAGGAATATATGATTCGTGGACCCTTGAATTCTTCATTTGTGGTGGCATCAACAATTTGTTTACATGTGAATTCATCTCATTTGCTTAAGACCTTTCCAACCAAACAAGACAACAGTCTACTGCTCTGCAGTAACAAACTAAAGGAACAACTCAAGGAACCATTGGGGGCAGGGCAATTTCCAAATGTTTCTCAAGAAAAGACAAAGCACAATAGACAGCTTGCAAATGATTCCACGCGCATGTTTACAGTTCCTCTAATGCAAGACAGAAAACCGAGGCAGAGGTGGAGCTGGCTGCAAGGAGGGAGCTGTTTTCTCCTGCTGTGGTTTGAGAGCCAGGTTTCTCCTTCACCTTGAGGGACCTTCCTGCACCCAATGAGGATAAGCAGAGGAGCTACAGTTCAGATAGGTTGAACTCAAGGGACATGTATACTGTTCTGTTTTTACCACTGATAATAAATAATACTGAACTTCGACTAGAAAGGCTTTGTAAGAGGTTGACTTAAAACACTTCAAACTGCACCTGCAGTCATGTTAAATTAATGAGACTATATGAAAATATTGCCCAGCCTCGCCACACCTCTGCTTTAGCGCATAGCTTTTCTTCAGGTTGCCAGATGCAATACTGACTAGGCCAAAGACTCAACGTAAATATTTTGTATTTTTTTTTTCAATTTTGGAAAACTCCTAAACAAGACTTTAGGCTTCCATTCATAAAAGGATAAACATCCTCTTTAAAGTTGTATAATAAACGTGATGATAATGAAATCTAATAAACAAATAGATAAATGTATAAATGATTCAGGTGATTTAAGAGACCACAGAGAACTCATAAACCATTCCTATATTCAAACACTTACAGAGCTCATCCTTATCCCGAGATAAACTATACTTATGCTTTATACAGACCAACAGTGCCTTCTGCTGGAATGTGTGAGTCCAACTCTGCTCCAAAGACATGACTTTTACTACCCAGACCCTTTACTTCATTACTTTCAAATACTTCTTAGGTACTTTTGATACCTCCACAAACTCCTGCAGTTCTACGTCCCCTCCAGATGCCACCAACAGCGTCTGGTGGTTACATCTCAGAGCGGGAAAAAATCTCTCATCGGGACTTTCTCCTTCACAGTTCCTGGCTGGTGGAATTCTCTTGCCATCCCAATCCGGAAAGCTGAGTCTCTTTCAACCTTTAAAAAGCAACTAAGCTCGTTCGAGAGCACTAACCAACTAAACTAATTTAATTTAAAAAATTATATTTTTTTCTGTTTCATTTCAAACGTCTTCTATGTGTATGTCTTGTGATTTATCCGACCTTGTATCAAACTGCTTATGTTTACTCCCTGACTGTAAGTCCGTTGGATAAAAGAGTCTGCTAAATGTAAATTAATATAAATTATAGCAAACATTCTCCTCTCCACATATTCCCTTTGGCTCACATCAGGCAAGAGGCGGGGGTACACCCTGGAGAGGTCGCCAGTCCATCACAAGGCAACACATACATTCACACCTAAGGGGAATTTAGATTATTTAATTAGTCTGCCGCATGTTTTTGCAATTGTGTGGGAACCCAGAGGAGAACATGCAAACTCCGGCCAGAAAGGTCAACCCTCAAACGGCAACCTTCTAACTGGAAGGCCACAGTGCTACCCACTGAACCACTGTGCCATTATAGCAAACACAATTTTTAAAATTCTTTTACATTTCTCTTTCTGTGTATTGCCTCAAGATAACCCTCTTTGCTTTCTTTTAACGATTCATGTTAGAGTCTTCCCCTGGGTCTGAATTTTATCCAAGGCCCATTTTTACATTACTCACAGTTCTTTTGTAAAACCTCTGTCACAGTAGTCCAGCCAACCACAGTCACTGCCACCTATCCATTCATCACTAACTATTCTACCCCTATTTCTACCCCTTAACCCCAATGCTTCTGTGCGTTGGAATTGGAATGAAGGGAAGTGTAGGACTGGGGCTATTGCTTTTAAAACTAAAGGGGCTATGATGGCCAACAGGGCAACCTCAATTGTAAGTAACATCATTTGTTGTGACAGCGATTCGAATCCCGGTAGGGGCAGCCTCAACTTTTAAAATTATTTTGGAGTTCTTTTTGTCAATTTGCTTGAAAGATTTTTTACTCACAAAATAAAACCTTATTTATTTGACAGTTGAATTGTTTAATAAACTTATATTAAAGTGCAATTTAGCCACAGGGGTTTCAAGCCAGTGACTTCTCTGCCGGTCCCAAGCCCGGATAAATAAAAAAGGGTTGCGTCAGGAAGGGCATCCGGCGTAAAACATGCGAGTCATCAAATCGAGTTCCATACTGGATCGGTCCAGGCCCGGGTTAACAACGACCGCCACCATTGCTGTTGACTTACAGGGTACCAGTGGAAATTGGACTACTGTTGGTCGAAGTGGGAGAGGAGGAGGAAGGATTTGTAGGCAGAGAGAGAAGAGGAAATGCAGTAGTATAGATCTGAGAATAGGGACTCTTAACATTGGTACAATGACAGGGAAGGGTAGAGAGCTGCCGGACATGATGGAGAGAAGGAAGGTAGATATTCTGTGTGTGCAGGAGACCAGGTGGAAGGGTAGCAAAGCACTTAGTATTGGAGGGGGATACAAACTGTTTTACTATGGTGTGGGAAATGGAGTAGGAGTTGTCCTGAAGGAGGAGTTTGTAAGGCATGTTTTAGAGGTGAAAAGAGTGTCAGACAAGGTGATCAGTTTGAAGTTAGAAATTGAAGGGGTGATGATGAATGTAGTGAGTGGTTATGCTCCACAAGTAGGCTGTAAGTTGGAAAAGAAGGAGAGATTCTGGAGTGAGTTAAATGAGGTGATAGAGAGGGGCGAGAGTAGTTGTGGGGGCAGACTTCAACGGGCATGTTGGCGAGGGCAACTGCGTCTTTGTGGATTTAGAAAAAGCATATGACAGGGTGCAGAGAGAGGAGCTATGGTCCTGTAAGAGGATGTCAGGAGTGGCAGAGAAGTATATCAGAGTAGTTCAGGATACGTATGAGAGGAGTAAGTCAGCAATGAGATATGCTGTTGGTCAGACAAAGGAGTTCAAGGTGGAGGTGGGGCTACATCAAGGATCAGCTTTGAGTCCCTTCTTATTTGCTATGGTGATGGAGAGGTTGACAGATGAGGTCAGGCAGGAATCTCTGTAGACAATGATGTCTGCAGATGACACTGTTCTGTAGTGAGAGCAGAGAGCAGGTGGAGGAAATCTGGAAAGTTGGAGGTCTGCTCTAGAAAGAAGAGGAATGAAAGTCAGTCGCATTAAGACAGAATACATGTGTTTGAACGAGAGGGAGGGAAATAGAACAGTGAGGTTACAGGGGGCTGAGGTCAAGAAGGTACAAAAGTGTAGGTATTTGGGGTCAACAGTCCAGTGCGACAGGGAGTCTGGAAAAGAGGGGAAGAGACGAGAGCAGGCAAGTTGGAGCGGGTGGAGAAAAGTGTCAGGGGTGTTGTGTGACAGAAGAGTGTCAGCAAGAATCAAAGGAAAGGTGTACAGAACAGTAGTGAGACCAGCTATGATGTATGGGTTGGAGACTGTGTCAGTGAGGAAGAGACATGAGGCAGAGATGGAAGTAGCAGAGATGAGGATGTTGAGGTTCAGTTTAGGAGTGACGAGGATGGACAAAATTAGGAATGAGCACATCAGAGAGACAGCTCAGGTTGGTTGTTTTTAAGACAAAGTCTGAGAGGCCAGATTGAGATGGTTTAGACATGTGCAGAGGAAGGATGGTGGTTATATTGGTAGAAAGATGTTGAAGATGGAGATGCCAGAGGACATGAAGTTAGTTGGTGCAAGACCAGAGGATACTGAGGACAGAGTTAGGTGGAAACAGATGATTCGGAACAGTCGAAAGTAAAAGAAGAATTAAACTTGTGTTAAAGTCCATTACATGGAGGAAAATGCAAATGATCACATCTGGGTCACCACTTAACAACGTTGTTTTGTTTTTGTTAAAACTCGTTCATTTAAATTTTTAATTTTACTTGTTTCTGCTGGCGAAACACTAGAAAATTGAGCCTGTGTGGGGGCTTTATTTAGTCGAAAAGCAGTCTAATATCCATTGTTTCTGCCTTTCTCTCTCAAAGCGTCTTTAGCTCAATCCAAGCAGCGTTGTGCAAACACTTCAGATTAGATCAGCCAATAAAAAAAGATGCTCCACCCAATCCTTCTCTTTGATTGGTCTTGGCGTAATGAAGAAATTTCTTTAGTGGCTCGTTAATATATTGTACTAGTCTATTAGTTCCACTGGAGTTAAATTATTGGAGGCTGATGAGAGAACGTTCGGGACTAAAGCGGGGATGCCCAGGTGGTGAGGGTGTGTTGCGGGATCTGATTCTGGATTCATAGAGGTAAGGTTGTATAATGTTTCCTCCAAATGCCAATACAGCGTATATCAATGTTGCTTTAAATAAAAAGTTGATTTCTCAGTATTAAAGTGGTTTGTAATTAACTGCTCTAATCTCCCTCACATCTACATTGACCATCAGACAGTAACTTTGCATACAAGTCATGAATATGCAAATCAGTAACCAATAGGTGTGTGACTGGGAAGCAGTCTACAAAGTTTTCTGGAAAAAAATCTCAAACCATTTCTGGAAAAAGTCTAAGCTAGCAAATTAAGTGATTTGAGACTTTTTGAGTAAAAGTCCCATGCAATTAGATGTGAACAAAATATTATCAAAAATAAAACAATGTCATGACCCTTTTAAATGCCACTAGAAATGGTTGATCTATATGGCTTCTTTCTTATAGCCTAGATGTCCTGATACATGCGTGTATTTTTCACCCTTCAAGGGTAGGCATAACGGATGGGAAGGCAATTAGAGACATGCTGCCACCTACTGGCATGACATATACTAGGTTGTGAATAATTTTGTCCAAGAGATGGTCTTGTATTTCCGGCACTATTTGCGTAGTGTGGAATAAGGTATTGCTGTCTCTCTCTGTATCAGCATTAAAATGTTCGGGCATTTACATAGGTGCCCCGTGGTATAGTGGACAGTGTGCCAGACACAGACACAAAATCCCAAATTGATTCTTAATGCACGTGCTTCACAAAAAAGGACATTAAAGTTCACCTTATCACTTCTCAGCCAGACCCTTCTTGCGGCAGCGACTTTTCTTCATTGGCAGTGATCACCTTTGAGTCAAAAAAACTTTTAAACCTGAAGAAAGCCAATTAAAATGTTTTTGTATGGTACATGTTAACCACAAAACCCCTTCACCTTAAAAAGAAAAACACCTACCAACAGTGTAACCCACAAACACAATAGCATATTGTGAGCAAATGGTAACCTATATACACTTCTGTTCAAATACAGATTGAATAACCATTTTCAAAAAAAAATCCTTTATTTATGTTGGTTTAAGTTTCATTTGATACAAATCTTAATTTTGCCCAGTGTAAGGAGAGATAGAAGATATGTACTAATACATGTAAAGAAATACAGAGCATGAGTTCTATTGGGACATCTGTGCCTCGATGGCCTGAGCTGTCCACTCCGGTGCAGCCTGGGTGATCTTCTCCAGGAGGTTGTTGACCTGGAAGCATAATGACTGGATCTGCTTGTCCCATGTGGGCAATGGCTCTCGTGCTGATGGAATCAAGAGGGTCACATTGGTATTCAATGCTTTATTCAACATATTTGATAAAATTAAAAAAACTCACTTACTTTCAAAGTGCACAATACCATCAATCTGATCGATAAATCCATTCATGCGGCCCTCTGTGATCATTTGTGAAGCTATTTTTTCAGCCTGTTAGACAAAGATATTTACACAAAATCCATGCTCAGAATAAAAATGTGCAAATAACTTCCCAAAATAAAATACATTAAGAGGCATTATACAAAGCAATATTACAATAATAGCTTGTGATACAATTTTTCTGGCAGTTGTAGCAGATATATGGGTAAGGAATGCAGTGAAAACCCAAAAAATACAGGGTTCTCTGAAATAAGCTGGCGTTGCTGGTTCAAAAAGCAAAATAGAGCGACTCTTGGAAGAAAAATGGGTTGCATGGTCGAGTTGCCAGAAGAAAGCAATTACTTCACGGTATCCCACTTATGATACTACAAACAGCTTAAAGACTTGTGGTAGATCGTTGCATTTTTTTGGTAACAACCATAAACACTACATTTGGAGAGGAGTCAAAAGACCTATGATGAACGAAGGTGAGGCAGGTGAATGTAGCATGTTATCAAAGGATCTTTTCGTTTCAGCTGTTCCCAGTTTAGGGGTCCCCACAGCGAATCATCCGTTTCCACCTAACTCTGTCCTCAGTATCCTCTACTCTTGCACCAACTACCTTCATGTCCTCTTTCAGCACATCCATATATCTCGTCTTTGGCCTTCCTCTTGACCTATTGCCTGGCATCTCCATCTCCAACATCCTTCTACCAATATAACCACTATCCCTCCTCTGCACATGTCCAAACCATCTCAACCTGGCCTCTCTGACTTTGTCTCCAAAACAACCAACCTGAGCTGTCCCTCTGATGTGCTCATTCCTAATCTTGTCCATCCTCGTCACTCCTAAACTGAACCTCAACATCCTCATCTCTGCTACTTCCATCTCTGCCTCTTGTCTCTTCCTCACTGCCACAGTCTCCAACCCATACATCATCGCTGGTCTCACTACTGTTCTGTACACCTTTCCTTTGATTCTTCCCCTCTTTTCCAGACTCCCTGTCGCACTGGACTGTTGACCCCAACTACCTACACTCTTGTACCTTCTTGACCTCAGCCCCCTGTAACCTCACTGTTCTATTTCCTTCCCTCTTGTTCAAACAAATGTATTCTGTCTTACTGCGACTGACTTTCATTCCTCTTCTTTCTAGAGCTGACCTCCAACTTTCCAGGTGTTCCTCCACCTGCTCCACAGAACACAGTGTCATCTGCAGACATCATTGTCCACGGAGATTCCTGTCTGACCTCATCTGTCAACCTGTTCATCACCATAGCAAATAAGAAGGGACTCAAAGCTGATCCTTGATGTAGCCTCACCTCCACCTTGAACTGCTCTGTCTGACCAACAGCACATCTCACTGCTGTCTTACTCCTCTCATACATATCCTAATCTACTCTGACGTACTTTTCTGCCACTCCTGACATCCTCATACAGGAAAGAGGTCCAGTTTCATAAATTTTTTGGAAGCGAAGGTCCAGAAGATCATAACGTGTTAACTTTTTTTTCTGCAGTATGTTATTAGGTAGCCTGCATGTAATCAATACAAATTAATTTAGTACAAATCAAAAACATTCGACAAATGTATTGCCAAGTAACTTCGAACTGCGCATAAATTTACAATGTAATCTAATTTATGAACGAAAAATGCTTTCAAAATAAGCAATAATACAAATGTTCAAATAGATTTGTGCTGATATGTGAGTTCAAATCTTTTTTGTCTCATAGTGCAGTTTGCCTCAAACTTCAAGATCATTAGATAACATGCAGAAAAAGAAGAAAACAAGGAAGTTTCTCCACTTAATGCTGAAAAATAAGAGATCAAGTGCCGATTGGCTACAGCTCTATATTACATCTGGATTGGTTAATGAAATAAGCACTAGGTAAACTCATCATTAAATCAGTAAACTAAGCTTCTTAGCTCCAATACTATTAGTACAATTAAGAACCATCATTACTAAAGCTTACCATGGCTTTTACAGTTCTAGTTTTATAGCATTTGTTACAGTAACATTAAAGGGACAGGTAGGTCACGTATTTAGAGGTGGCCCTGCCAACTCAATACAACGGTAGGGGAAACACAGCTACGCATGTAAAAAATCCAACACTTTTGAATGAATTCAAGCACACATCAGACAAAAAGACAAGTCAAACCTTAAAAGAACACATGCAGCCTTTCGCGCACAACATTCAAAACCATGACTGCACCTTTGCTGGTGGAATCTCCAGAAGTGCTCCAAGTTCTTCAAATGTAATATTATTGTAGAGTTTACTAGCAGATAGCAAGTTGTGCTCAATAACAGCTCGGTCTAAGATGCTTGAACCTGAAAGCACAGAAACGTTTTAAATCATTAGCTTCTCAATCAAAGATTGAAATATGAATCCCGTCATCTGCAGTACCATCAGCTGTGGTTGCTTTCTGGTGAGGCATCAGCATGGCAGCAAACTCTTGCAGCTGGTTTCCTCTAATGATTCGGTCCAGGTACATTTTCTCCAGGATACCATAAGCTGCGAGCTGCTGACAGCGCTCGTCTTTGAAGAGCGTAGCCAACATACGAGATCGCTGCTGACCTTTCAGACACATCAAAAACTGATTAGAGAACACCTTCTGATGAAACAGAGATTGGTTAGTAATTATTCAAGCAGCGGAATATTGATGCAGCATGATAAGACTGGTACCTGCAGAGGCCAGAATAGTGCAATGTAGAGCATGTTTCAGAGCCTCCAGTCGCTCAGTCTCATGGACAATGGATTTATATGAAAGTTCATTGTAGCGCTGGGCTGCTTCGATGAACTTCCTGCGATAGTCCAGAACTCTGGCATAACAAACCTAGGAAAAAATATTAAATATATTACAGCTTTTCAAAAAAGGGAAACAAAGCCAAAATCATGCCACTGCCAGTAGTAAAAAAAATATGTAAGGTAACAACACTGAGGCCGTTTCCCTAACGAGAAAATGAACAGCACACATTTAATTCTAGCTTTAGTTTAAGTGAGAGAGCCAAACAAATAAATGCTCTGATATAAGCGAAATGAACACCCAATCCCTACCCCTTCCACTCATCTTTTGAATTCTTACTACCAGGTAACAAGCTGGATTTAGAAGAACCACAGAGCTAGGGCTGGGCAATTTGACCCAAATCAAAAATTCGATTAATTGAAGATTTTAGTTGCCCTGTGCTGAACTGGCGACCTGTCCAGGGTCTACCCCCGCCTCTCGCCCAATGTGCACTGGAGATAGGCACCGGCAGACCCTTTGATCCCAAAAAGGCAATAAGCTGGTTGGAAAATGAATAAAGACATTCACAGAGTGGGGTCATGTGACTCCACACGCAGTAGTGTTTTTAAAGGGAAAGGGACCTGGAAAGATTTTAACAATTATAGATTCTGAATGGTGATTCTGAATGAGCGAAATGAATATTGCCTCTGAATTCAAAAACATTCCAACGACCAGATATCTGTGATGGAAACATTATGCTTTAGATGTGTTTTTCTGCCAAAGGGAAAAGGACAACTACACCACATCAGAGGAATAAAGGTTAAGACAATGCAAATTTCGGGTGAGAAACCCCTTCCCTCAGATATAGTATTGAAAAAGTGGTCATGTGTGGGGTTTTTTTTACATTATAGTGGCCCAAAACTAGTCTTGTAGTCAAGACCAACTTACCAGGACAAAAGACCTAGCCAGACCGGAGAGTATTGAGACCAAGACCAAGGCATGCTAAGCCAGGACCAATACCAAAAACAGAATAGTGTTGAAATTGTCCCAATTACTTTTCATTATCTTTTGTACAAGTTAGTTTTCTGTTATTCTGTCTATTAAGCAACAATACTAAATTCAAAACTCCCCCAACTAAGCACTTATAAACAATATTATTAGCAGTTCTCACCTATGAGCATTTTATGAGAACTTGGTTACGTCTATAAATTTGCACACAGCAGAATGTTGTACAGATATATTCTTTGGGTTCTGTAAAGCCAAAGGTAATAACTGCGTATTTTGCTGACTTATTAGGCACTTATCTTTTGTATTTGTAATTGAAAGCAAAGGCACACCAATGCCTTTATCTATTCTGCACTTTTGTACCATTTTTTGGAAAATTTTCTTGAGCAGATGGGGCCTGAAATAGGCAGCGCTCATGGCCCTTTGATTTGGTTAACCTGTGGCAAATTCAGCATATGATTTGGAAAGGCGTTAACATGTTTACTACATAACGTTCTACCCCTTAGTGATATCTTCCATTTTAATTACATGTGACATATTTAAAGCATTTATAATAAACATTTGAGTCATCTAAACTAGCACTGCACCATTTATAACATGCTAAATACAAAATTATTCGTCTTTAATGCCCTCGTCATTTTGGCCTCCGCAAAACGCTACATTAGTTAGTGCCACAGTCATGTGTTCTCCATGACCCCTACTGATAATTCATTTACTGGTAATAAATTTATAAATAAATTAATTCTTTGGCAAATTAATGCATTGTTCTTTAGCGAGGGTCTGCTGCTCTGACGCTTTTGGGTCTGACTGCGTGTCCACTCTGCATAGAGATGAGTGCTACTAGCAATTAATCTGATTGGTCGGTGGGTGGTGTTGGAACTATGGCAAGTGCTATGATCGTTGAGCCATTTTCAGCTCACAAAAAACAAATATAGGATTACACAAACATGCAATAAAAACTTGAGGCATATTTTTGATGAGGGAACATTAAAAGAGGCTAGGAATGTCAGAAAAGTCACGTATTAAGGTTGTAACATAACAAACATGGGCAACAACTGCAGTGCAGAGAATACTTTCCTCTTTAAGCTAGCTGGCAAATCCTACAAAACAAACTGAATAAACAGCATGACCAACAGCATCGTTACACTGACGTTTCACCTTGTAGTGAATCTGCAGCTGTTCATTGGTCGATTCATTCTGAAGCAAAGATGCTCGGTTGATGTAAGCCTCAGCCTGAACCGGATCGTCATCTTCCAAATACAGCCGAGCAATTTTCAGGTAAGTGTCAAGTTTGTAGTCCACATTATACTGTCTGCAAAAGATGTTTAAAAAATCAGAAGATTCGACATTTTCATCACCACTGGGTGCTAGTTGTAAATGAAATGTGAGCTTACTTCTGACCCGTTTCCAGTGGGATTCCCACAAGAACCTGCGCCGCATTTCTCCAGTCCTCCTCTTTCTCATAGATGGTGGCTAAATGCTGCCGGATCGATGCCACCTAGAAGAGTGTGACGCTTCTTAACTCATAATCTTCTGATTCCAGTATTAAGAGTCATGTGTTGGCGTTGGACACTTACCTGCTCCTCAAAGGAGATGACTCTTGGCTGGATCTTCTCCAAAGTAAAGTGGCACACAGCTTTGGCTGTGCCTTCTGGAAGGTTTGAAAGGTGTGTGCAAAAATCTGTCAACAGCTGCCGTGAGATGACCAGGCTGACATTCTCGTTGACCACTGTGTAGGTGAGAGTTGGAAGAGGCTGTTCATTCACTGCACGATGCCAAAAGGCAAAAATTTCATTCGGGTATTAAATGCACCGTCATATACACATCGAAAGCAAATCGAACATGTGAAAGTTTTTACAAATGAGGCACAAGAATGGATTCCTCGTCTAGCAAAGATTTTTGTCAAGTCTCTTTGGCATCAGTCAAATATGTGTGACCTGTACAGATGAATCATAGAACCTATACGGATTCAGATGCACTGAATGTGGTTTCAAAACGGTAGTTACCAAACATGTGGCGATAATTGTGCATCAAAATAGTTTATAGCGTAATAACCAGCTCATGCTTTGTTTTAAAATCATCAATAACTGGTGGATGCACAAAATTTTCTTGGTCTCGATTTGCATAAAATGTTTGTTCTGACAGAAAAAGGCATTGCACCATATGCTGGGATTTATTCTGTAATTACATTTCCATCATAGTTTATGAACATTTTTTCTTATTGGATAAAAAGTTTATCCTACTCAGTTGTGCTCATTTTCTAAATGTATGCGCATCTTTGCATTTACATTCAGGGCTTTAATGTGATCTTCCAAATGTGTAAAAAAATAAGTGGATGGAAATGCAGCTACTAATGAGTATTGTTGTGAATTATATTAATGTTTTGCAATTTAAGCACACGGTAAAAAAAGAAATTGCACCTAGTGTGTAAATGTCTTTAGTCTCAAACTCTTGGATCAGATTAGTAATGTTGTGAGGGATTAAAGTATTTTGGATGATTCTAAATCTGTAAAGATGCTATGCAGAATAGTGTTTATGGATGTACTTACTCGCTTCAACGAATGCTTTGAGGGCCTCAAGTTGTTCTGCATCTGTAAACTGAAGAGCCTTTTCTAAAATCTGACGATATCTGTCAAAAATAGGTGAAACCTCAAATAGACGCACCACAAATTTCCATATTAAGGTGAAACAATCCCTCTATTAATATCCCTCTATAATTTGAAGTTCTTGGTAAAAGACATTAATTAAAAGTATGTATTGGTGTAATAAATAAATAAATAAATAAATATTAGGGGTGTAACGGTATGTATTGAACCGTTTCGGTACGGCCTGTTCGGTTCGGTACACTTGCGTACTGTTTCGGTATTCGGTATTTTTATTAAATTATATAAATGTATTATTAGCGCAATATTAAGCGCAGCGGAACAATGTTCCTAGGCGGGTTTCCGCACGGACGCTATTGAGTGAAGCACAGCTGCACGCCGGGTAGCTGTGAGAAATGGACACAGAGAAAGAGAAGCCAGCGCTTGAAGACCCTCCACCTCACTACGGTCTCCTGTTTGGAACACTTTGGCTTCTCTGTTAAAATACATAACGGGGATAGACGAGTGGATAAATTTAAAGTTGTATGCCGACATTGTTCCACGGAGATCGGGCAGGCAACACATCTAACATTTTCTACTGCTGGAGGTATTGTCACTGCAACCAGATCTATGCTCTCTTCAGAAAATGTGGATAGGTTCATCTTTCCTATCTATCCTAACTAGTTGCAGTATTTCATTTTTTATTTAAAAAAAAAATTTGCTTTTCTTTATAAAGAGTGCAATTTATCAAAAATTTCACCCAAAAGTGTCACTTTTATTTATTTTATGCAAGAATTCTATTGTGTTTTGGCAGCTTTTCAAAATAAAGATTATGTAAGTTCTTGTTATTTTGTACCGAACCGAGCTCTCCAAGACACTGTACCGAACCGAATACGATTTTGGCGTACCGTTACACCCCTAATAAATATATATAGTGTCCAAAAAAAACTACATTTCCCACAATGCCGATCGGAACGATGTTTCCGCATCCATACTCAAGAGTAAAACTGCAGAGCTGCCAACTCTCACACATTGAATGTAAGGCTCATGCATTTGAGTGATCCCTCACGCTACACCTCTGATTTCTCACGCTAAAATAAATTTCAAGATGTGAAATGGACAACAGCTAATAGTTTATCTGTTGATCTGTTTCTTGAGCTGATGATAAAAGATGATGATCGAAATGCATCGTCTTCAGTCTGTGAGGGTTTTTTTCGCTAAACAAATTACAAAAATGCTATTTTTCTTTATTCACTTGGACAGTTTGATCCTTTATTAATGGAGCTATGTGGGTTTTCATAAGCTAACAAAAATCAAAAGGATTTATATTAGAACAACAAGCATACAATTGTTTCTATGCAACTGAATTGTCACTTGAATAAGTTATAAATAATGAGTTATTTAACATTAAGGAATAGTTACATTTATTTTACATGACATTCGATTACATTGTTTTACATTTATAAGTTACATTTGGCCCTTTGAGGACAGCCATTATGCTAATGTGGCCCTCTGTGAAAATGAGTTTGACACCCCTGCTCTAGACAATTACACACTAACATTTTTAATTCCACTGAAACCTAATAGACAATTTTAACTATATAACAGATGCAAGCGTGCCCTTATATGTTATATAAAGATAATGCTGCATAAGCTAGTTGATGTTAGCCTGTGGTCCAGGCATCACCAACTCCAACGTCACATCTTGCATACGAAAAATACACAAAAATTCATACATGCATTACAGAAGGTAATGATGTTAAATAATATTAAAAGATACTTACTTTCCAGCTAGATCTTTATGAGAACCACTAGAATTCATCAGTTGTGCGAGCTCTTGCCTCACGCCCGACGCCATTTTCCTCCTTGACTGAAAACATAGAAACTTTATACGTAGATAGATGCGACGGAGCGGCCGCCATCTTAGTACGGGACTAGTGACGTATACAAGCGAATAAAATAACCACAACTCATTTACTTTTCAGCCAAATTTCCAGACTTTTTAGTTAGAAATGTCAAAAAATTACAGTTTTGTAATGCAGTAGTAATAATTATTTTATTCCTTTAATATAAATTTACGTAAACTTACATAAACTCCAACATGCTTATAACCTATATAAAATATAAATAGCATTAGGACGAATAATAATAATAATAATAATAACAACAACAACAACAACAACAACAACAACAATAATAATACATCTAACATAAAATAATAAATGAATGGGAATTTAATGTATTATACAATACATTAACTATTATACAATGCAATAACACCAGAAAACATCTGTATATCGCCAATTCCAAAACAAGTGAACGGATGTTTCATGTTCATCATGAAGAGCCTTTAGTGTCATTATCATTTTAAGTCTTTTCAGGGTAAACTCTATGAACCGATCTTCCCTGCCCGTACCAAGATGGCGCCATGACGACGTACGTGAAATGCCGCTATGAGCATCTACGTATAAAATATCTATGGATTGAAAAGCAGGTGGTTACACAAAAAAACACAAGAGGGCGCCACAACAACTGTTTACATTATTATTAACTATTGATTAAAATCGACGCACGGTGGCGCAGTGGGCAGCACTGTGGCCTTACAGTTAGAAAGTTGTCGCTTCCCCCCAAAACATGCGGTTAGGTTATTTCAATAATCTAAATTCCCCTTAGGTGTGAATGTGTGATGGACTGGCGACCTGTCCACTATCTTGCCCAATGAGCGCTGGAGACGGGCAGACCCCTGTGACCCTGAATGATTATAACCAGTGGTGTCAAAAGAGTTTACATTCATTACCTGAATAGAAGTATAGATAGTAGGGTTTAAAACTTCTTTAGAAGTGAAAGTATCAATTCAAGCTTTTTCACTCAAGTAACACAGTATACGTTTTAAGTTTTAAATTTTTTTAAGTACAAGTACTGGTTTTAAAACTACTTAAAAGAATAAAAGTAAAAGTAATTGGGGGGGGGGGGCATTACCTCACCTCATCAGAAGCTTTTTTTATAGACCATATTACATATTTTTTAAGATATATCTGTCAAATATATATATTATAATGCTATTACTGTGATGGTAATGTTTGAAAAAGAATGCATTTTAGTACAATGAAACTACATTAAACCGATAGGGCCTGCCCCACACAAGTATGCATACTCTCAAACAGACACGCTCATTAATACACGCTTTATCAACCAGCTGCAGCCTATAGCTTTGCCAAGTAACTTAATGTATATATTATATAATGTTACTGTATATAAGCTCAGATAACATTTGAGTGGAAATTCACTGGTAATCAGGTACTGCCAAGCAAACCATGGCTTTTCGTAGTATTTATCTAGACAGCAAATTTGCAAATTTACATTTTTGATTAGGTCATTAATGTTACAATATGACAAAAAACTGTAGCGCTGCACAGATGACTTACATATAACAATTACATAAGCTAAGAAATCATGACCAAAGTGCACTGGAGAACCCTGTGACCCTAAAAATTATAGTAGCGGGTACAGAAAATGAATTGACCTTAACTACATCTTCTCTACATCTTCATACAAAGATTCTCTACATCTTTTTTTCTGAAATGCTGCATCAGTGATTTTTTTTTCCTCAAGTTGAATGCTTTTAGACAGTAAGAGCACAGGACTCTGTTAACATAGTGGCTCTAATGATTTTAAGTGAATTCTTAACACAAATTATCTACATTGGTAATCCTTTCCAATGTATATGCTAGTGACAAGTCTGAACATGTACGGTTGTACATGTAAATAATAATAAATAAAAAAAAGAAATACATATAATTATATTTAGCGGACAAGATACATAACAAAGCGAATACCCAACTCCTAGTGGATGCAAACAACATGGCCGCTGCACCAGATGTGTCAACACCTCCTCCCACTTTATTGCCTTGTATAAATACGTACAGTTGTAGAAATTAATAAAATAGAAGTTTAATAACGAACTCTTTTAAATAAAAATTTAAGACAAGATACATTACAAAGCCAAGTGGGACTCCTAGTGGAAACTACGATTACAAACAAAATGGTTGCTGTGTCCTATCAAACCGGATTTCACGACACCTTCTCTCCTCTATAGAGCAGAGGAGATGTCGTCACATCACGTGTAGGGGGCGCAGCGGACACCTTGTTTGTATCCACTAGGAGTTATGCTTGGCCTTGTATGTATCTTGACTGCTACATATATTTTTAAGTATAATATCCTATAAATTACATATTAAAAAATACAATACAACACCTTGGTTAAAATATGAACAACATAAAAAAAAAAACTTTTTTCTATTTTACATACAAATATCCTTCCAGGTATTTTTCTCCGGAGCTTACACGGAAGTTGTGCCGTGACGTCATTTGTTATTTCCTGCGAAGGCGGGGCTTGATTATAGAGGTGAAATGGCGCTCGGCGCGGTATTTTAAACAATCGTCCCCGTCTGAGAAGAGATGGTTGACGCGATTCAACACATAGAAGAACCGAACAGCCCATGACCTATTGGAAACACCATCATATTTCAGGAGAGCGGTCTAACCCTTGGCTCGAGTCCGTGGGAGAAGAGCTTTGAGCCCCGGTGGGTGTTGGCGAGAGGGGGCAACTTGATCTGCCCCAATAGCCGAGCTGCTAATCGTGTCTGTGTGTAGAAATGAAATGTCTAAATGTAACTTGGTCGGTGTCAGAGAGGTGCAGTGGGTTGTTGAAACGTCAGGGTTCAATCAGTGTGTCTCACTGTTAACTTACCTGAAAGTCAATGACAGCAGGAGGTGCTTCTGTCATTCCCGTCCCGTGCATAATTTTAACTAACGTTTGTTCATAATGGAAGTGTTCTTTAATTTATCTTTTTCTAAAAAAAATATTTTGATATTTATATATGGATGAACCACGAGAGATTACTTGTCATTTTACTAATCGTTACGTTAATGAATGTTTGAGCATTTCATACTGCAAAGGAAACACTACAATACTAAAATAACTAAACACTAAAATAGCGTGTTTGACATAAGTGACAGAAGCGCCTCACAGTAAGCAAATACAACATTTAAGTAAAAAAAAAAAATCTGGTATTGTTGTTACACTTTTGTTCGTGTTTAAAAGGGCACCCCTCAGCAAACTGACAGAATGACCACAATGTCGTTGATGTCCATAGAAAACAAAAAACAATGGAATTGTAAAAATTCGATATTTGCTCCTCATTTGAGTTGATCCAAGCAACAACTCTGTTGTTTTCCTGCGTTGCGACTGCTCCTGTCTGAACTGAGCTGATGATGACGGAATGAAAATGGCGGATCTTTCGAAATCTAACCCGGGCCTGGAATAGACCCGCCGCTCAATAACTCACATCTCAACGGGACTTGTTTCTTTTAAGGCAAACATCTGCATTATTCCACAAATAGCGTTGAAAATATTTCAACCCATTTCCATGGAGACCAGAAAGGAGGTGCGTCGAATATAAACAAACTCAAACCGGGCTGTAACTGACTGTGTTATTTTTAAATACGAGGTAAGTCGATGTTTAGGCGGATATTTGTTACCAGTTACCGTGCTTTCAAAGAGGCCTGCTACTATCTAGGTGTGTTAAAACTAAGAGAAAAGTGTTTACTGTCTTTTTCGAAATTGTCCCTACGAAAGTGTTTTTTCAGCGTTTTGCTGTTTTTATTTGCCAAGGTCAAGTTTCATACAAAAGCTTTCGTGTCAGTCTTCATATTTGTTTTTTATGTGTTGTTTTAATTGTTAAGTTAGCCCCTGTGCTAGCTTCAGTTAGCTGCGTAGCATCTCAACATAAACAGCTCACCTCACTAATCTAATTTAACTTTTGCATTTTACTGTTTTTCCACTGAGGCTTGTACAACAAATGTAACAAAAGACATAATCGGCATAATACGAATCTCAAATCCCCTCATCATAACACTGCAGTACTATGGCTTATTTAATAGTTATAGAGCACAAATCAATATGTATGTGCTGATTAGTTCTATCAGATTTATCTGATCAATGCTTGATCTGATCAAAGACCATTGTGTCAGTTGTGATTGATGTGTGTCATCAATGCCACTGTGTAGTTGGTAACTTAATACACTGTGTTATTGGGACCATAACTATCCATCCATCTGTTGTCCTCATCTACTTGTTCCTGGTTATGGTCTTGGGGTTCTACTGGTGATCTTCAGCTAATATTTGGAGAAATGCATTGTACCTCTGTATAGGTCGCCCTTCCATCACAGGCGAATTCTTTTCTCTTAAGTGGAAATTAAGTCTTAATTTGAAGCATGGGTGTTTCTTGGAGATGGGGTCTGATGGCAGAGTGCAGTAGTAGGGTCAAGCGTGGAGATGTCTATCTATGCCCACTCCGTCCATGCCCCCTAAATCATTATTCAAAATTGTTGGTGTCTTCAATGCTACTACGTTGCATCTAACCCTAAAACCGAATTTCAAATGGACATGGATGGATCAATTCACTTCTACTCCGAGCTGCAGTCAGATGCACGTTGCACTGTACCCGGAACAGTGAGTTGACCAATTAGCTTGAAGGGGTGGGCACAGATTGCTCCGGCATGGATCACTTTGACCCTGCTCCTTTTACTGCATTCTGCTATCAGAATCACTTGAGTTTGTTGGGGACTGAATAATAAGGAACTCCCGAATAATGAGACACATAATCTTAATCTACTTGGAAGTGTTGATGTGCCTTGACTGATTATAGTTTCAAGTACTAATTTCAGCTAAGCATAACCTGTAGGAATGTTATGGTAATGCGCACTCTCATTTTTGACCCTAGTTCCATTGCAGTGACAGAAGTCTGTGATTGACAGAAGTAAAAACACAGAACTCCCCTCTAACACAACATTTAAAAAGTAATTTTAATTATTCATTTACTTGTTTCCTCTGGCGTCTCCCTAGAAACTTGAGTCTCTGAGTCAACTTAATGTAGTTGAAAACCTGTCTAACATCTATTGTTTTCGCTTTCCTTCCAAAACATCTGGTGCAAAGAATTACTTTCTTTCATTCATATAAAATTTTAGTGTGTTTCTTTTAAAGTTTAAATAATGAAGTTGGGCTACTGAAAATATGATCGGGGCTATAAGAATATGTAAGAATTTCATATTTCGAAAACATTTGAAATTATCAGTGTAACTGAAGAAACCCCACAGAATGTAAACTGCACTCAGGAAAACCTCTGGCTGGGTGGCAAACCATTGTTTTCCTGTAGAACATCATCACATAATGTCATTATATTAACTTCTGTAGTATTTGAACATCACTGCTGTTGGTGGTTCTGTGCCAAATATTTAATTGATGTGATCTATTAAAACCTTTTGTCATCTGTCTAAGAAACTTATTTTTCCCCCCAGTGTGTTTTCAGTAACAGTGCATGATGGATGCGGTGTCCCCTGAGCTCAACAGTCTCCTCCCTGATGAGATAATGGATACAGAAGCAATCCCCATGGAAGAGGAGCTTCCAGCTGAGCATCTCGCTCCTCCACCTCAGTCTGAATCCAATTCAGTGCCGGTGCCAATGGAGACAGAAGTGCCTGAAATAGTCAGCATGTGTCCGGTCACCACATCTGTCCAGGTGACTACCACCTCCACTGTTACCAAGTACAGCAGCAATTCTGGAGCTCAGCTTGTTCTTGCCCCATCAAGCAACATGGCTGTCAGCACCACTACAACCACCACCTCCACTTCATCCTCTACCAAAACCACAAGTGCTGTTGTTACTCAAAACCTGGCCAAAATCTCCAGCATCACTTTACCGGCAAACCAGCAGCTTATCATAAACAAAGTGACAAACTCTCCTGGGGCAGATGGAAAGCTTGGAGGAGCCACCTTGCTTAAACCAGAGGGACAGAAACTCTTGGTGGCTGGCCTCAGTAAATCAGGGCAGCCCATTATGTTGACTTTACCCCACAATTGGAACAAACCAGCTGCAAGTCAGGGTGATGGCAGAGCCCAGCCTACCCAAATCAAAATGGTGACTGCGGTGGGGAAGCCAGTGATCACAGTGAGCTCAGCCAGTCAGCTGGTGGCGTCCTCTGCTCCTCAACCGGCCCAGCAGCTAAAGACACTGCAGGTGAGTCTATATCTGCCTTTCATTATAGAGCTAATGGTAATATAAATGAAGCCTAAGAGAACTTGTTAAAGGATGGTTGTGATCTATTAAATGTAATAAAGAGATGAGCAATAACTATCGGCACCTATACTTACCGGCCTGAAATTGGAAAAATCATATCGATCTTCCTTTCTATTCGGCTGTTCCCAGTTTAGGGGTCGCCACAGCAAATCATCCGGTTCCACTTAACTCTGTCCTCAGTATCCTCTACTCTTGCTCCAACTACCTTCATGACCTCTTTCAGCACATCCATATATCTCATCTTTGGCTTTCCTCTTGACCTCTTACCTGGCATCTCCATCTCCAACATACTTCTACCAATATAACCACTATCCCTCCTCTGCACATGTCCAAACCATCTCAATCTGGCCTCTCTGACTTTGTCTCCAAAACAACCAACCTGAGCTGTCCCTCTGATGTGCTCGTTCCTAATCTTGTCCATCCTCGTCACTCCTAAACTGAACCTCAACATCCTCATCTCTGCTACTTCCAGCTCTGCCTCTTGTCCCTTCCTCACTGACACAGTCTCTAACCCATACATCATAGCTGGTCTCACTACTGTTCTGTACACCTTTCCTTTGATTCTTGCTGACACTCTTCTGTCACACAACACCCCTGACACTTTTCTCCACCCACTCCAACCTGCCTGCACTCGTCTCTTCACCTCTTTTCCACACTCTCCGTCACACTGGACTGTTGACCCCAAATACCCAAACTCCTGTACCTTCTTGACCTCAGAACCTTCTGTTCTACTTCCCTCTCTCATTTAAACACATGTATTCTGTCTTACTGCGACTGACTTTCATTCCTGCTCTTTCTAGAGCAGACCTCCAACTTTTCAGGTGTTCCTCCACCTGCTCTCACAACAGATAATTCAGATAATTAAAATTTTCAAATATTAAGTAGAGCCTATTATATTTTGGTTTGAGTTTCGCGGTGCATGCTGCTGTTCCCTTGCGAACAGCCATAAGAGGACAGCCCTCCTAATCTTTGACCTCATCTTCATCAACGTACACTTTCATGTGGGTACACCTATGTGGCTTCACATAGGAAACAGGAAAGAAAATGGGCACCACAAATCCTCTCCTTTCTCCAAATATTTATCGATCAGCCACCAACAGTATAAACCACCCGACATTCATAATTTATCAACTGTATTCATCTTGATTTCTTTAACGCCACCTACAGGCAGGGAGCATCATTGTATCAATAATTAATCGATCTAGATGAAGAGCCCCCTGCAGAGAAACCATTCTAAAATCTGCGGAAATCTCAATTCGGATCAGTATTTAGAGGCCTTAAGTGTGAACCTGCACAGTGTCGTCAAGCTGAATGAGGGATATGACCGGGTAAAGAAAGAAACATCAGTTGTTTAGTCTTAGTTTTTTTGCAATCAGACACAAAACAAAGCTATGTGAATGGCTAACGTTTTTGTTAACGTTTTGTCTTGAATGTTTGAAATGTTCAATTAGGAGTAGTTTAAATTTGTTAAATCATTACCTTGCTCCTTTCAATCTGGAACAAAAATATGTCTTAATACTGAACAAAAAAAAACAAGATTTGACCTATTGTGGTAATCATGGTAAATATATTTCTCTCCACAGATCACCAAGAAGCCACCAGTCTCTACAGCAGGACCAATGATCACCAAGCTCATCCTTACAAAGGCTCTTAACAACAAAGGTCTGAGTAGCTCAGCTTCAATGACTCCTGTTGTGACTGGTAATAATCGATCTGGTTTTTTTTGGTGTTCTTTACAGGGAGAGTTGTTACTCCGAGTACCCCAGTGACACCTCCACGTGCCATTACCATTGGTGAGGCCATCAGCACCGGGCCACAGAATCCAGGTCCTAATAGCAAAGTAGCCATCTCACCTCTGAAGTCTCCCAGCAAGGTATTAACTTTACCACAATAAACACTGAGGTTTCTGGCATAAACCCCTTTTTTGTCTTGTCCCTCTATCTGTAGCTGACTGTGGTGTCAGTGGCCAGTCAGTCCCAAAACTCACCACAGAAGTCTGTGACTCTGCCGCTCAATCTAGCACTGGGCCAGCAGATCCTCACCGTTCAACAGTCTGCTGCCACCTCTCCAGCAAAAGCAGGAAGCAGCCAGTCCAGCACACAGGTCTGCAGCAATAAAAGCAGAGCATTGTGTAATTTGTGCCTCCATCAGTAATACATTCCTCTATGCTGTTTCTTGTGTACAGAGTGTAAAGCCAGTTCAAACAGTAGCGGTGGGAGGTGTAGGTGCATCTCAGTTCAAGGCCATCATCCCCCTCACCACACCTCCAAATGTACAGCAGATCCAGGTTCCAGGAAGCCGCTTCCATTATGTGCGTCTCGTAACAGCCACCACTGCCAGCAATACGGCGCAGACGGGTGCAAGCACCAACACCAACACCACCTTACAATCAGGTTGGTTTATGACAACAAAACCCTTATATGCCCACAGAAATTTCTTTATTCAGAAATGTTATCTATGATGCGTTGTATCTTACTTTAAATGTCTGACTCACACTCACTGACCAATTTATTAGGTACACCTGTCCAACTGCTCATTAAGTGAGATCCAATGTTTCAAAGAGCATTGCTGCCTGATAAATGATTATAACCAGCCAAGCATTACACAAAACACCTGAAAATAGCCAATAATGCAGAGCTTCTACCTTCTTTCAGCAGTTAGTATTAGGGGGCGACTGATATGTGTTTTTCAGGGCCGATACCGATTATTACAGATCAAATGCACCAATAAACGATATTTTGAACCCATATGTGTCTAGTGTAAAAATGAAATTTGTCCTTTTTAATAATAACAAATTCAATTTCTTAGTTATATTTATTTAGAATATGTTTATTAGCGGAATGATGGTTATATAAATGTTAATATAATTCGGGGTGTTTTAGTGAATCTTGTTAAAAGTTATATGCGGTGGCTGTGCTGAAGCATTTCATGAGCATAAACCCTCTGAGTGAACAGCAAAATGGAAGCGACTTCACGAGACGAATGAGGAGCATATAGATGCGCATTAGGTGGCATATGGGTGGCGCGGCAAAACACTCACACAAACACTTAATAGTGTTTATATGTTTCTTTTAATTGCAGTATACCAATATATTATAATGTCTGAACAATTACTGTACAATAACTAAACAACTGTACACTGAACTAAACACTAAACATCAGATTTATTTTAATATGTTAATTATTCACAAAGTGTGCAGCTTTTGTCACTGCAGTGCATCTTTCTGGGCTTCTGAAAGGACATTTCCAGAGCATCTTGGTATGGATAGTCTGAAACTTCTGGCCCATTTATTGAGATCCGCATGCAGGCTGCAAGATGGTCCCCTTGGAGCCTATTGCGAATGTCTGTTTTGACCTGTAAATACATTAACTGTTAGGCTTTAAAAGTGATAACTGATAGTAACAACAGTAAAAATCAACTTAACATAGTGATAGTTTAAAGCAGGAAATGCCATTGTATAACTAACTAGCTAGCCATTAATTAAGCAATTTATTTATCAATTCGTTCATTCATGCTTGTGTGTATTTACTTACTTACCAAGATCAGTCTTGTACAGCCAGGGGGAGTATTTCCCCTCTGACAGCCAAGCTGGGTCAAAACCTGTCGCTCTGTGGTGGCTAGACTTTTGCTGCTTGTCAGGGGCAGGACATGCAGCACTTGGGCTCTTTTCTGTACTTTGATTCGAAGTAGGAAAGCTACACCGGCTGCTGCTCGCAGCAGAACACGTGTTGTCCTCGTTACCACCTTGGGAGCGTTTAAAGCGCGGTCTCTGTCCGCTGATGGGTGTGTGTGTGCGCGCGCATCGGAGCGGAACTCCGCAGTTGAGACAGAAATTACATGCCATCGTATAAATAACATAATGCTATTTAGTTTAATAAAAGAAAAAAAAGCAAAGACCTGTTATATATAAATTACTTCTGTCGTTTTTCGACGAAAATAAAATAAAATTAACTTGACCTTCAAGGGGGGCGGGGGGTGCCGTTGGGGGGGCGGGGCGCCCCCCTAATATAATGGTAAGGGAAACACTGATTTTGTGTGACTGTGAGTTCGTCTTTATTTCTTAGAGCCAAGCTGCATAAATTACATATCAGTCATTTATGTAACACATCTAATTTGTACATTAATAGCTGTTATGTTAAATAAAGTTTACTAAATATAGCAAAGTTACGTCTTTATTGTGACAGGATTTGACGGATTATTATGACTCTGTGAGTTTGTCTTTATTTGCCAAGCTGCATGAACTACATATCAGTCATTTATGTAACACATCTAATTTGTGCATTAGTAGCTGTTATGTTAAATAAAGTTTACTAAATATAGCAAAGCAAGTAAGTATACTTTACCTGTGCACGCAGTTGTTCCCCTCAGACGCCGTGCTGCAATGGTGATCATGCGCGTAATTCTCAAAACGCCCACAAGATGGCGCTGTTTATCGGTGAACCCGATATTACAAAACCGATAACCGATTATGGTAAAATGCTTAAATATCGGTCAATCTCAAATATATATATATATATATATATATATATATATATATATATATATATATATATATATATATATATATATATATATATATATATATATGATATAATGAAAGTTTTAATCAAATGAAACGGTCAAATGCTCATGAAGTGATGGTGTTAATGTATATGTCCTCATTTAGTGAGACAGTAATGTTAAATGCTGAAACACAGCATAACTGTGTCACTGTATACAGACAGACAGACACAGCACGCTGGATTTATAATTAAACAGTCTGTTTGCGCCTTAATGTTTATAGATACTAGTCCATAGCATGAGTCAATTCAAGTGTACGGTAGAGGTCTGCGCGGGACTTTTTTTTTCTTTTTGTTTTATTCCGCACCCACTCACTCCCGCTATACTTTCATCTTTGGTTGGACTGAGGTGTTTTTGTAACTTTACCGTAAAGGATTGTGAATTTCTAAAACACAATCAACTTCTGCTGCTGACTTACCTTTGAGAGACAAGTGATAACTGCTGGAGTCTGCTGCACGCAGCTCCAGCAAGCGCGTTGTCTGTATCTTCACTTCCTACAGCCTTGGAGTTGTTTCGTCGAACTCGCGACATCCAGAGTGGGCGGAGACTGCTGTAGGGCACAGAGTGGTAGGAGCCAAAGAGCGCTTCAAAAATAAATTCTTTTTATTGGCAAATCGGTTTTGAAAATAATAGATACCGATAATCGTGAAAATGCTTAATATCGGCGCCAATAATCTGTAGGGGCGATAATCGGTCGACCCCTTGTTAGTATCTTCCTCTACCTTTTGGGCATGTCTGAAAGTGCTCCTGTTGATGCAGAACACTTTTTCGGCATGGTGTTTATCATGGAAAGTATACTTTGCGGCTGTACAGAGACAAGCCAAGGAAATGCAAACATTTTTTTTTCACTTGTTTCTCTTTTGCATATAAATAAACATCACAGTCTGTGTCTTGGGCTCTCTCTATCCCTCTCTGTTCCTTTTAATTCTCTCTTTCCCTCTGTTTCACTGCACATGGATTGTGCTCTTTTTAAGCTGCTCTGACACAAAGACATTAATGTAAATGTTGGAAAGCTCAGGATTGTTCCCAACTGTTTTTTTTCTCCCCAGTGGTTATAGTTCCTTGTTTATTCTCTGTTTTCACAGCTTTGTGTCATGAGGTCTCCACTCCTCTGACGTTTAATTAAATTAATATGACTCGAATGAAACCCCTGCATACCCCAGATTTGTACACTTCTGTTAGAGATCTCTTTGGTGGTATGGCACAGAAGACAAATTTGAGACCTCAAATGTTGTCTTCTTCTGGTGTCAAACTATGCCATCAGTAAATGTTGGGAACTTCTAAGGAATCTGCCTATTTTTCAAACAATATTTAATTTTAAAAGACAAATTATGATTAATTACAAGTTTCCAGAAAATCTAACACCTCTTCTACTGTGGTATTTTTAAGCTAAGCCGGTGATGATGAATGCAGCAGTGCGCATGTCTGTGCCATTTGTTCCAGCACAGAGTGTAAAACAGGTACTGTTCACATAAAGCATTGCATAAAAAATATTCTCGCAACGATCTGACACCTTTTTGTGAAAAATAGAAAATCTTTTCTTTTTCTAGGTTGTACCCAAACCCTTGACCTCAGCAACTCAAGTGGTGACCACCAGTCAGACACCTCAGCGTCTCATCATGCCTGCCACACATCTGCCACAGATCCAGCCCAACCTTACCAATTTGCCTCCGGGCACTGTGATCGCACCTGCACATGGTTCAGGAAATATGGGCTACGCTGTGCTGCCTGCCCCTTATGTTACGCAGGTTAGTGTTATTTTGATTTATCTCATCACTCACTGAACTGAATGAACCCTACCACTAAAACACTATGGTACTCTAAACAATAATGAACAAATGTGGTAAAAAAGTGGTAAAATCTTTTATAAAAAACGTGAAAGCTCGACTGCCTCATTTAGTTCAGTTGAGTCACGCTAGAGTTTTTCTGTTGTTTTGTTTGGGAAGGTGAGAGTGCAGCAATCAAATATTGAGAAGGAGCAAGGGCTGGGCAATAAACTGATTTTATCGATTAACTCGACTCTAGTTGTATATTGATGTGCTTTAATGAAAATCTATTTCATCTTTAAAGTAATATAACAATACTGCCCCCTGAGTTTACTTAGAATGGATGCTTGCCCTCTGAGCTCGCCTTTGCCATATTAAACAGTGTCGCGCCCCTGCAACAGGTGTATGTTTTGCTAGTCTGTCAGATTTACCTACAGTCACTAAAATTGCTGCAAAATCAAAAATTAAGTATTGTAATAATATCCAAATCAAACATTTACATTCAATGTATGTTTAAATGTTAATACAATCACTAAACAAATGAATAAACAGACTGTTGACTAAAAGGCTTTGCATTTATTTTTGCGTCTGCATCATGAGCTCTCTGCGTCTTTCTTTTGCGTTAAATAATTAGGGCACAGACACTCTCCTGAAGACTAGATTGCGCTTTGGTGAACTGAAATTCACTCCATGCCATGATGGTGCAGAAGCAATTCACACTGTGTGAGGCGTGTTTATGGTGAAGGAGAAGAGCGATCGCTTATCTGTAAAAAATAAAGACAAACTATTCATTTTCTGATAAACAAACCACTACTTATTTAAGCTGGTTTTAGTCACACAATTTTGAATTTATTACCCAGAATTGCATGCAACCCCGATTTGCATGCGATTCTGGGCATAAATTGAAAATGTGTGAAAATCACACAGATTAAAGTACAAATGACAGAGGCATAGGATACAAAGGGATAGACGGCAATATAAACAGTGGTTTTGGTTCAAAGGGGGTTTATTTTCAGTTTATTTGGACCCAATAAATGAATTAAAAACTTATGTGCTCCCATTTCGATAATAATCCCGCTCTAGTGCTCGAGTGTGGCACACATAACCGCTGTTTTAAAATGTTTCTCACGATTTCTTGGATGTGGGACGCAGTTTGAAAACATGGACACCGTTCTCTGTGATTCTGTCTAAAATCATGCCGCGTGAAATCCTCGGCTGTCGATCTCTTGTGCTTTTTAAATTCAGGAACGACTGGATGCTTCTCCAGAGCCTCTGTAGTCTCTTTTTCTGCCCCTCTGGGAGTACAGCTCCTCGTTTTGTTCACTTGATCAAACGAGCCAATCACACTGTGAAAACAAAAAATGCTAGGTGTGTTTCTTAAAAAAACGACGCAAAATCAACTTTCATTATATTGCTAGTATATTGTAGTGTTGTTCCCACATCAAAAACATTCCTCCAGTTTTATTCAGAATCTTTCATGCATGTTTGTGTAAACCTCCTTTTTTGTGAGCTGAAAACAGCTCAATGTTCTTGTCATTACCCATAGTTCTTACCTCCACCCATTGACCAGTCAGATTAATGGCTAGTACAGCTAATTTCTATGCAGCTCGGGTGCTCATCCTGACCTGGAAGTGCTGAAGAACAATGCAGAGAAAGTGTGTTTTTGTTGATTTTAATGTAATAGTAATTATGGTTCGGCGATATCAAGCAATTTGGGCATCAATGATGTCCATAGTGAAACATTGCGATGGACGATGACATGGTCCCAATCACCAACTTAGACTTGTTTACAGACCCAACATTTGCAGGGAGCATTGCTGCCTAATAATTTGTGACAGCAATATTAGCGGTTATGCTAACCAACCCAGCATAAACCCATGCGTAAAACACCTGAAATCAGTTAATAATGTCAACGAAACAGCATTAGAAAGAATAAACACATTCCCGATTTCAAACCCGGCCAATATTTGCATGAAATAAAACCAAACTTTGTTCATTACATCTCACAAAAACAACACGAGAGCTCGTTAGCATACACAGGCACTGAACTGCGTGAATCGTGTTGTTATTTCCACACTTTTACAGTGTATTCATTAGTTTGCGAAGTGATGAGACTTACACAGAACTCGTCGATGCACTTTTTTTGTCACTTTCCAGCACGAGTAGCACAGAATATTCTTAATTTTAGTTTGAACAACTTTATGCCTTTCTATTTGACTTGGCAACTGGTGGCTATTATGCACTACATTACCCATGATTCCCGAACTACAAAAGGGGTGTGGGGAAGCATGACTGTGGGAGGACTAAGCAGTGCGTTTTGCAGACGCAAAAAATATGAGGTGATTCAAAGACGGTTTTACTTTCAATATTGCATTTAGAAAGTTACTAACTGTACAGTGCTTATTTATTTAGAATATTTATTATAAATGCTTTAAGAAAAAAAAGAAAGACTGAACGGAACCAGCGCATCAATAACAAGCTATATGAAATAAATCAACATTACAAACAAAATTCAACAACTGACATGGGCATTTTATTTATAAGAGATGCAAAATTGGACACTCCAGGCTTATGCACCAATTTTTGGTAAGTAGAGATGTATATAATGTATATAACGCATATTTTATTTTACTGTCCTTTTTTAACCCCCCATCAGGAAGTTTTTATCCTTCTACAACTCTAGAACATATTTTTATTCAGGTAGATGCTCGGTTTTACTTCTTTGAAACATTGTATCTAATGTAAAGTCCCTTTACACACTTTTTTTTTTATGCAGAAGCTGCATGCAGTAAATCTTTAGTCTTAATCACACAGCGCTAATGTAACTATACGTACCAGCCGAAAAGAATGCTGCGTCATTAAAAAAAATGCGCCAAGCTGTTTCTTTTTCTTTCTTTTTTTTTTTTGTAAAAAAAAAATCACTGTCAGTCAGTGATTGGCTCGTTTGGTCACATGTCTTCAGCCTGGAAAGGCAGCAATAGGCGGAGCTAAAAAAAACGAGGAGCTGTACTCCCAAAGGAGCAGAAGCAGAAATAAAGCCAGCCGGGTTGCATCAGACAGCAGCAGCATTCAGTCGTTGCTAATTTCACTCTGGACGAGAAATCAGCAACAGAGGATTTCACACGGCATGATTTTAGACAAAATCACAGAGAACTTGTTCTTAAACTGCGTCTTGTAACCAAGCACTCACAAGAAAGATTTGAAAACTGCGCGAGGTCCTGTGTGCCACACTAAAGTGCAAGAATGGGATTATTATCAAAAATGGGAGCGCGCAAGTTTTTGATTCATTTATGCATCTGAAAAGAACCTTTTTTTTTACTGAAACCACTGTTTATATTGTTATCCATGCCTTTGTATCTCTGCAACCTCACATTTCCCTGGATGTGGCTTTCATTATCACAAACATTGTTTTTGTCAGAACACACAGCACGTTTATGACTCGCCGACAGACACAGATTTGAGAAGAATCTTGCTAGCCTGTGACTCTTGCAGAGCGAGTCATTGGTATTTCAATCTGTGGCTAAAATCGTGCGTCTAAAAGCGGCTTTAAAGAGAAGTGGTTTGTTTTCCAGAAAATGAATGCTTGGCTTTATATTGACTGATAAGCGATCACTCATTCTCTTCTTTCTCCATAAACGCGCCTCACACAATATTAATTGCTTCTGCACCACCGTGTGGCACGGAGTGAATTACAGTTACCCCAAGTGCTATCTAGTGTCCAGGAGAGGGTCTGTGCACTCACTAATAAACACAAGAAAAAGATGCATGGAGGTGATGACGTAGCTGCAAAAAGTGATGCAAAGGTGTGTAAAGGCCTTTACACCTTGAATTGCTCTTTCCCTGGAAATAGCCATAGAAGCTGTAATGGCATTTAAAAAAACAATAAATTATTTCAAAGGATGCAATCGGCCAGAGAAGGAGTCTTCTTTTCATTTTCATTTTTTTTTTAATTCTTACCAATTGAGAAGCAGTTTTGTTAAATGTATTCAATGACTCAACTGGTCAATAAGGGATGTGTCCATTTTGGCTCATTTGAACTTGTTTGGATGAAAGTGAATCAGAAGTTAACCAAAATGGCAGAGAAGGTATACAGTGGAGCAGTTTGCAATGCACCGGTTTCAAAGCAAACACATTGAAACATAGCTATAAAAGCCACCTGACAGGATTTACAAGCAAAAATAAAATCATTTTGATGCATCAGTGTTTTTCTTGATTGCATCCCTTGCAGATCCCCCAGCAAGCCTTTGTGACTTTGACCAGTGGCTCCTCCTTCTCAACCGCCAGCCCTATACAGACTCAGGCCAGGCTTTCTCTCAATGGGTGCGTAGAGATCAACATGAAGTAAATTCCACAAAGAACAGCACTTTATCTATGGCTTATGTTCTACATGTGCTTTTTTTCAGTTTGTCAACATCAGAATCTACTTCAAGGCAGAGAAAACCCTGCAATTGCACACGGTCCCAGTGTCTGAAACTGTATGTTACTGAACATTTGTTAGCAAATATTACAATTGCACATGGCCTGATTTATTTGTAATGTTGTATCATTGTATATTAGACCAGCTAGCCACACGGGTTTCCTGTTTGTCTTTCTCGTAAGTTTAATTTTTCTGCCAAGTTCCTATTTTTGGAGCGGTACTCCCCGATGTTATTTGGAAACAGGAAATGGGGCAATGCTTTCCCACTAAGTTTTTTTTAAATAAGGCATAGAACTCTAGTCACTTTTTAACATGTTAGTGTATACTTTTGTGTGACTGGATGATGTCACCAGCTTGTCAATATTATGTACAGCTGTATTTAATGTTGTGTCTTGTGTATATGTTAACACTGCTGTTGTTTCTCAGGTATTGTGACTGCTTTGCCAATGGGGAGTTTTGTAGTAACTGCAATTGTGTGAACTGCTTCAACAACCTTGATCATGAGAGTGAACGGCTGAAGGCCATCAAGGTAGTGAAGTACTGCCTTGTTTACAGTATAATAGATATAATTATTATAATACACATAATAAATGGTAGCTTTAACAGAATGTGGTGTGATCTTAAATAAAACAATAATTACTTGCGTTTCTGAAAGTCTAAATGTGCACACGCACTCTTGTCTCCCATTGCTTTTGTGCTGCATGTTCCACATGAAACAGATTAGACCTGTTTTGCCACAGCAACACGCATTGCTTTTACTTATTGTCTCCCAGCAAATATCTATGCTGCCTTTAACAACCACTTAAAATAACCCTTTAGTGACGATCACTTTGCTGTCTGTAAATGATGTTCATATTATTTGCCTTCAGGCGTGCTTAGACAGAAACCCTGTGGCTTTTAAGCCCAAGATTGGCAAAGGCAAAGAAGGAGAGGCAGACAGGAGACACAGCAAGGGATGCAACTGTAAGAAATCTGGCTGTCTGAAAAACTATTGCGAGTGCTATGAGGTGAGTTCTCAAAGTACATGGATTTGCCCAAGCCTTGTATCGTGGCACGTTTTTTTCGAAACTTTATCTAAGACACAATATAACTTTGACCATTTGTATTAGGCAAAGATCATGTGTTCATCCATCTGCAAATGCATGGGTTGCAAGAATTTTGAGGAGAGCTTGGAAAGGAAGACACTGATGCACCTGGCAGATGCTGCAGAGGTGCGAGTGCAACAACAGACGGCAGCCAAAACTAAACTGTCCTCTCAGATTTCAGACCTTCTCACCAGAACAACACCAGCCATCACCAGTGGAGGTGGAAAGTAAGTCAGCTTTTTAAATCAGATGCTTTCATTTAATAATGCCTTTTAGTCAGTCGTTAGACTCTTGCTCATTATTTGGTTGGGGAGATTTTGTGGCCTTAGGACCGTGGTTGATGTGTTGATTTTGAAATCAAATCTGAACATGCTCATTTATAAATCTGTGAAGGCAGGAAATGCTCAATTTTATGTTTTTACTATTGTGCCTTATGTTGTTCATAACCCTAGGCAACATACTGGTAGTGTGGAGCATTAGAAATTAACTTTGAATTGAAATGTGGAACAATCTACTGATGTTTGATTTGAAACTGATAAAATTGTTTACATTTTTATCATTGTTTGGCATTTAAAGTCACCACTTTAGTCTTTCTTTGTAATTTTTTCCTCAAATACATGTTTTGTTAGCCTAAACACGATTCTGAAATAAACATTAGTCTACCATCCCGTTTTAAATAGGATACTATCTAGTATGCACTATTTTAATTAGTAGGCCTGTTCATGAACAATAGGTTGCAACTACCGCTTCAATCCATCAGAAGGCTACACTGGTTCTTGAGTTCAGGGGCGTCTACCGATCAGTGAGACATTGGTGAGAGATGCCAATGTTCATAGACAGGAAGTGGAGCCCACAGGGTTTAGTCAGCAAGGCTGTGTGCAGACTGCAACACCTAGAGATTTTGGGCCAAGTCCAGAAAGGAATATCAGACCTAGGATTGGGAGAGGCACAATGATTTTGGTCCGCTCACAAAGAGAGAAAGGAGATGGTGGTAGCAGAGGTGACTCAGCTAAAGGAAGTAGAGTTATTCCGATACCAGTATCGAAAAAGCTGCCGATACCACAAAGACATCTGGCATTGGTATCGGCGAGTATTTGAGCCCACGTACCGATCCGATACCATTTTCATAAACATAACCTAGTTATGCCCGCTAGCTTTGCTTATTGCTGCAAAGCGGAATATTCTTCTTCGTTGGCGCTGCTCAGAATGTAAACACAGGAAGTTGTGTCGTGTTCCCAACAGCAACTAAGGAGAAGGACAAGCCGCGCCAGATGCAACAAACATTGGAAGCTTCATTCAAACAAAGAGAAAAGTTTACACAAGACAGCCAACGAGCAATAAAGATAACCGACAGGATTATTGAGTTTATTGTACTGGATGACCAGCCACTGTCAGTGGTCGAAAACGTGAGCTTTCGCCGCTTAATTGAAAATTTGGAGCCCCGGTACAGTTTGCCTGGTCGCAAATATATCTCCGAAACAGCGCTCCCTAAGCTTTATGAGACAGTGCGTGAACACATTTAATGTAAACTAAAGGATGTGCGAACTATCAGCTTCACTACTCACATCTGGAGCTGGACACAGTGACGCAGTCACCTTTTACTCTTCAAAGTGCAGTGCTGCAGGCTGATGAGTTCCGCGGCTCGCACGCGTCTATAGCTGAATCAATCGAGGGTATGCTTGTGAAGAGGAATATTTCTAAATCCCGTGTTCATGTTATTTTGCGTGACAATGCAAGCAACATGAAAGAACAGATTAGCTCCTCCACCTCATCTTTAGCGGAAGTGATCCCCTCAGTTACAGTTCTAAAACGGCACCTTGCTCGTGAGAGCCAGGAGGACACTGGTATAAAAACAATAAAAAACACTCTTCTTGAGGCCGTCAAGAAACGATTCGCAACCAGAAGAGCCCTTGTATGCAGTTGCCAGTCTCTTGTATCCACGTTTCAAAGATAGGGTATGTCTTAATTTTTTTCATGTCCATATTGATTATTGTCATTGCCATATTGAGCATATCTGAAGCACAGCATAAAATAATTTATTTTAAATTATAAAATGCATAAAATGTCAATTAATACAGGGCTAGTAGTATCTACAGCTGTATATACCCCGAGCTGGCTGCTGAGTGCAGGGAGGCAGGGTGGTAGACTACCATCTACCCAGTGGTGGTAGGATGTTGAGGCTTTGAGGTCTTGTCATCGGCGTGCCTCTTAAGGGACGCAGGGGTGACTGGAGGCAAGTTGGGGAGGACAAGAGCTGGGGAAAGAACACCTAACCTCAAAGAAGCTGATGAGAAACGGTCAGCTACAGGGGGTGACGGGGAGATGGCTATGTCACTATTCCACCACTAGGAGCTGTTCCAGAATTAAAGAGGTGAAATGTGGATGAATGCTGGTACCTGACTGAAGACTCTGTAGCCGTTGTGGCATCTGTCCCATGGGCACTAGAGGAGGTGTGACGAGCAGGAAGTGTTATTTAACTGTACACTATCTATACACTAGATTAATAAAGAATGCCAGATGTAGTCCGATATCAATTAAATAAAAGTATGCATACAAATATTCTTTATATGTGAAATGTTGTACAGTTTAATTCTTAACTGTAAAATTAATTGTGTTTTTTTTTTCTCCCCAGGCTGCCATATACATTTGTAACAAAGGAAGTGGCTGCAGCGACTTGTGACTGTATGCTTGAGGAGGCGGAGCAGGCTGAACTAAACAATCAGCCGCAGGCCCTAGCTGAACGCCTCATTCTGGAGGAGTTTGGCCGCTGTCTCCGGAGAATCATCAGTTTTGCAGGAAAAGCCAAAAGCGACTGTTCAGTCAGCTGCTGAACTATGACCTCCAGAACCCATCTGTGTTTCCCTTCAGACGTGGATATATTTGGCCTTCCAACAGAGAGACCTCACTGGACATCATAATTGGCCTCTAGTGCCAGTTGTTTGTCGGCCATTTGGAAGATGTACTATTTTCGTCTGGAGGACTTTTCCCACAAGAGGGGCTTTGTTTTAGAACAATATATTCAGTTTTAAGCTGGTTTTGTTGGACACCATTTTCCACTTTTAAATGTGTAATCATGTTTGTCTTTTAATCTTGGATTTTTCCTTCACTGCCATCTGGAAACTTCTCTTTTCTTGCATATGTAACCCCAGGGGGGTTAAGGAATAATTTTCCCAGTGCATGCATCTCTCTCTCTGTCTGATCATACCTATACAGTAAGTATAGCTTCCTATTTATTTGCTTTCAGAAGGTTTGGTTCCCCAAGCAGAATTGGGTTCTTCATTGTTTTATCCAAGGTCCAAGCTGTGCTTCTAGGAGGAATGTGATGAAGGCTATCAGGAGTAGTCAACAACCGTACAGTACTACTGTACTAAAAAAAACAGTTTCTGTATCTGGAGAGATAAACCTGTTATAAATATGTGATCAAATCAGTCTTAATGCTTGTGAATGAAAATATCGCTCTCTACTTAGTCCTCAAATACATAAAGTAACCCGTTGTCTGCATACTTCTTTCTAGATTGTGTTTAAACCTTTTTTTATTTTTAATGGAAGCCTAGAGTTGAAAGATTTATTCGAGTTATTTAAAGGCAGCCCCTATTAATTAAGTGGGGGGGGGGGGTTAAAAATTCTACCAAAGTGTTGTTACTTTCCCACCCGCAGGAATGGGAATTTTAATGACAGACTGGAAGTCGACAACATTGGTTTCTGTTTTACGTTAAGAAAACCCGTGTTAACTTCATACAGAGTCCATGAGCTTGAGCCACGTCTTTGTATTTACCAAGCTGATTAAAATTAATCTATTCATTGGGTGTGTTATTAAGCTGTCGCATGTTTTTAATAACGAATTTATGTTTACATCAACCTCTAGTATAATCTAATAAACCCGATTTTTTTATTTATGTGTCGAGAACTAATTTGAAGGCGTATATACTTGCTGTAGCTGTACTTTCTACTCCGGACCTGCAGGTGACGCTGGTAACAAACTCATTCGTTATACCCGAATAAAAAAAACAACGAAGCAGTCAAGAGGTTCTGTTTTTCGACAAAGTTAAACGTGTTTGCTGTTAATTCATGTATTTATTTTGCGTATAGCTCTTAATTATTTAACCTCGTTTACAATTAGGGAGTGTAAAAATGGCCGCAAATCCGCCCGGACAAGGTAAATAAAGCGGGGCTGTAGCGTTATATCAGCGGACTGTGACTTCTGAGCTCATGCGATAAATGTTTGTTTAGAAAAGTGAATCATTCATTCACATAAAGCTCGCCCAAATGATGTATATGCACAAAGCTGTAGTTTATAAATGTCACTACGCTTAAACTGCATTTAAGTTACTAAGCTTTTTCCAATGACTTAATAACGATCTGTATATTTTCTAAATGAATATCTACAGGATTTCAAAACAAAAACCGAGTTGCAATTCTAGCTGAGCTGGATAAGGAGAAGAGACGCCTGATCCAGAGTCAGTCTATGAACAACCCCGGAGCTAGGTACACATTTTACTTCTTTACATTTCTTTACTTTTATTTACATCATGTGAATTAAACCCCACAATTTGAAATCATTTTCCAAGCATTCCCCTCTCGCGGCCAGCAGTGAATAAAGACTTTAGGGACCACGCAGAACAGCAGCATATTGCAGCTCAGCAGAAAGCAGCTTTACAGGTAGAGTTACCCACTTGTTCTGGGTTTACAAACACATATCAATTATTGATCATAAACATTAGATAACTATCTGTGCGCTTTCTTTGCAGCACGCTCATGCACACTCATCTGGCTTCTTCATCACCCAGGATTCCTCCTTTGGGAACCTTATTTTGCCTGTTTTACCCAGACTTGACCCAGAGTGAATTTTGATGTTAACAATTGTAAAGGACTTTTTTTTGTATTTTTAAGTTGTATGCTTACACGTTAACATAAAATGTATTGTTACGTAATTCTTTAATATATAAGTGAATTGTTATAATTATAGTTCCAGTGGTCTTTTCCATTTCCTGAATGCAGTTTGCAGTTGACCATAATTTTTTAGCCACTTTTTTAAATTTCATGTTGGTGCACACATGAATACAGTAGCAAAAAGAGGTGTATGTTCAGATTCGAGGAATGTGTGGTGAAATACTTTCACAATAATTCACGTTGCAAATAATATGTAACTGCTATAGGTCTCGTGTCACCTGAATACACTTGAAATACTCACAGTGACATCAGTAAACATGGACAGGAATGCTGTTCTAGCATGCTTTCACACCCATCGGCATGTGCGCCATTGGTTGGTAACTGACACTAGTTGCTGAGCTGTTTTTAACCCATTTAGAATCTTTGAGTCAATGATGTGCTCAGTTCCTCAAGTTGTTGTTTAGCTTCTTTGAGTCTCCACCTCACAATTCCAATGTCTATTGGCTTTCATGTGACTGCTGCATATTTTTATAATCACTATATACAGATGTACGGTACAGTTCATAAAAGGGCAAAAAAACAGACGTCTGATTTGGGTCACTTTAGCCTGCAGTTCAAGCCTCTGACGCAACAATTTAAACTTTACCTGCTAAATAACCACCCTGTACTTGAAGCTGCCATCATGTTTTGTACTGTCATCACACTATACCAAGATAAAGATCCTGGAATCCAAGCAGGATCCCAGGAAATTCGCTGATAGAATTGGGCATGCATGCTGATGATGGTTAGCCGTGGACGTCAAGAAATGTTCCAACACTTAAACTGGGGATGTCCAAAGTTGTCCCTGAATGGCCAGAGTCTGTTCTAATCCTGTTTATTTCACGTACCTGTCTCATTTCAAGTGCATTTCATTTAGTTCAGATACTTAACGGTGCAAGGCTGCATTCTTTCAGGAAAGACTTTGGTATGGAAGGTTTATCTTAAAATTACAAGTATCCAATAGTGGCTGGGGGTGCCAAATATGAACCACTTGATAAGAAATGATGGTGGATGCAACTCCGCTGCCTGGAATGAATCAAAACGCGATGGAGGATCAAACAATGCCCTCTGGAATTTAGGAAACTCATTAAAAGGAACTTACTGCCTCTATGTGAGAAGAGTTATTTTGTCTACCAATGGGAAAACTAGTTAATTGTCTTCTGATTACGAAGTTCTTGTAATTCTTGTTTTCTTTCTTTGTTTGCTTTCTTATTGTTGGAGCAAATATAAATCTTGCTTTGGGTTCATGAAAACCATTAAGACACATCATTGTTACTTTCACTTCACACCTTGAAAGGTTTATTCCCAATTTGAAAAGTACCAAGATGGCATCGCTGATGGCAGCCTCAGTGCGTCACGGCCCAGTTTTGACCTATATACCACCAGAGTTAGAAAGAGGGCCAGCAAAATCCCCCTGGACCCCACGCACTCTGGCAACCACCTCTTTGAACTCCTGCCCTCCAGCCGGTGCTTCAGATGAAAACCTTGCCGAGCACGTTTAGTAAACTGGAGTACCCAGAAGAAACCCACACAAGCACGGGGAGAACATGCAATTTCCTTCCAGGAAGGTCACCGGCAAGCCTCGAACCGGCAACCTTTAACCGAAAGCCCACAGTGCGACCCGTTTAAATATAAATAATACACTCAAATTCAAGGTAAATGATCAAATCGAAGGTAAATCCAATTAAACTTAATTTAAATCTATGGATACAAAGACAGGTGGTTTGAGTGGAAAAAGTAATGTTAGCATAATGGTTAATAAAAAATAAAAGAAATCAGATGAGTTTAAATCCATTAAAACCTCTTGAGCGAAAATGAAATAAAATGAGCCTCTGCAAAAAAGGCCAAACAATAGCAATTCAATTAATAATATATAGTGATAACATTTAGTAATTATGTTTTTAATACAATACATTATCGATTAGACAAAAGAATACAATGTAATAAAAATGTATGTATATATTAGTGACATTCTAATCAGTCCAAAACAACCATTACAATGCTCGAAGAAAGATTTCCAAAATGACCAAACCATCAACATTTCTTGATATGTATGACACCACCAGTGAATAGTTTAAAAACAATATCAAACCATTCAGTTCCAAAACAGCTGTTTTTCAAAACACAGACTATTTTTATCATTCAAAATTATAATAACGTCCTCTGATTATAAATAAGAGCGTCCATTTTTGCTTGCTTCTTCATCACAAAACATAAAAGACTCTTGAGAAGGTTCTTGCTTCTTTTTCTGGCCAATGCGAAGCCTGCATTTATTAATACAGGCTTTTTTGAGCTTGGAAGATTCCACTGGTGTCCATCCATCAATAGTAGAGCAGCGCATAACATACGCTGCCGGGGAAAGAACAGAAGTGATCATCAATAAAACTTTCATGAAAGGAAGGATATAGATCTTGAAAAAATACCAGTACAACAAAAAAACATTAAACACAAAATGTAAAGAAGTCTTAAACAAAAATATTTGAAGTTGAAGTGTGATGAAACGGTTTTCAGATCAGCACAATAGGGGATGACAAAAAGGTCATTTACCATTTATTAGAAGAACAGCAGAAAAATTCCTTATACTTGCATCACCAACACATCAATTTATTCAAATGAATTAAAAAATGTATTTTACGTCCTGCCCCATGGTATATCTTTCCCATGCCACCTCTCTGCCCCTTGTTTCTTGTCTCTCTGTACTGTTCTCTCTGTCAGTCAAAAATCTTTAAGAATATATATATATTTTACATTTATCCTAACTATGGTAAAGGAAGCGTGGCCATTAATGAATTCTCAAAATTCCTCTTAGGATAGAATTTGTGCTGTCCTGTGATGACCTGGTGATCTGTCCAAGTCGCTTTCCACCCAAAGTGAGCTGGAGAACCCCAAGTGGGTCAAGAAAATTGAATTTTTCCATAGTGGTACAGCAATAACACCAACCGATTATTTCAAATACCTACTAAAAAACTGAAATTTGCTCATTTAAATGTTCTTTTTTGTTTACTAACTGTATTAAACTTTGATTAATTTATCAGTCAGAAATTTAAGATGTTGTCCAAACACCTATTAAGAAAGTAGAGAGAAAATTCTTTTTGTTATTTATCTCCCGTTCTGTTTTACAGTAAAAACAAAACAATAAAATGAGTATTGTGTATCAGCCGAAGGATATATTTTACTCCCTGTTGTTAAAGAAGATTAATCAGCAAATTAAAAAGCTGTATAGATCTGTGGAAAGCAGCAGACCAACTATGATGCATTACACCTCTACTTTGAAGGAGTAGCGTGCCTTGTGGGCAGTTGCACAGAAGAACAGAGATTTATATCCTTCTAAAGCTTTACAGTTCGTTTTGATCACGGTGAGTGAGGGTTTGGGCACGTTTGCAGAAACTGTCAATGCTCAGATAAAAAAAAAACAAAAAAAAAAAACAATAAAAATTTCAACAATAAGACTACAAGTTGCACACACCAGCTTAGCTCTGCTTTTACTAAACATTTACTAATCCAAACACTTACACATAATCCCGTCCACTTTCCTCCTGTCCAGCATCTTTTTCCCATCAGGTACTTTGCCCCTCTTTCCAAACGCAACAGCCCCGTTGAGGTCCTCCTCGCTGAAGAAGTGTTCGAAGAGCAGGTGGAAGAGGCGCATACTGTCCTGCCTTGATTCCTGCAGGACTCTTGCCAGCTTGTAGTGGGGCAGGTATAAGCCACTTCCTGGAAACAGCTCCTGGTCTCCCACCTGTGTTGGGTTGGACAGTGGCATCTGAGAGCGCTCATGGAAAACCAGGATCCGCTCAATGATGCTCTGCAGGTTTTGCAGAGTGGTCGTATCTGGAGAGCCAATCAGACACAAGGGGGATTGAAAATGAGGCTAGTTTGGAAATTACACTTTGGACATGTCTGCTCAGTTGTACACGGCGACATGGGTTCGAATCCCGAACTCATCATTTTCCAGACTTAAACCCATCTTATATCTTAAATAAAAAATAAAGGCAACAAGGCCAGAAAACCAATCTTGGAACAATCATCTTAAATAGTTTTGTACATTAATTAAATTTTATAGTTTATGTTGTCGGTTTATTTGAATGAAAGTCGTGTTATCTCTAAACATCAGCTGACACTCCCCTTTCTGCTCCTGATGTGTGAAATTGGACATAGCGGGGACTGGACTGACAACCTTCTGGTTCTAGGATGACCAACAGTACCAATATGCCACTTGCCTGTTACCTTGGCATCAATGGTCTCAGACCATTAACTGTCAATGCCCTGTACCAGCAATCGGTGTGTGTTCTGGTGCACAAATTGAGGCAGTTGCTTCACAGTGGGGGACTTCTTCAATGTATACATCCCAATATGTTATTTCCAAAAGGAGACACTAATGTTGTAGGGCTGAACGATTAACTGCATCTGCAATTAAATCTTGATTTTAAAAAATGTGATTGTTAAACGGCAATTACTTTCCGTCAAGTGATTACATGGTCACATGACATCCACTGTTTACATTTACATTTATGGATCCAGCAGACGCTTTTATCCAAAGCGACTTACAGATCGGGAGTAAACATAAGCAGTTTGTTACAAGGATTAATTGTAAGACATGCACATAGAAGACGTTTAAACTGATACAGAAAATAACTTCAGTGATTCAAAGGATTTTATAGAACTAAATCTATAAAACTGGTAAAAAATAGAGACAGAGAAAAAGAGTGAGATAGTTCACTGAGAGTAGTATTACAAACGCAGAATTTTAAGAAACATTATTCTGCTAATAAGCCTGTCAATTTGCCGGGTCTATTTTGTTTCACAGAAGAATTCCATGGCCACTTGGTGGTGCTATACTGATACTGTAGGTTGCTGTATCAATGGTTTTATTAACACACGTTCTATTCGCTAAGTTAACATTCCTTGTGCCTTCAGATAAGACTGATGTTGTTTGGAGATGAACAGATACAATCTCTAAGAGGAGTTTATCATAGTATGACGCGAGCAAAAACATATGAGCAAAGGTTTTTAAAAAATAATTGACTTCCTGGTGAGTTTGGAAACACATTTTATATTGCTTATATATAAGTCTTGATACACTACACATGTGCCAAATCTCTTGAGAAAGTCAAACTGCTAGCGCACTATTTGCTGATATGCGGTAGGTGGCAGTCTAGAGCCATTGTCAACATTCACTTTTCGAACCCCAATCAGATGTTTTTTTTCCACCAGTTCTGATTTGTGTGCAAAATTCTGTGACTTCAAATGCGCAGAAAGCAGTGAAACCCTAATGAACAAATGCAAAAGGGTTCTATGCACCTTTGATTCTCAAGCCAGAATCAATAAATTAAAGTAATCACAAAATTAATCTATGGTTTGTCTGATCTGGCCTCCAGAAGCTCAACTTGCGCAAATAAAGTCTGACAACTTTCAATGACATTTATTAAAACGTGCTATTCACATGTTAGGTTTATCCTGGTACTTGGAAATATTTAACATTTTTGTTGTTTTCAAGTATAGTCATGTTTTTTGAGTTCAAACTGAAAGTAGTATCAATATTGTGATTGTTGTTATATATAAACGTTATATCTATTTTTGCATCAGAGGATTTTGTTGTAACAAATGGGCCTGGAAAAATTTGAAGTTGAACAGAACAGAAACATCTTGGGAAAAATAATTATATTGTAAAACAACAACAAAAAAATTCCAGTCAGATTATTTTACAAAAAAAGTTCAGACCTATTAAATTGTCAAGAAATGTACGTGGTAGGGTCTATTTACGATAAAATACCGCCCATCTCAACCGCACACTAGTGGTGGACTAGGACACTCCATACAATATGTAAAGCTTTTTGCGTGGAGGAAGTATTGTTACAGAATTTCCATTTACTGCTAATAGAAACCAGATATAGCTTCCCTTGACGATACATAAAATGATCCCACCATTCTTCTAATGATGATGGTGGTGGTTTTGGAGTAAATGGCAAGTGGTTGGAGAGTAAATGAAGTCAGAGTGTTTTTCTTGTGATGGTTCTACTGCTCGCCTGCTCCAGGTGGCTGACTCACCGATGCCAGTTATGAAGTCTTCCAGGTTTTTCCTGTCTTCAAAAAACTTCTCACTGATCGGACTGAGGTCTGATGGGCAGAGGTGCTCTTCTGAACTCTCCACCGCTGGTATCAGCTGGTCTGGAACACAGCAAACTAACGCTTCAGGACTCTTCACTTTAGACCAATCAGCACTTCAAAAATACATGACTGTATTTCCGTTCAGAAAATGGACAGTACTGCTTTTTTTATTCAGAGACATTTTATTTTCCTCCAAGTTCATTTGCCTCAAAAATAAGTTTACATTAAGAGGATACATTGGGTTTACATTACCTAAGGCTACATTGGGAGGTTGTAAAATCATGGAAAAGGAGAAATGAACAGACAGGAAGGGGTCAAAGAAAATCCTGAGCAGGAGAAGGTACTCGAGGTCCAACATCTGTTGTGTTGATTTGGTTCAGTTTTGCAGAAAAATGTGATTTGCAAACTGTCGTGCTAATGTTCTCATTAGCAGCGGTAGAACAAGCAATCTGTTTCACCAACTTGAAATGTAACACCAACAGGATATTCTAGCTTATTTATTATATAAAGCTCTATTGTACATTTTCTGGAATAACTGCCTATTTAAAAATGATATCGCGAAAGATATCCTTATTTTGGTCATACCACACAGCCCTATTTCCTCGATTTATCTCGTTTGTTTTCGTTTAAAGGCACGGTAGGTGACTTCTGGGAGCCAATGTTTATATTAGAATTTATCACAACAAACAAAAACCAAACCAAAATGGCTCATCTGGACAGTTCTGCTACATACACGTCATGGACACTGCCATTGCTTGTGATGGAATCTGCTGCTTCAGCAATAATGGAATAATGCTGGAGAATCAGAAGACCTGGGGCGTGTGCACAAGTTGCAAGTATGAAGGATCAATCTGCAGCAGACTTCAGGGTGCTTTCCATTTCTACCCCTTTCTTTTTTTTTGCACATTCACAGTAGAGAATGTTTTTTTGGAATTTGGAAAAGAACCGACAATGGGTTCAACCCATGTCCTTCAGGCTAGCATTCATCTGCTTACCTAAAGATGGCTGTCAGTGCAACCAAAAAGACTCACAAATGCAATTAATTCTGCCATTTATAAAATGTAAAATAACATAAAACCAACACATGTTCATGACAAATGTGCATAAAGTCAGCAATAGTAATTCAAATCACAACTAAATTATAAAAATAAAATAGCAATAACATTAAGGTTACACAGTAGATATGTAGGTGTGTGAAAGGTCATAGGTGAATTTTGTCAGCCTCTTCTTTTTTTCAAGTTGGCTCACAGTAGCACAAGTCCCATGGGTTAATGCAAGTTTATGAAAGTCAACTCTCCCTCCACCACATAATGAAAACACACAGTCCTTAATATTGATTGGCTACAATGCTGTTTTTGTTGCCACACCAAGCCAGTTTTCTGAAGCTCTGAGAGAAACTTAAAAATAAAGTCCCAAAGTAAAAAACATACCTAAAAACAACCCTAAAAACATAAAGCAAAAACAATTGACAATAGGATCCATTTATATACATTTATAAATGAACACAAACAAGTTGAGGTAAACAGTATAGTTTAAAACCACCTAATTACTAATTAAATAATATGAAGAAGAAGCAAGTTCTAATAACTAAAAATATTACCATGAAGAGCTTTCAAAATCCCATAGACATCCGTCTTCTCATTTGAACCTGTAAACCAAACAATATTAAAAGTTCCTCTTCAAAAAACAAATATATATTAGCTTACAATAAATTAGGATTTGACCGTTTCACGACAAATCACAAAACTCACCTGTGTGAAAAACAAGATCACAGACTCGCGTGCGGTGAAACCAAGAAAACGTTTACGGAACGGAGGAGTCCAGCTCTGTCATTGATGTCAGACACTAACTTCCTTTACAAGTGTGTACCAAATATATGCGTATGTGAAATAGGGCTGTGCAATATGGACGATAACAAAACTGTAAATAAATTAAGATTAACTTACCTCACCTCACAGTTAGTTGTACTAACTGCTTAATAAACAAAACTGTAACAAATTGTCTTTAAAACAGATTAACGAACCTGAATTCAAATCAAATCAATAAATAAAAACTTAGGTAAATCAAAAAAAAAAAAAAAAAAGATTGCTCTCTAAGAGTTTTTTTGCAATGTCCACCATTTCTGTTTTTCAGCACGTCACATTTCCCCCAGTACTAAACACTCTCTGAAGGTGAGCTGGTGGCAGGAATACAAAGATTGTTGTGCACTAGGTTATGATTATCCAGCTGAAGTTTACCTGTTTTAGGAGGCTGTCTCGTTTTCTTTGAGGAATTGTTATATTCTTCAGTAAACCGTTCATTAGATGCTAACTGTTGACTAAGATAAGATAGGCTGTTATACTTAGTCTTTGCATTTCTTTAGATGTTACATTTTGTTTAAAATGTTTACATGTTGCACTTTAAAAAGATATAATAAATACAAATAATGATGATAAACTAAAACATTGATGTGTTTGTTTTTCAATTATTTTTATTATTACTGAAATTATATTATTATATTTTTTAACCTTTGGGTTTTATTGTAAACAACCCAAGTTTCGATTTGAGAAGCTACATTGGTCAAATAGTCAGCTGTCGGCCGCTATAGCTGCTTGGTATTATAATTTATATCATATTCTTCTTATTTTTATCATTATAATTATTATTAGTGTTTGTTGAAATTTTACACATTTTCTTATGTTTTTCCACAATCACTTTATTAAAACTGCCTTTTAATAATAAACAATAAGAAGATTTTATATGTTTTCTTATGTCTTATCTTTTTGATAATAAACGTTTAAATGAACACATCTATTTGCTTAACGTTATTACTTATAACCTTTTTTTTTCTTTGGATTTTATTGCAAGCAAGCCGAGTTTTGATATGAGAGGTTACGTTGATTAAATGCAGTCAGCTCCCCATCGGTCGCCAGCCGCTCTTTTGTCTTCGTCAAACAAAACCTTTCATTTATCAAACAAAAAGTGTTCCAAACATTTTTCAGAATTAATAAAGAAAGAAAAACACAATATAACTTAGCCACTAAAACCACATTGAACTATTTTGATAGCTATAAGATGTGTACTATGATTTAAAAAAAAAAAAAAAACTTCGGGCTCGGCCAAGAATTCTATTAAGCTTGTCGAGCCTGGGCCGGGCTCGGGTCTAAATTTAAAGCCCGTGCAGGGCTCTAGTCAGCTCCCTTTTGTCTTTAAAAACAAACAAAAACTTTAATTTATCAGACAAAAAGTGCTCCAAACATTTTTCTGAATTATTAAAGAAAGAAAAAGAAAATACAACTTAGCCCCTAAAACCACGCTAAATAATTTTTATCGCTATAAGATGTGTACTAGGATTTAAAAAAAAAAATTAAAAAAAGAAATAAAAAAAAATAACATCAGGCTTGTCTGAAATTTCTGATAAGCTTGTCGGGCTTGGGCTGGCCTATGGCCTAAATTTGAAGCCCGTGCAGGGCTCTACCGTGTAGTTTTAAGTAGTTAGTTACTATGATTAACATAACCAAACCCCTCTACGATGTTTACTCTTGAAGATGGTTTGGTGCCCTACCTCATTCATTCTCAAAGGCCATTATAAGCCAATGGTCAACTTTGACACACCTACACCTAAAGTAAAACAACAACAAAAAAAAAAAACTTGATTGATGGTAAGGATATTTACCTGTATTATCCGGTCTAACTTCTGTACTTAGCGCCTGTGCTGATAGAAGGTCCATTTCATGGTTTACACCAATCGAAGACTCCCCGTAAGATAAAGAGGCTCTGGGATATTCGTCCCTGTGTAGCACACCCATTGCGTCAATCTGCCCAGAATGGGGTAAGTTCATAGAACTTTGACTGCAACCGGGATTGAGGTTCATTTGAACTTTGTTCTGTGTTGGAAGTAATGACGGTCGCAACTGTTTACTTGTAGACAAAGGGGAGTTTTCCAGTGGGGATGAGGACACTGCATTGGAGTCACCATCAACAGAAGATAGCTTCTGTGACATTGAAGAACTAGATGATGATCTGTTTTGAACATTCAGCTTAGGCAATGTTGTAATGCCTTCCGAGGAACAATTTCCTTGTGGAAGGTTGGGAATTTGTGGATTGGCCACACTGTAGTAGTCTTCACCTCTTTCCTGTTTTATCTTCTTCAACGAAGGGTCAATGCTGTCCTCTGGTCTGGATGCTTTACCATGCCTTTTCCGATTTGAAAGATTTGCCGTATGATTGAACTCTGAATCACCCTCTTCATCAGTGGCCGATGACTCACAAACTATATCATAAAGGTTGCTATTGAATTCCTCAGCATTGTCCTCCGTATAAGAAGTCTCACTGCAGTTGGAAATATCACAAGGGTTTTGGACTTGAATGCAGTCCCCATGGTTTACATTTCCTTTGTGTTTTTTTCTGCTGCTGCTGTGGAAGCGCTCTGTTGAGGTGTTCTGCATGACGGTGGCTCCTTGAATTATAGTGTCAGTGCTGATGATTCGGTTGTCCTGGTATCGCCGCCGGTCCTTGCTACCACTTTTGCAGGTAGAGTTCAGGGGCCAGTGGTAGGCATGGCCAGCACTGCAGCCCCACAAGGCCATCAGGGTGCCATGAGAGCCCTCGCTCAGCATGTGCTTCAGGTTTGGGATCAGGGCGCAGATGGTCCCGTGGCTGTGTGCCCATTTCACCAATTTGGCCAGGTTGTCTGAAGATGTGTGCAGGCAGTCCTCCATGTTGAGGCTACTCCCCTAGGATCACACCTAAAAACAACAGCGTTGCAATGGATTGATGAAAGAGTGATGGAAATTTAAATGGTCAAGTGATTTGTGTATACATCAACCCCTTATTTGAATGCATCACTAGAAATAATGCACATAAAGTGAATTGTAAAAGAGCATCTGTAGTTTTGTTAAAGATATTGTGCAACTAAAACATTTTAATATTATTATTTTCATGTAACATTGCCAATGGCATCATCAATGGGGAAACGGTTAGCTCAACAAATCCAAATCACTCTTTATTTAATCATAAATGTACACGTTACATAAAACAAATGGCCACTCCTAAACTAAAAGTTTTGAACAGATCTGTTATGATTTTGTTTATTGCAGATGAAGCCCCTGATATAGTTTCGAAACCGAGCAAGCTGTGTGTTCATAACGCAACACTGTAGCATAAATTACAGCAATGCTCAAAAAACACAATTCTTTTAGCAGTTGTAAAAAAGAATGAGAGTATGGCAAAATAACGGCGTTATGCGTAAAAACAGGGAAAGCATCCAATAGCGTTACCTTTATTCGAAACTATTCACTTTCTGCTCGCGTGCGCTTCTCACAACCACTTTATTTGATCAAACATCTTCTCTTTTTGGAAATAATTTATCACGCGTATACTATTTTGCAGAATTTCATACAAAAGCCATTATTTTGCTTTCAAAGGATGCGCAGAGGCCACTTCCGGTTTTGCCGGATACACGTAAGGAGAAATACAACATGGCAGTGTTTGTCTATATTTTGTAATTCGGAGGAAAGAATTTTTATTTTTTGAGATCTAGTAAAAATATATTTGGTGTATTCGAGTGACATATTTGATTCAGATTAAAACTGTTTTCTTGTAAAGCCTTTTTTTCCTAAAAAAAAAAAAAAAAAAAAAACATCTGAAATTAAAGCCATGCCCTCGGGATTAATTCACCTGATGGAAATTCACCGTATGACAAATTTTATTGGACCGCAAATGGTGGCATTCCAGTTAGAAGGTGTAACTCTATCTCTCACCCATTGTGCGCTGGACCCCCATGACCCCAAATAGGGAATAAACGGGGTGGAAAATGAATGAATGCATTTTTGGAGATGTCAATTGGAAAGAACATAGTTGATACTTTATAAATTTTGTATTTTAAACAAATCTAGAGAAATCCACTTGAAGATTTAATATAAAATATACCCTACTAACTATTTTCTGTGTAATTTTAAAGATACTGGGAAAGTTAATCTATTTGACTCAAACTTAATCTATTTGACTTGAATAATCACACTCTGGGGAGACTGAAGTCACTTTCTTTGTAATATTGACAGTTGTTTCTTTTCTTTCTCCAAGTTTTTGTTTCAATTTTAATGCCACTTCTTGTTGTTATTGTTATGTGATGTGTAGAATAGCTGTGCCAGAATTGGCTCAGTTGTGACAAAAAAAAAAGAGGAAAAAAAACCCCAAAAACCTAGGACCTGCTGTAGAAACTATTCTCCCAGTCGGCCTGAGAACGCCTCTGTGTCCCCCCAAAAAAGCTGTGTGTCCCCCTGCAATCTAGCCTCGGATAAGCTGAAGAAGAATAATCCAATATTTCACTGTAATGACCTATAATATTACTGTTCCAAATAAAAGAAAAAATGTTTCTGAAAAAGAGACTGCTTTTATTTAAAAAAAAAAAAAGGTTGTATATGAAACAGCTATGTAACTTGGAAAAATCCACAAAGGAATGTCAATGTTATCCTCAAAGAATGACCTGTGCAAACACCAAACACTTACCTATTCATTTATTTTAACCAACAAAATACCATTAGAACTGATTGAATGATGATTGAATTCCTAAAAATGATTCCAGCACTTTAATAACAAGAAACATTCTTCCACAAGCAGTGCTACACAAAAGTAGGTGAGTACCAATTCACTATTTTAAACTCTGTTACATGCAGTTATGAAAATATAACTACAGGAACATTCTTTGATAAAATGAGTGTAAGCTGGACATGACAAGAGTCAAATTGAAAACAGATCATGTGCAGCACTTAAGGCAGGATTAGGTTTGATGCTAAAATCAGAGTTTGGCCTTCATCATGGCCATCATCTTCTCCAGTTTGATCGCAAGACCCATGTCACCCTTAATCTTCAGCTTTCCAGACATGAAGGCCATGGTTGGCTTTAACTTCCCTATTGACACAGAGCATGGATTTGATCAGTGCTTCAGTTCGTTTTAATCAATTATCTTAATCCTTTCCTACCTCCAAACATCTTGATGAAGTCTGCGCTGTCCATTGACATGATGACATCAGCTTTGACGGGTGGTTCCCCGCTGCCAGCACTTCCTGCATCATTCTTCAGATCAACATACCAGACTCCGGCGTGCTCACCTAGCAACCATTCCAGAAAACAACATTGATTCTTAGTGACGAGTGCAGCAGGTGGATCCCCAAATGTTCCTATACTTATAAATCACATCTTACTGTTGTTAAAGCATAGGACAGAATGGACACAATACCATTACAGTTTAGCTACCTGATAAATCAAATCTATACACTCCTTGAGTTGTTTTCACAATATCTGGGCTGAGAATTCCTCTGATGGTATTGAAAGTGTCAGAAATTGGTCCAGTGGAGACGGCATCAGCTTTGCCGCTTGTGAATGCTGGGCTGGCACCTGAAGAGAGTTGACATTAGAACTTACCCAAGTATTATTGAATGTGTCGTCAACGTCCTTTAACTCACCATGTGCCTCCATCTGCTTGACAAGATCCTCTGGCTGATGATCCAAGAAAAAGTCAGGAAGCAATGGATGACCTAAAAACAAGCAATTCATCATTATTCCTGGTTACACGTCATGCACCACCAAAAAAAACATTACATCAAAGAAAACCCCTTTTAACCGACCTGGCTCAACAGCATATGCATCAAAGTCTGTGACGCCCTCCTTTTTGAGAATGTCCTCATCGATAACAAACTGTCCCGTAAAGCTGCTGGGTTGTTTAAGGATGGCGTAGGCAGCATCAGCCATGATCTCCACCTTCCTGCACTGTTTACCAATCCCTGAACCACCCAGCATGTCCATTGCAGCTGTTTGGATGGCTGTAGGAATAAAGATGTGTGGATTAATGTCTTATATTGGGGTTGTGGACTGGTATCACAGAGAGAGAAAGAACTGATCAAAAGGGATCCATCACTGCAATGCAAATGGTTTGGATAAGAGTGGCGTACAATGTCAAGATATAGATTTTCTGGAGTTCTATTTTTCTCTTCTTCTTCTTTTTCTGGATTAAAGCAGCTGTTAGTCCCGGCTGAAAATGACCATTTCACTGCAACTAACATGAATTAAAAATTCATAACCCTATGAAATCTGAGTTGGGGCCTTCTCTGTGTAATTACCAAATAAAAAAAATAAATAGCAAAGCAAGAGAAAATATTTACAATAAAATAAATACTGTCATGTCCTCCATGTTCATCAACACTGTACACTCGTACATTGGTGAAAATAAAGCTTTATCTACTCCCTCATCACATCAGGATTAGTTGGTACACCACTTGCACACGTTGGAACTGAGCATCTCCTGATAATCTTTAAGAGTCATCTTTAAAGGCAGATTCCAGCATGGTTGTTTGTTTATAGCCAAGACAACAGCAAAGGTTATTTTTAATGGCTATATGTTGTATTTAGTATAAAAGGGTTTAAAACTTATTTAAAAATATATTTTTTCTCAACTAGTAAAACAAGTGTGGTAAGTCAGTTTTGAGAATAAAATGTAATAGTCTGCTAGGAACTGAGAGGATTTCTTTTAAGTTGTCAGATTTCAGATGTTGTTTCATCATGGAATCATATACAGAGCATTCTATCAGCTGATGTCTGACCGAGAGTCTGCATTTACACTGTTTACATTTTGGGGCAGTTTCTCCTTTGAGTAAAAAGCTGTGCGTCAGTCTAGTGTGACCTATGTTCGGCGTCAGATCCGATGGTGGAATTGATCTTTTTCTTGGTCTGCCCTCTCATTTCTTACGAGAGAGAGAGAGAGAGAGAGAAATGGTCCTCTAAATCCTCTAAATCTTCTTTTGTTCTGAATTGGAGCATTTTTTTAGCTGTTAGCATCATCAGTATTTAAATAACAGACGATCTTAATAGTCAGTACCTGTTTTGGGCCATAAGGCATTAACGGCAATGGTTCCTCGGAACTCCTCTGCCATTCCGAGTACACACATGGACATGCCATACTTTGCGATGGTGTAAGCTGCACAGACATGAAAGGAAAAATATCAGTGATCACCGGTCACATAACAGTTTTTAGTGAATGAAAGGATGTTCTTGCACCCACCCGTGTGGTTTTTGAACCAGATGGGATTTAGATTGAGAGGTGGGCTGAGGTTTAGGATGTGAGGGTTTTTGCTCTTCAGGAGATGCGGAATGCAGAGTTTAGAGCTGTAAGAAAACAGCCAGTTAAAAAAATACACTAGGGGTTCTGAATCAGTGCACAAGGATTTTGTAACAGCCAGTATAGTAAAGGGGTGTTGCCCTTTAAGAACTGTGTCATCACTTCCAGGAAGTGCACCACCCACTGCATTTCAACTAAGGGTGTTAACTAAACAGTTTGTCTTAGGTGAATGAAATTGGGTACACGTATAGGGCACCAAGCCTTAAATATAAGCAGATCATGTTTCCAATTTCGACAGGTAAAAAAAAATACTTTAATTTCTATTATAATCTCTCTAAACTCCATCAGTCTTATCTTAAGACCTATGGGATGGTAAAATGCAAAGCTTTTATGACATTAAACTATATGCACACAATGACCGCTGAAAGTCAACATTTCAATATTAACAGGACTTTGGTACCTCAGCCATGCAATGATCGATTGGGTTTTAATTTCTAAATCTCTTTAGCAGCCTACAGTGTCAGTTATAGTGCTACCAACTAAGTAGCAACATGAAATATCTTATTTTCTTACATTTATACTGCTATTTCAAAGGACATGTTTGAAATTTAGAACACTAATGTACAAAAAAAAGTCAATTGGAGCAAGTTTCCAAAACTGACAGGTTTATTGTAATTCCAAATTTATTACAATCGTATTTTAATAAAACTCATGTGATTAGCATCAAAATCTGGTTGTGTTAAATTGTAATCTGGTTGTGTTAAAGGCAATGTTAAATTGTAAAGCTTTTTTTGAATGCGTTGAACAGTTCTGTGGTTGGCGGACTGCTGAATGTCAATGTTTCGCAATGAAGCAGGAAGTCGTTAATAACTCAGCTCTACAATGTCTGATCAGGGTGAAACTCACCAAACTCACTCACTCCATGTCTGAACACATCGAAAAATATTATTTCTCACACAGAGCACCACCTGGTGGTAATGATATTTTATATTTCAATTACTCAATTTATTAGCCCCTGTTTCTCAGACGTTTACCAGGTTCTCCCTTGAATGCATCTTGTAAATAAGGATTGGTCATAGAGCAACGGATTGGTCGTAGTGAAACAAATTGATTAAGGGGTCATGATGCCTGAGGTGCTTGAGCTCTTTGATCACTGCTTGCAGCTTTGATTTTTATTTGTAACACTGATGGAGTCCAGAAAAGGCTCCATGTGGAACTGTAATGCACTCACGGATTTTGACGTAACTGATGTTCATATTCATCTTCATTATTCTATGCTGACTGTTATGGAGCCATGTGTTTTGACTTTAAAATAGATGCAATTGACTGGGAAAGTAGCATTATTTTTGCATGAAAACACTTCCACTCTGATGGTTTGCAATTATTTATGTAGCATTGCATTAAAAACAATAGTCTTTTTGTCAAGACTCTTGCTTAAACACTATATAAAAAGCTCAAAACCAAATGAAATAACACAATTGCAAGGCCCTCAATTTAAGGTTCATTTTAAACATAGTTCAAGTTTAAAAAAAACCTTTAAATGTCTAAATTATAAGTACTGCTGTTGAACTGACACTAAACTGCATTCGCTCCAAGTAGATACCACCCAGCGACAACCAAAACAATTAAGAACAGAGCGCTCTGTATCCTGATTAGTGGCTTGCGCATGCAACCAATTACGTTTATCCACTTATAAATAAAAAGAATTATGGTGAAATTAAAGTAAAAAGTCTCCCCAAATTAAAATACTCAAGTAAAGTACAGAAACTTGAAAAAAAAAACTACTTAAGTACAGTAACTAATTACATTTACTTCTCTACTGCCCACCACTGGTGAAACGTTACTTACGTTTTTAATTTTTATGTACATTTTCTGTGTGATTTTAATGACATTTTCCGACATATTTGTTAGATGAAATGCTTGTTTTCATTATTGTTAAACCTTTTTAAATTACAAACAAATACTTTATTTATGGTTGCTATGGCAGCCATTTTTGTTAAACAATCAAATGTACTGGCTCGTGCAGTGCATGCTGGGATGGCTGTCTCAAGCACACTTGATCTGTGTGCGGCCTGTTCGGTACACTTGCGTACCGTTTTGGTATATTTTTTTATTAAATAATATAAAATTATTATTAGCGCGATATTAAGAGCAGCGGAACATTGTTCCTGGGCGAGTTTCCGCACGGACGCTATTGAGTGACACACAGTAGAGCTGCACGGGTAGCTGTGAGAAATGGCAACAGCGAAAGAGAAGCCAGAGCTCGATGACCCTCCCACCTCACTACGGTCTCCTGTTTGGGAACACTTTGGCTTCTCTGTTAAAATACATAACGGGGATAGACGAGTGGATAAATTTAAAGTTGTATGCCGACATTGTTCCACGGAGATCGGGCAGGCAACACATCTAACATTTTCTACTGCTGGAGATATTGTCACTGCAACCAGATCTATGCTCTCTTCAGAAAATGTGGATAGGTTAATCTTTTTAGCCAAAAACTTGAATAGTTAGTTTTGTTGATATACAAGCTGAAGCTGTTGCTAGTGTTAAAAGTTTTCAGGTCCTAGCTAAAAAAAAGTTTTTGTTTAACAGCGGTTATGTCTGTAATGGTGCTGTGATTGTTGAGTTGAAAAAAAAAAAAAAAAGTGGACCGCGACCTCTTTGCTTTAATTAAAAACAAAGCGCACCCATAAATAAAATGTAATAACAGGGCTCAAAGAAACTAGCGTGATTTTCAAACAACTACCAGCCTTTTGCGTCTTTACTGCAGCTCCATAAGCTCTTTATTTCTGGCCCGGCAATGTGTCTGAACACAATGTATGTTTAATGCCAAAGATAATATTAACTCTCACGTCAGGTATGTTCCCCTGAGATTGATGCCCAGCATGAGGTCGACTTTCTTCATTGCGGTCTCCACGGTTCCCGTTAAATTGATGGCGCTGGCATTGTTGACCAGAATGTCAATCCCTTTCACCAGAGTTGAAGATGGGGAAAAAATGCAAAAATTAAAATAGTTCTAAATACATTCACCATTCAGGTGCTGATACCCACCTCCAAACGTCTCCACAGCTTGTTGCACAGCATCACTGACCTGCTTCTCATCACGGACGTCTACAACACACGGTAGTGCTTTCCCTCCAGCTGCTTCAACTAACAAACCATTGAGACCAGTTTCCATTATTATTCATATATTCCATTCATGTTCAATATTACAAAGAGACTGTGTTGCTCTTAGAAGATTTAGTTAGCAAAGCTTCTAAAAACAGACAGCAGTGAATCGTTTACACCTCTACATGGTAACTTTTAGTTCTAGTACAGCGGTACCTTGAGATACGAAAAATACGGAAATATTTCACGAATTACGGACACCAACACGGTTTCAAACACAAGCGCAAACAGTCCTGAGCGAACTGGAGAGACACTTCTGAGAATGCGTCACTGGGTTTCTCTAACTTGCGCTACAAAACAGCACTTTACACTTTATAAACGTTATTTCTTTTACGACACCTTGACTCTAACATTTGTTATAGTTGTTTAGAGTACATAGTAGATTACATAGTACATACTGGTAATCTGTACATAATGTTTTGCTCTATTTTAAAGTGTTTTAAGGCGTATCAGCTCCTTAAAGCACACTTTCTGAAATGGGAGAAAGGAGCGCCAGGACCCGAAAGCGCAGCAAAACGTCAGACTTAACAAGTGAATAATAGAGCAGAAATTGGTGTTTCTTCGCATCTCAAAAAAATTTTCCGCATCTCGAAGCAAAAAAAATTCCCGCGAGACCTTTCGTATCTCGAACATTTCGTAACTCAAAGCATTCGTATCTCAAGGTACCACTGTATTAATTTTAGTGTAAAATAATTTAAGACTCGAGAGATTTCTCTAAAAACACTCTCAACAATAACAATTTGAACAGAGGTGCAGTTTTTGAATTCTCTAATCAATATTTGTTTGGGCCAAGAACAACAAAACGGACATTAATCCAGTGGAAGTCAGTGCATTGGTCTGAAGATTCCAGAACTGAGATCTTTGACCCTCTCTGTATCTCTGTGCAATATAGTGCACAACCGTGAAGAATGGAGGAGGTGTAATAGAACTGAAGACCTTTACCCGAAAGGGACAGGGCTCATCGGGAATCCACGAATAGGGTATAATTTATTGCACACAGGCTCAGGGGGTGCCTAGTCATGTGAGGTCTGTCAGAATACTGGATTCTGATTGGCTGGCAGGTGTTGATTAATTTTGTATAACCGCACAAGTTCCTCTGGTTCAGATTGTTCACTTTTGATATCAATCCGCCAGTAACCAGAGTAATTCAAGGCTTTAGCGGAGGGCAAACTTTTCCAGATTTGTTGAACTAGGATTACTGAACTATTTTAACATTTTCAGTAACATATACCATCTTTTTTATGCAAAAGCATGGTTTGTAGAGCACAGTTGTTGGTCTCTGTCTAAAGCTGGGCTGACAGACACAAAATCAGCAGGATGGAGCACTGTATGTGCTTCTAAACGAAGTGCCGTCTTGTAAAAAAGTCTGTCATACAAACCTTTAACCCAGAAGCAATTATTGTCCAGAAATTGGTGTGATAACCTTAATTTGTCTCATAGCGGCATCAGTTCAGGTAAACCGCCTTCAACACGGAACTATTTTTTCTGGTTAGTGACAGAGTTGTGGGTAAACCGACAAGACACCTGCTACTTTCATCGTTTCAGCCATGTATTCAGCCAGATGCCAGTTATAACTTTAGTACATTTACATTGGCAAGTGACCATGACATAATAGGAATAGTCAGCCATGGTTTCTACTGTATTATACACACTTGGCAAGTGGTTCTTTGGCCTTGTGACCGTCCATTAATCTTTGGCCTTGGGTTGGGTTTGGGGTCATAAAAAAAAATACAGGCAAAGGAAATCGGGTTCGGGTCGAGGTAAATTCTCATAAAGGGGTCAACTTTTATAGGCCCTATTACAGAGTTTTGCTGTTGTCACTATAAAGATTTCTTAACATTTCATCCAGCTAGCCTTTGGTTGGGCCAACATTTATATATAAAATGACCCCAAGCAGACATCCAGGTTAGTAAAGGTTAATCGACAAAGAGGTAAAGTACCTCACTGCTGCACCAATTAATCTGGACTAAAAGAGGTTGTCTGGGATGAGATGGAACAAGGAAAGGCAAGGAAAAAATGCAATATGCATAGAAAGCAAAAAATGTTTCCGAACGTGTTCATTCTCAGTTTTCATGTCTTCCGTGGGAATCTATAAATCTTTGGTGGGATTTTTTTTTTAAAGAAAATGGCTAACTACTGGCATTATTGTGATATGTAACAGAATTTAAAAGCATTTCTACAACAATTTGAACAAACAAATTGTTTAATGCAAAGCATGTGAAATGCTCACTCTCAGCAGCAGCAGTAAAGATAGTGCCTGGCAACTTGGGATGAGGGTCAGCTGTTTTTGCGGCAACCACCACATTGGCACCGTCCCTTGCAGCTTTGAGAGCGATGGCCTTTCCAATCCCTCGACTCGCTCCAGTTATGAAAAGGGTGCATCCTGCCAGTTTTCTGAAATGGTTGATATATCATAGACCAAATATTAATATTTCCAATAATATGCACACGTAATAATCACTTTCTCAGTGGGCCTCATGAAGCGAGACAGATGGATACTATTGCCTGAAACTATCATCACTCACAATGAAAAGGAATAAGATTTGAGAAAAAATACACAGTAATGAAAATTTTACGGGTTAGATCTGATACTTTTGAATTCAACAATACTTTAGTGAAAGAACTTTGGTCTGGCTGACCGGTCAGAGATCTAATGTTACTGTACCGTACTTTGAAAGTGTGCAAAGATGATGTTTGCTTGGCTATCTACTGAAGTGTGTATTTATTCTGTAGACTTTGTCTTGATTGAGCGTTGTATAATAATAATAATAAACAGAATAAGTTGTTTACTTTGGGATTCCTTTGCACCTGCGCAAAGTGTTATTTAGGGTAAAGGTCAAGCTTTTGAAAACAGTGAAATTAACTTCTAAAAATTGAACAATTGCAAATCAATTCCAGATGAATGCAGACACTTTTGCTTCACGTTTAATCGACCGCAATGTTTGGCAAAACGTGTTCATTTTTTTCAGAGTCCCTCTCATTTAAAACACGGCAAAAAGTCGAGATAATGACTATGAACCAAACAAACGCGTGTCTGCTTAGAACGAGTGAAACTCACCCTGTGTTCTGCAGCATTATGGTTCCTGTTTGCTGTTTGCGCTGGGTGAAAAATAAACTACAGGAGCTGCACCAGTGGAGGTTAACATTAACTTCTACTCGCAGCTCCTCTGTTCGTCAGTGTGTGTTTTAGGGGGGTTGAACTTGTCCTTACTTTAGGAACATCCACTCCACTGCGACGTACTTCACTCTACTTCCGGTCGGGGCGGGACACGTCGTGATTGTGACGCGCCGAGGAATGATAATGAAAATAAAGAGTAAATTATTAAAACTACAAACCCCTATTTATAATTTAACCTCATAATAATACTATATCTAAAAGCGAAAATAAACAAAAAAAAAACAGGAAAAAAACAGCTACAATCGATTCAATGATTCTACTTAACGCTTCTCTGGCTCAATAGTTTATTATCATTATTTACTTGTAAACCGATACTACATGTACACCATTGTTTTCTTGATTTTGTTATCTTTCGATGTAAAAGAAAGCAGCAAACGTAAAATAATAAATGTGTTTAGAACCTAGCTGTTGCGACATCTCGCTACGTTAACGAACTCACAAGGTGGTTGCAGATTTCTTAATTGTTATTTTGTCTGAGTATTTCTGACAAGCAAACAGCCCACTCGAAATCTCATTGAGAAACTCTGTCACATTTGGCGCATGTCTAGACACATAAATTCCGCTAAACTTAACCCCTTCCGTAAATTTTGACTAATTTCCCCGCGTAAACTGAAGCATGAGCTCAGACGAAAAAATAAACACATTAATACTATGTTTACTATACAATTAAGGGAATGTGAATACAGTATTTAGAAAAATACTTATGATCACATATACCCCGTATTATCACTGTTCGTCATCAGCTAATATCTATGGTTCCCCATGCTGCACTACTGCCACCTAGTGCCTTACACCGAAAACACTTAAAGAAAATCCACCATTAATCTAACATTTATTGTATTATTATTCATTTTACCTGTACAGCTTCCTAAGTATTTGTAAAACTTTTACGTTGAAATGCAATAACTTTCATGGCATTATACTTGTAAAAAACATATCAACAGAGAAATTAATGTATCCAAGTAGTCGTCGCTGCAGACTGTAGCGCGTTGTTGTGCACGTGCTCTTGTCATGTTCGTTTAAGTGTGACTTTTCGAAGACGGTAAAGGGTTAAGAGCAGAGTTAAGATGCATGACATCACCGCGCTACAGTCTGTGCTATGGTCTCAATTTAGAGCCTTGTGGCCACTAGGGGTCCTCAAAACACCATTTCATCTCAGATAGTTTTTAATGATTTATTTATTTTTATTTAATTGCACTTTATATTTTGTAACCGCTCGTTGTTATACACGAAGAAAATAAAAGCGACAAATTCACTGTTATTCTGAAAGCGCCCTGAAAAAAAAAACTACATGGAGGACTCTTGTTCCTTCTCTGTATTTTTAAGAGATTTACTCTGGAGTGCCCTCCTCTGTTCCATATGTTATGCGAAATAATGTAAAAATGGAAATTTTCACATTTCAAATTGTACTCTTTTTCTTTCATGTTCATAAGTAATTTATTTCATAAGTGCATAATTTGAGATATGCTCTCATTTAAACAACTATACAGTTTAATTTAAATGAATGTAATACATTATTATGATGCAGTTTGTGTTTTAATGTTGAACAATCAACATTTGAGCTTAATTCTAATTACATTTTAGTTTCACTTTCTCTTTGCACTCCCTAGACCAGCTATACCTGCATTTCTGGGCTTTTCGCGGCTTGACAAAACATTCACTAATCAATTATTTTGGTTTAAATTCCTTCAATTCCTAGTGGCAATATTACAGTTTTCCCATCGTAGGACTAATACTTTTTTGACCGCTGTCGGCTTTCAAGGCAGTTGAACTTTAAGACCAAACAGAAGATGTGGACACATGACCTGTTGTCCCAAAGTATGTAGCTGTTTGAAGATATTGATATAATAGCAAATGTTGAAGTACCACCAAGTGCATCAAAATATATCATTAGCACAGACTGTATAGATGTGTATTAGTGTACATAGTTTTCTAAATAACAGGAATTGGACGTTGCGGCATTGCCAGCCATGGAATGCATCACTGGAAAATAATAATTGGGCAAAGGGTCCACAGAGTCGGACGTAGATGTAGCAAAGATACCTGAGTAGGTCAAGGCTATCAAGGTCTTGATATGACTTTAACCTATTTATAACAAAATAGATCTGAATCATTGAGTGGAGAGATCCATCTATGGGTAGGCTTTTCGTTCCTGACCTCTGCAGAAGCATGCAGTGGCACCAAGTCTGGCTTCACAGACAGAAAGTGTGCACACGAGTGGGTAGGCGGCAGGCCCTAGGTTGAGCACTTAAAGCTCTTGTGTGTGTTTGATTTCTCAGTGAGAATATTTCACTTTTTGTGTCGCAAGCGGGGGAAGCTTGATGGATTTCTCCACTCAATGATTCAAAGAACTGAAATTAGGGCAGTTACCTATTGTTTCCTTTCACAATCACGTTTTTGAGATCCACCTATCTCACAGTGAGCCACTATAAGCCAAAGGACAATCACAATAAAGGTGGTGCAGACGCATTGCCAAGTGTTGGCAAACTCATACTTTGAACATATGTAAAAGCAGAACGTCAGGGTAGGGTGACGACAACTTGGTTATTGACACGAATAAGCAGTCGAGTGACCCAATTTTAAAACTGGAGTATACCCCCTACATTGTGCATCTAGGAGAATACCACGCCCAGAACAGAAGGTGCTACCGGGTTTTGGGTGACATCCAACCGGAAATATCTGACAGAAATATGTGGATAGGACCAGCATGTGGCAACACATATGTCTTGCAAGGAGACACCGTTAATCAGAGCCCACAAGGCTGCTAAGAGGGTGCACAACAAACCGAGGCATTCCTTAGAAACCTTGTTCCCTGTGTTAGGACAGCCCAGGAGATGAAGAGCTTATCGCTTCTCGTGAAATGGCTGGTCCTTTTAATCTACGCCGCCAAGGTGCGAACAGGACACAGTGCATTAAAGGCCTCTACACACCTATACACACTTTCGATCTTTAAATACACGCTTTTCGAAGTTTAGTGCCGAGAATGCGCCGAAAACCATGGGCGTCAAAGAGAGCGCGCACATCTGACTGAAAAAGTGGTGACTGTCAGAACACAAGTTCGCACGATTTGCAAAACGTCATAGTTTATGTCACGGTTTTCCTACATGGTTGTGTTGCAATAAATAATGCTTTGCGGCAAGATTAAAAAATGATATAAATAGATAAAAATGAGCACACACAAGCATCTGGCAGTATTTAACTATTGTGCTGGTGGATGCGGCATTAAAGCACATTTTTCTACTGATCATGGCTATGGAAGTCATATAATCAGCCTGTCGGTAATAACTAATCATCTAACGTTTATCAGACACAGTGAACTCCAACTGTGTTAACTGATACGTCGCATGTTTCTTGTGTTTACACCATGCATTTTTTTGAAAGACAGTTTAAAATGTGCTATTTGCAGTTTTTAAGTTGTCACATTATTAATATTTAATGACACATTTAACACTTTTTAACACATCACTTGCCATAAAGCGTTTCCAATTAGTCACCTGAGTCACACACACACAATAAAGAACTATTGCGTTTTGTTCAATTTCAACAAACTTGCAATTGATTTGTTTGTTAGCTCCTCTTTGACATTCGGCTGTTCCCAGTTTAGGGGTCACCACAGAGAATCGTCCGTTTCCACCTAACTCTGTCCTCGGTATCTCCTACTCTTGTACCAAGTAATTTCATGTCCTCTTTCAGCACATCCTGTATAGATAACAAACAAAAATCATTAAAACCATTTGTGGTATTTTTAAACTTGTATTTGGTGAAGCCAGCCACGTGGGTGTGATCACCGTGGTTTGACTTCACTCCAAAGGTTAAGTGAGACATACTTGGTTCTCCCCTCCATACTCACAAGGGACCCTGAATGTAGAGCTAGCGCAAACACTAGTTTTCAAACTATTACTTCAAGTTCACTTTGCAGTGAAATAGATTGTTGTTTATTGAAGTGTGATTATCACACACATTTCATGGAAGCAGCTGTTCAGCCGGTCTAGCAAGATGCGCAAGTTCTTACATGCTTCAGGTGCTGAGGGGATAACATCTTCACCCATGTGATGATACGGGTATAAAAATAGTCACTGCTAGAAAAACAAACTCTGTGGAACTTCAAAGTGGGTGGAGGGTAATATCTACTGAATGTGTAAGTGTGGACTTATTCGTTTTTACAGTAAACCCCCCTCAGACCTAAATATCCTCAGAATTAAATATATTCTTGGGTGGAGATTTGACCGCTCAGAATGTTAATAGCATTTTACAATAACCAAAGCAAACCACGTGCTCTACATGGTGAGTAAGCAACAGAGAATCGGTTCTCTGAACATAAACACAAGAATATTGCGCGGCTTTTCAAAGGTGTGCCTGCTCAAGGGGAGGCCATTTTGTACAGAGTATTGCCTGTACATGTGTGCGCGCGTCAGGAGCAGGAAGTGTGTGTTAGCCTTTGTGTGTGCGTGAGAGAGAGAGAGAGAGAGAGAGAGAGAGAGAGAGAGAGAGAGAGAGAGAGAGAGAGAGAGAGAGAGAGAGAGAGAGAGAGAGAGAGAGAGAGAGACAGACAGAGAGAGAGAGAGAGAGAGAGAGAGAGAGAGAGAGAGAGAGAGAGAGAGAGAGAGAGAGTGTGTTGGAGAGCCGAACTGTACTAACAGCAGCACCCGTTTCCTCATTTCCTTCCAGCTTGCTTTATTTCACCTCGCTTGTGTTTGCTCTGTGAAATGGACGGGTATGTGAGTCACAGTCTCTTTTCTTTCTATTTCACACGCTTGTTAAATAAATTGTGCTTTTAAACGTTTGTAATATTCTGCGTAATGGTAATAATGGCACACCATCAGAGATGGCATGGGAGGAAAAGTGGGGGAGGCGCGGCGCGAGAACTGCTGGAGATGCTGCTGGGTTTCCCTTTTAACTAAAGGGATATTAAGTGTCAGTCTGTAACTTTCCCTCTTGGGGTGCTGAATTAAAAGTTTGATGTACATGGTGATTGTCTAGTTATGGTTTGGTGTTGAGGAAATGCAAAATATGGGCGTTATGGTCAGAGTTAGAATCAAGGAAGTGGGTTTGTTTTGAAATCTGTTGCGCAAAGTCTCTTTAAACAACAACCCGGTTTTATTTTCATTGTTGCTGTTTTGTGTCTTGCACAAATTCGAGGTCACCACGTACACGAATTAGGAAGAATGAAGGGAAGAAGAGCTCCTCATGTGCTGCTGCCATTTTAAAGCCATGAAGGGGCGTTTCTAAAGCCAATCTGTCTTGAAAACAGTGTTTCTTGCAACAAATTCTGACTTTTATCCGCCAAAGTTCTGATCTGGGTTTACCCCACGAGGTTATATACATATAACGTGGTTATAACCTTTATACCGCGATAACCAGTTTAGCTACTCTTTCCCGATGATAAACAGCACGACATGAGTCCATTGTGCGCAGCCGCGCGTTTACAGTAGACCGCACGAGCGTCCCATTTATCGTTTTTATTGCAATTTCTATTATTATGGTGTTTTAACTGCCATTGCTTACACTTGTGTACGTGTGCAAGACAGTTGGCGGGGGGCTGTGTTGTGCACACATTATTTTTCACTGTTGTTGTTTTCTAGTGAGTCATTTAAGCGAGTCGATTCTTTTGAACAATCTGGTCTATTCAAACACCTATTCGTATTTTTTGTTATCAAATAGCTTTTCACCGCATTTACCTTTTCTCATAGTAATTGTTAAATTCAGAGACATTTTGCTAATATTTTTACTAAAAATGAAGAGTTTTTTATATATATGATCTAAAAATTATAGTATTAAACTGCGGTGCAGCTTTGAATGGTTTGCCTCTTTTAGGAAGGTTTTCAACAATGCTTGCTAAAACAAATGAACAAAAAAAGATTACTGTAAGATTTCATTTTTTAATTGAGTTTCAGCTTCCATTGACTTAGCACATGTTTTTTGGCGTACATTTTACACGTATTTATCGATAAACTGCTCCTCCAAGAGCCTTAAAACTGTTATTGTCCATAGTTTTATACTTGCATGTTCTTATTCATTAAGTAAATGAAAATTGTTCATTTTAAAATAATGGAAAAATGATCATAATTCATAAAAAATGAATACAATATGGTGCTGCTACTTAATGGATTACTTTACAGTGGATAAGGAACATAACAGTTAGTATAAACAAGGGATAACTTAGTATAAAAAAGGTATAGTTTTAAAGTAGCATTGTTAAGGGAGTTGTTTCTTATTTTTGTCTTGTTAACATAAAATGGTAAAATGGTGAGCATGGAGTATTTTAAATATCAATTACTGTACTTTTTTTTTTAATTCCATTTTTAAACAAAAACAAGATGGACCTAATTATCAGCTTTGAGTGTTGTGTGATGGTTCACACAGTCAACAAGAATGTTTTATATTTGTTCTATGGTTATTTTTTAATTCCATGTGTTTTCTGAAGTCTACGGTCAACACAGCTATCTAGCTGGAAGTTTTAAATTCAAAATTTATGCATATACAGATTTTTTGCCCAAAAGGACTAGTACAAAAGGTACCAGTACCTGGTTTAAGGACCATTACATGCATTGTTGCAGTAATTTAGACTAAAGGTGCTCCAAAATGTAGTAGTTCTGTACATGCTAATACTTTTCAATTGGCTAACATTTCTAGAAATAAATTCTAAATATAAATAGAAGCTTCACTTTTTGACTGGAATTACTGAAATAAATCAACTCTTTCATGATATTCTAATGAAGATCAGCACCTGTATAAATCTCAATTGAAAAAGAATGAATTGTTCTTTGGTCGTTAGAGGACCTAAAGAGGTGGAACATAGGAATAAGACTCATTCTGGAGGTGCATTGTGGCATTGAATGACTTCTAATTTAGTTTGGGTTCATCATACCATCTTGACATCGCAAATTTTGAACGTTTCGTTTTCATAGGCTCATAAAGTTTTAAGATTATCACTAAAGAACAGCAGCAGTTTCATATCAAAGCAGTCTACCTCACCTTCTCTTCGTCCTTTATACTGGTTGTGATTTAGATTTTTGTATTGTAAGTAATGCATATAAAGCAAAGAGGCAGAAATGAAAGCATTAGGTAATTGTGCATTTTCATACTCCCCGGGGATTTCCAACATCAACCAACTCCCACATTCCCCAGTGTGGAGATTAAAGCATGCTTTTGATAGTCATTTCTCACTCCGCTTCAGTGTCTCTCGATGGCTTTTAATAAAAGTGGTCACCTGGATACAGGTGGACTGAGGGTTTTGAAACTTGGGGTAATGGGCAGTTCTGATTTCAGCTATCCCTCTAAAGCTTTGAATGGTGAGAACCATTGTAGTTCATAAAGTTGTTTACAAACCCGACGTACCATATGGTATGGCTAGTGAGTCTGAACTCTTTTCAGATTATTTACAGTAGAAGAAAGGTATCCTGAACTTTAACCTTATTGTGATCACATATGAAATTAAAGTTTCAGATACATTTAAGTCTGCTGCAGTCCTCAGGTTGTTTACAAGACAAGGGAACACTTTGTTTTGAAAAAACAAAGTCTTCCTTTGGGTTTTGTAGTGTTTGTATACTTTAAACGTAGCTAAAATTTTAAATGATGAAAAAGTGCAGAAGCGTTGCTTTGTTTGCATGGAGAGTGAGATTTTTAATGTGCCCTGAAAAACCATTGGGTAAACCAAAGGCGTAAAAAACATTTTATTTTGGTTGCAATATAGTTTTATTTGATTTCACGTTGACCCTTAGAGGTTGTCTACAATTCATACTGATGAATCTTATTCATTGTAGTCATGACCTGGGGTACTTGAGTGGTTTTCCCACGGGCTGTAAACCAGTGTAACTTCAGTGTAACAGTGTAACTTCAGACCAACTGCTCTCAAGTCACCCTAGGATTTGTTGGACTTAAAACAAATGAATGGCTTTATCATTGAATTTAATTATTGGCTGCACTTATATATCATACCTTTAAGGCTGAATCTCATTTTCTGCGCAGACCATTTTTATATTTATTGCTTTGTTTGTGTTCCCACATCAACTCCAAAAGAGGGTGAATCCAAAGACACCCCTTATTGTATAGCTTGTATAATTTAGCTGCATGTATATGACTCAGATTCGGACCTAGAGTAATCAAAGCATACAGCTATTTTTTGTAACAAGTGCTAATCACAAAATTATTTATGTCTTTGTATAGTTTTGTGAGTAAAAGCCTCTGATCCAAATTGAGATTCGGAAGAATCTTCGAATGGCTTCTCAGCAGGGTGTTCTTCTTCTGGGTCGATAAAATACTGATGCAATGACGCTCCCTGTCTGAAGATGGTGTTTGCTGTACAACAGGAGCTTTCCGTGGCACATGGGTAAATAGGAAGAAGTAGACTACAGAGATGAAATCGAAGAACACATCGAAAAAAATCATGGATGTCGAGCAGTTTATTTCTGTTTGACAAAAATGTGTGGAAAAAAGATGATTTGTGGCTTTCTTTCCTGTTTTCTGTGCGAAGTCGCTATGAAAATGTGGGATAAGCACCATCGAACAGCTCTTTCAGGTCCTTCTCATGTCATCAAAAGAGCCGACTTTAATTGGTCGTTCTAATTGTGAAAAACAGATCTGTTATGGGAGTCTGAAACTCTTTTTCGTTGGCACCACTTGTCAGACGAGTGATGTTTTGTTGGCGCCCATGATTTTCGATTGAAACGCGTTGTCGCAAGAAATTTCAATACTGTGTAGTGATGGATGCTTCGTGAAGATGTGCATCATTAAATACAGCTGGGATGTCCTTTTGGGGCCATTGCTTCAAGTCATGCTGATCATGGCAGGAATACACACCTGATAATCTGTATAGAACTGCACTACATTGCTTTGTGGTTGGTCTCAAAACTGCTCCGAGTTTGGATACAGTTGTCAAAAATTACAATTTATTTTTTATTTAATATATTTATACAATTGATTTTGGTTCATAGATGGCCTTTTTTGGACAATACTTTATAGCCTCATTAGTGTTTTACACAAAGGGAAGTTCTTTTGTCTTTATTTATATAGATTAACAGCATTTCTCAAAATCCCACTGTTAACTGAGACGTCTCAATATAATTTTTATATTTGTCATTGATCTTAAATGCATTTTTGCAGCTTGACAATGGTGTTCTTTTTTTTTAATAAAAGCAATCAAAACAAACATTTGAGCTGCATGTAGTTTGAACATTCATATTTAGTGTTTACTTTACAATAGTAAAATGTCCCTAAATCTTGGCACAATGTGGTAGATATTTTGTTACCACATGGCATGCATTAAGTGAGGAAGTTTAATTCAAAGACAAATGAGAGGCTGTTCACAACAGTGCAGCACAGGCTGCAGTGCATAAACACAGACGGCAGGACAGGAAATGAGTCCTTATCAGGGATCAGCTTCTCTTTGTCCATATAATCAAACTCTCTTGGATATGGGAACCTCATACTGATCCTAGATCAGTGCTTTTATTGCAAGCTGATTTATTAAATGTAAAGATTTCCCATACCATGGAGGTCAACATAGATAAAGGAGGTGGAGAGTAGTACGGCGAATGCTCTTTTCTCTTCCCAAGTCTCATTTTATTAAGGCCTGGAGCACGTCAGAGAAAAACATTGTCATGTGATGGCTGGCCTTACAGGGCTCTCAGACTTTATGAAGACTTATCTCAAAACAGCATAGCTATTTTTGTTGTTAGCTTGTGAACATGGCAATGTGCAGTTTTATCATACATTTGGGGTAAATTTAACCATCTATTAACAATAAATGTAACTTGAAAACATCCCATGTTGATTATAATCAGCAACATAGAAAACAGTTACATGAACAAAAGCTGTTCGTTGCTTGTAAACGGTTTAGATTGAAATTCTGTGCCATATTGTTCGTCAGCTCTGCTCTAGCTTTCAGTAGGCAGGCGACATGATTCGCCCACTCACATGTCTGCCATATGGACACTAGCCTCATTTCCACACACTCCACTCTATTTCTTCTATATTTAAAGAAATTGATCTGAGAATGTAAGACGTTTACTTGCATTTATCATCTAACAGTTGGTTCTGAAGTTCTTAACTAGCTCTCAGCACTCGATCCCATCCTTTTTGAGCATGTTCATGTTAGTGCTACAAACGTCTTTTATGTTTAGCCAAGGGAACTGTTTAATAAGACCCAAATCTTGGCAGCGTTCTCTCATGGGTTTCATGAAGCCTGTATGGTTCTGTCCAAATAACAGCCATGTACCTGATGTTAATCTTTTACAAAAAATGATTAAAAATAAAGACCCCCGTTTTACACTTTTATTACATAAGTGGCTAACTTTTTAATTATTTCGATTAGCCAACCCAATTTAAAGTATAGATTTTATCACTAGATAGTGCTTTATCTAGCATTTTTATAATTATAAAGAGGGTGTATGTGTTCTCCTGTGTATGAAATGTAGAAAAAAGTGGTGTTAAAATTGTTTCCAATTTGCTTGTGCAGACCAGACAAAAAATACATTACCATATTTCTTTGTTGTACCAAAATAGCAGTCAAACGAATTTTTAAAAACATCCTAGAATGTAAAAAAGGGCACTATGTACCTGAGGTATTTGAGGTTATATATTTGAGATAAACCCCTCCCAAATGTTAAATTGCAATTAAAAACAACAGACTCATTCCTGTTTACATGGTGGAGCTGCTCTGAATAATATAGAAACTGAACTTGAAGACATTTTATTTTTTTCTTTATGCAAAAAAAAAACTGCAGACTGCGAAAACATGCATCCTTAAAAAAGAGCAAGAGAAAAAGAAAACATTAAGAAAGTGAAACACAACAGCATCAACCTCTCGAAATCCATGATTTTTCTATGTGGTTGATTTCTTCTTGGTCGTTGTCTTCTTTCCTGTTTCCTGTGGGTTTCCAGTTGCCACAGAGTGGCTCTTTTACGTCCTACTCATGTTCATTGGTTGTTCTCCTTGCGAAAAACCAATCCGATATGGCAATCCGTGTGGGCCATTTTATAAATACGTGTTTTTCATACTGTACCTTTAAATTTGTATTACACTGTGTTCAATGTATACTTAATACACATACGCCAAATGTACCTAAAACTAGGGCTGCAACAAACGATTATTTTGGTAATCGATTAATCTATTGATTATTAGACCTATTAATCGATTAGTCATCGATTATTTCAATGATTTATCAGTAGCCGTTGAGCGATTATTCTGCTTTTTCAACTAGTTAAAATAATGAATTACAAATATTCTAACTAATAAATAAAATAAGAAAATCACTTCAGCTTTTGAAATAGTTGTTTTCTCTTTAATTTTCTGATTCTGTTAATCTGTCTCAAATTACACACAAATGCTCTCTAAGCATTGTTTACATGTTTTGTTCTAATTTAATAGAAAAAAATAAATAATCAGCTGCATTACAGACAAAAAGAAAGTTGAATGTGAACATATCTTGACAGCAGCATTAATAATTGTTGGTTTACCACTCGTTTTAGTTCATCAAAAGTAATATCCCAGGGAAATACACAGTTATGAAACTAGATATTTGGAGGGTGATAATCTAACAATTCTTAAAAATCTGGAAACATTTCAAAATGTAAGAAACAAATAAAAATAAGTTTAGAATCAGCATAAGATAATGAATGGTGTTGAAATGCTTTGGTATGTGTTTCATTTTATTTGTATTTTTTACTCTTAAAGCTATTAAAGCCATTGTGGGACAAGTTTTTTTCCAATAATGTGAATGGATCTATATAGCTTTTTATTTTATATCAACGATTTTTTACTTTGTTTAATCCTTCTTTTTACATTAAATGTTAATTATTGTAATGAATATGCAAATAAAATATAAACATCTAAAGTTTGTATGATGCTGTACATTCATAAATTATTACAATATTCACTGCTGTAAGCAACTTGCTTTAGGCGATTGCATTCTTTTAAACTTTTAAAACAATATTTATAGTTGAACAATGTGTCACAAGTAAATTTGACATCTACGCGGCATATATGCACGTTGTGCTCCCATGAAAAGCAAGTTCTGCCTTGCATGTATTGCACACGACAGCATTTTTGGTTAAGTTTAGTAAAACTTTCCCACACCTTACTCGCTCGGAATCGTTTGCACTCCGTCATAATTCGAGTTTTCTTCTACTGCAGTAGCATTCGGGAGGGCTGCATCACAGTCTAGCGCTACTGCGATGCAATGCTCAAATCATGACACGTGACTCTTACATTAGGTCACATGACATCAAACGACTACTCGACAACACAAATATTTGTCGTCAATTTTTTATTGTCGACAATGTCGACTAATCGTTTCAGCCCTACCTAAAACAAGTGAGTAGAAGAAGTGGTGAAACTTCTGAAACAATTACTGATTGAAAATAATTTTAAAAAGCAAAAAGACCCGGTAATAATGGCAAATTTTGAGAACTGAGACAAATGTGAGCAGTTTGGTCACATAACGTTGAACATAATCCATTTTACGATTATCAGGGTCGTGATGCACATCCATGGCTTGTTATCTAACGTACACAAACACCCAGCCAGAGCAATCTGAGAACAGCTTTTAGGGTTTACGGGTGTAAAAGGTTTGTAATTATCAGTATAAAAGGCCTGCATGGATTTTAAACATTATAGATTGGTTGAATGCATGCGGTAATAAGCCACATTTCGGCTCAAACACCTCACTGATACAAAACAGCCGGAAGCAATCCTTTGTCACTTCTTTAAAGAAGTGTCATCCACATATGTATGAGTTTATGGGTTGACCAAAGCATCAAACTGAGCTTCAATCACCTACATTTTAGTTGAGTAAGGATTCATTTGTTTTTATTCCATGAAAGCAAATTTGTTTTGCATACTGGCAACGATGACTCGTGCTTGAATCAATTACCATTGCGCTACAGATCTGAGATGTTGAGCTGCAGGGCTCGATAGTGTACAATGCAACCACAGGATTGTGAGCCATGTTGATGACTCCTGGAAAACCCCCAACTTCCTGCCATTCATCATCTTCCTCTTATTCGCCGAGGCTTCATCCTGCTGAGTGGAGCAGTGTTCCATCGATACTACTTTCGTGTATCTGCTCATTTAGGAAAATTCAATCACATGACTACATCAACAGCTCATTGAGGTGAAGGGTGAACTGCGTAGCATCTAAACAGCTGAAGTAGTGTTTGAGGAACACTTTAAGAGCATTGTTTAATTCGTAATGTGCTGAAGAAAATTTGCCAACATCTGTCAGCACTGTTTGCTCTTAAGAGCACTGGGTTTTTATCTTGTCTCTGGGTTTAAGACATAAGCACCTCTTGAAAGTTCAAATTAAACAGGTTTCGTATCACATTTGTTTAACAATTAGACAGGGAACAGTTTCTATTTTTGTATGTGCTTTGTTGTGAGAGGAATGGCATTTCTTCACTCGTGGGGAAAAGATTGTCTGGACATCCTTGTCATCCTCTTTTAAAACAATTTTTAAGCGTGTGGTAAGTTTACAGCCGTACATTATTTCCAAATGCACCTCACTTGTGAACCATTAGAAATTCTGTTACATGAAGGGTTCAGGATGGAAAGGGGAACGATCATACCATCTTTATAGGTCATGAATTAGTTGCATATTTTCTTACTCTATGTGTAATTCTGTGTATCTTTTTGTAGCCCACACATTTGAGGTTATCCATTGCTTGATTAATTCAAAACCTTGATGTATGCTCACATTTTATTGTGTTTTTCATGGACATCTACATACTTACATATTAGGTATGGGTGATATCAACCATTTTAGGCTGGTGCCAGTTACTGACTTAAAAATGCTAACAGATCCAAAGTCACCAAGAGCATTACTGCCAAATGGTGACACAGCAATATTAGCTGTTATGCTAACCAACCAAGCATTGCCGAAAGCCCCTGAAATTGTAAAACACCATTAGAAAAATAAAAACACAATTTTAAATCTCTACAAT
>SRMA01025437.1:313012-381643 GCA_007224835.1 Danionella cerebrum | reverse complement strand
CACAGTGCTAGCTCTTGTGAAATGCTGGCCACTGCAAAGAATAGAAGTCTTAGCACAGGCCCAAAGGGCTCTAGGTCACGGACACATTTGGAATGTCAGTTTTGCTCTCAAAGCTAAATTTTGTCACTGTAGTTATAGCTGCAACCCATCTTTAGAGAAAAAAAAGACAAGTCTCGAATTTTCTTGTCTCTATCCCTTTTTTTTTCAATTAAACACAGCCGCAATAGCACAAAAGTTCAAGTTTGATTATTTATATAGCGCTTTTCACAACGGACAGTGTCTCAAAGCAGCTTTACAGTAAACCAACAAGTTGAAACTCGAAAAGAGGAAAAAATTAATTAATAAGTGGTGTATATTTCCCTAATAAGACTATGAGGTGGTCTGGAAATGTTTTGTTGAACCCCAAATGAATTTACTAGGTCTACAAATGACAGTCCAAGGGCATCACCTGGTTCATCTACATGAATATTAAAATCTCCCACAAGCAGTAATTTATCAAAAGTGACCAAGAGATCAGAGAGAAATTGAACAAAAAACGTTACTCAAACCTGGCCCTCTCTCTCTCTCTTTCTCTTTCTCTCTCTGCGGTTTTTGGAGCGTGTGCGCCCTCAGGTGGCGAACCTCTGAAAAGAAAAAACACAAATGTTGGATACACGATGTTAAATATCCACAGTTCGTTGGATGTTTAGAAACTTGATGTCTGTGTCTGGTCAAAACACTTACAGATCTGCAGTTCGTGAGATGCTAGCAGCATAGCCCAAGTTAAGGCCCAGAAGTTCAATGCAGACCCAGTACAAGATGGCAGATGATAATTGTTGATTTTATTCTTAAAGGAATGGAACAGGATACCAGGTGTAGGAGAATGCAGGATATTTCATATATTTTCCACTCAGCACATGTCTGGGTTCCAGCTAACCCAAAGCCTCACAAAGGAACAATAAGGAACAATAAGGGCTGGCCAACAGGAAATGAGGCCTATTTATAGACCACACCTCTAGCAAAGCATTTTGGGTATTGTAGTTTTGCTAAAATAATACCCAACACTCTCAAGTTCTAACAAAATAGGATACATACATTGATATAAACAAGGAAAATATATATACATAAAATAAAAAGAAAGAAAGGAAAGGAAAATTCACAACAGCCGCCCCCAAATACAGTAATGTATTTGCTATTATTCATCAATCTTGGGCAGTGGGATTAACTTCACAACTGGGCGTACATAGGTTTTTTCTTCAATTAGCACCTTTGCTGCTCTAACTCTACCATCCTGACTAGGTAAAACTCGCAAAACTCTACCAACAGGCCAGGATGCTCTTGGAAGTTGAGGGTCAATGACTAACACAATATCAGAGTCACTTAAGTTGGGGTTTTCTTTATTCCATTTCTGGCGGGTCTGCTGACTTGGCAAGTATTGCTTAATGAAGGATGTCCAGAACTGATCAATAAGGACCTGACTATGTCGCCAAGATCTACGGCCAAGAAGCTCAGTATCCGCATAGATCACTTGAGGCAAAGACGAGTCACGCCGCCCCATGAGGAGAAGATTTGGGGTGACAGGGTCAATATCGGAAATATTTGAAGAAGTATAGCCAAGAGGTTTCGAATTCAATACTCCTTCAACTTCTATTAATACTGTTTGTAGGACCTCTTCTGAAACATTTTGACTACCAAGTACTACTCTCAGAGCGGTCTTGACAGAACGGATTTCTCTCTCCCATGATCCTCCGAAATGGGGAGATTGTGGTGGGTTGAACTTGAATTTGATCTGTTGACTTTTCAATTTTTTCTGTAATTCAGGGTAAGGTTCTGGAAAGCTTCTTTCAGTTCTCTTGCAGCTCCACGGAAATTACTTCCTTGGTCACAAAGAATCTCATAGGGTTGGCCTCTTCTGGATATGAAGCGGCGCAAGGACATTAGAAAGCTGTCCACATCCAAACTGGTTAACAGATCAAGGTGTAGGCATCGAGTTGTCTGGCATTTAAATAAAATCCCCCACCTTTTCTCAGTTCGACGGCCAATCTTAACATAGAAAGGACCAAAACAGTCCATTCCAGTGGACCAAAAGGGAGGTTTGAACAGTCTGAGCTTAGAGGATGGGAGATCTGACATTTGAGGAGCTGTTGGCTTGGCTCTCCACCTCTTACATTCCAGACATGACCACTGATGTTTCTTTACGGCTTGTCTTCCTTTAAGTATCCAATAGTTCCTACGTAATTCTGAGAAGACCCTCTCTGGACCAGGGTGGAACAGTTTCTCATCACAGTCCTTAATGATTAGGTGAGCTAATGGATGCTTGGGGTCAAGAATGACTGGATGAACCATTCCGGGTTCCATATCCTCCACTCTTCTGAGTCTACCACCTACTACAATGAGACCTGTTTCTGCAATAAATTCAGGAGCAAGCGTAAGGAGACGACTCTGAGATTCAATTGGTTTTCCCTCCTTCAGGCATTGGTACTCAGAAGGGAAACTTTGCTGTTGGGATTGTCTTAGAAGGAAAATTTGAACTGAAGGAATGTCGCAGGGATCTTGACTCTGCTGTCGCAGTAACTCAGTGGTAGTGGATGTCAGCTCTGATAATGAATGGAACTTGGCAGGGTCTGGAAGCACAACATCTTCAACTTGGGCTAGCCCACAAAACAATGGGTTTCGGAGCTCAGGATCAGGACTAACTGGACTGGATACTATATTTTGAGGCCATTTATTGGGAGGAGATCTCAAAAATGTAGGGCCTTGGCACCATCTGTCATCAGGTTTGGCTAATTCTGCAAGAGTTCTACCTCTAGTAATGTCGTCTGCTGGATTCTGTGCAGAAGGGATATATCTCCAGGATGAGAGTTCTGTGAGTTCCAAAATCTCAGTACCATAAGAAAGTACCTTTCAAAGGAAGTGTCAGCTCTTTCTGCAAAAGTTTTGACAGCTGAGCACCTGTTAAGGCAGCACACAGTTCTAATCGAGGAATAGAAATTTGTCTCTTTGGGGCAACCCTAGATCTTGCCATAACGAAGGAGGTGTCAACAATGCCGTTTTCACCCTCCATTCTCAAATAAGCGACTGATCCATATGCCTTTTCAGAGGCATCACAAAATATATGCAGTTCTCTGGACACAATTTGCTCGGCAGGGAAAGTTGAATAACAACGATGGAGCTGTATCCTTGCCAAATCATGGAGCTCCGATTCCCAAGCATCCCATGCCTGCTGAATTGGATGTGGCATCAAGGGGTCATCCCATCCACGGGACTTCATCCAACACTGTTGAACTATGACCTTTGCTCTTGTTGTAAAGGGAAGTATATACCCAAAGGGGTCATATTGGCTTGCAAGGACTTTGTAGATACTACGCATTGTTGTAGTTTCAGACTCCATCATTCGGGATCGATATCCTAGTGAATCAGAGGGACAGTGCCAACTTAGGCCCAAAGCTCCTTCTTTGGGATCCAGACGATCTTGATTGATCCAAAGCTCAGCACTTTCGGACCTGGCCTCAGGGGGAAGGTGTCTGACAACATTAGGCCGGTTACTTGCCCATTGCCTAATCTCAAATCCTCCACTCAACAACAGAGAACGCATTTGGTCTAGGTGGGTTTTAGCAGCTTGTTCGTTTGGAAAACTCTCTAGACAGTTGTCTACATAGAATGACTCAAGAACAGAATTCACTATATTCTCATGACCCTCATGGTGATCCTGAACATGCTTTTGCAAAGCATATGTTGCACAACATGGGCTGCATACTGTGCCAAATGGTAGAACCTGCCATTCAAAAACGTCAGGTGGATTTGACCTCTGCAGATTACGCCACAAGAATCGTAGAAGGGGACGATCTTCTGGGAGCAGCCGGATCTGATGAAACATGGATTTTATATCTCCACTAATGGCCACTGGGTGTTGACGGAATCTGAGTAGAACACCGAGTAATGAGGGACCTAACTGTGGACCAGGAAGTAGCTGGCTGTTCAGTGATACACCTCGATATTGATAAGAGCAGTTAAAAACTATTCGTATTTTACCATTGTGCTCTACAAGATGGTGGGGAATATACCATGATTCACTTGACTCAGCAGAAGCTTCCACTTTGGAAATATAACCATTTTCTGCTAACTTAACAATCTCCTGATTGTATGCGGCTGCATACTCAGGGTTCTTCTGGAGGCGACTTTCAATGGATCTGAGAGAGGACATGACTGCATGTGGTGAAGCTTGTAGTTGTACAGCAGCAGCTGCACGTAGCAGAGGGGTAGCATATCTACTAACTCCTTCTACCTCAACTTTTACCGTTTTAGCAGACAACAGATTCACAGCTTCTTGATCTTGTTTGGATCTAGTAATCACTTTCTCATTTCTAAAAGGAAGAATGTCTAATTGCCATAACCTTTCCACATCTTGTCGAAGATCATCAAGGGGATTGGTGGCCGTAAAAAGACACTGCATTTCATCAGTGTTGGGGAATGGTATAGGGCCTTGTAGTACCCAACCCAGCTTTGTCTGGATTGCAGCTGGAGATCTAGGAGGTCCAAAGTACACCTGATCAATTGGATTGATCAAATGTGGATAGTCTGCACCAATGAGGACAAGTGGTTGAGCGTTGGCAAATGCTGGAAGGGGTAAGCCTTTGAGATGTCTGAAACGCTTCTTCAAGGTATCAGCAGGATAAGACTGTTTAGCTAAGCCAAGTCTGGTGGTGGAAAAGGCATTAGAGATGGTATACTTCCTTTCAGGCTTCGTAACTGAGGATATTTCAAAGGTTACAGAGGAGCCCTGAAGTGCAATAGTGTCTTGCCGCACAGTTCTCACAGTTAAGGACTCTGGTACACCACTGAGACCTAGGAAATCAGATGCCTGAGATAGTAACATAGTACGCTCTGATCCGTCGTCAAGGATGGCAAAGGTTTGTAAGGATCGGCCTTTATAATGAAGTAGTACCTCTACCACTTTCAGCAATACCTTGCCAGAACCTCCGAGTCGACTGAGATAAAAGATGCCATTATCTTGGTCTCGACTGTTGACTTCATGAAGGACACCAAGATGTCTACCATGGCACTGTGGACAAGTCTTTTTCAAGTCGCAATCGACAGCTAGATGATTGAGTCCGCATCTCCAGCATCTCTTATTTTCTCTGATCCAGGATTCCTTTTTCTTGTGTTCTAGGGTTCTAAAAGAAGGACATAGACCAATGAAGTGCTCTTTACTGGAACAGTATGCACAAGAGTAATTTGGGCTCCTTTCAACCCGAGTCAAGCCACGTGATTGTTGCCTTGTCTGTCTTGGTACAGAAGAATTGACATCACCATACAGGACTGTCCGAGTATTAGCTGAGGTCTTTAGAGGAAATCTATTCACTGGGGGCTTTGGAAAGTCACTCACTTGATCAGCCATTGCTTGACATTCAGCCTCTTCCTGGAGCCAATCGGAGAAGTTAATCAGGTTGTAGTTTTGACCCTTTAGTGTGGTGCGTGCATAACGGGCAAAGTTGGTCACATATTCGGAAGGCAATTTGCCAAGCAGTTGCTGGACATGAGAGGCACAGGACAGTTCAGATTTACTATGATCTTGACCAAGTGATTGCAACATGCCCACTAAAGCTCTGACTTTTAGAGCAAAGTTATTAAAGGCTCTGCTGTCTCCTGATCTGACCTTTGGATGAGCTAGGATGGTCTTGATCTCTCTTAAGACTAATTGATGAGGTTGTCCATATCTCTGTTGCAGTGCAAAAAGAGCCATACTGAAGGGTTTCACATCATTAGCATAAGCCAAAGCTAAATCACGGGCAGGAGGGAACTTCAAGTGATCTAAAAGGATATGGTATTTATAGTGCTCAGGTTCATGAGGTGACAACAAATTTGTAAGAGCCAACTGCAACATCGTAAACTCCTGAGGATCATCGTGCATCAGAAAAGGGAAAGACGGCCCCTGAACACGAGAAATAGGGTGGGAAGGAACAGGATATGGAAGGTAATACGGCTGGGGGTGTTGATAGGCATAATTAAATGGAATGGCCTGTGTAGCAGGAACAACTGGTTGAATGAATGAAACAGGGTGCTGTAACACTGTATTCTCTGACTGATCAACTGACTGGGTTGGAATATTCAGACCTCTATCAGTTGGAAATGCTGCTGGATGAGGATAGGGTGGCATGGTATACTGATTCTGGAGAGATAAGGGCAATGGCTGCACTTGTGAGGACACATGAGTATGAACTAAGGAGGAGGGGAAGGAATTACATGGGATCTGAATTTCTGTCTGAGATGAACTAACTGGTTGTCTTACCACTTGTGAATCTTGTACTGGAGGAGAGGAACTGTGAGGAACATAGGTAACCAATGGGGCTACAGGGGTTGGCGACATACTACCTGATTGAGATATTGACATTGCATCTTGTGTATTAGGATTCTGAGGTGGACTACGTAACAGAGAGGAAGGAGGAAGGGGCAGAGAGCAAGGCCTGCTCAATGGTGAAAGAACATTTGAAGGATTATCCAGGTTACATGTAGCTTTCTGCTCAGCTTTCTTAATACATGCACTCAACTCTTGTACAATAGAAGCATTAGCAAAAGTACCATTATTATAGTCATCGCAATCATCATCATCAAAAGACTCGGATAATTCAGAACATTTGGAGGAAACAACTAATTGTGACATCTTAGACATAATCTCACCAAGCATACCCTTAAGTCCAATTATCTCTTGCTTAACGTCCATGTTAGATAAATCATGTTGAGATTCACATGTGACAACGGATGAGCATGGGTTTGGTCCTGAAGAACATAGATTGTCATTAGGTGAACGATGATCGCTTACAGCACGTGATAGTGAAGAGGGGGGAGGAGGAGGAATTCCTTCTCTAACCATATAGTCTGCAAAACGAGCTGGAGGCCTTCTTGTTCTTGAGCTACGTCGAACTGCAGGTCTTGCACGATAATCCATTTCACCAAATTTCTAAGCTCCGGCTCGAAGGACCATTTGTTGGATACACGATGTTAAATATCCACAGTTCGTTGGATGTTTAGAAACTTGATGTCTGTGTCCGGTCAAAACACTTACAGATCTGCAGTTCGTGAGATGCTAGCAGCATAGCCCAAGTTAAGGCCCAGAAGTTCAATGCAGACCCAGTACAAGATGGCAGATGATAATTGTTGATTTTATTCTTAAAGGAATGGAACAGGATACCAGGTGTAGGAGAATGCAGGATATTTCATATATTTTCCACTCAGCACATGTCTGGGTTCCAGCTAACCCAAAGCCTCACAAAGGAACAATAAGGAACAATAAGGGCTGGCCAACAGGAAATGAGGCCTATTTATAGACCACACCTCTAGCAAAGCATTTTGGGTATTGTAGTTTTGCTAAAATAATACCAAACACTCTCAAGTTCTAACAAAATAGGATACATACATTGATATAAACAAGGAAAATATATATACATAAAATAAAAAGAAAGAAAGGAAAGGAGAATTCACAACAACCGGAGAGTTTCCCAGCTCCAGAGACTTGGAGAGGCTAGATGATAACAGCTGGACCTATCACAGTTCCTCAGCTGGTGAGATGTTTAGTACGATAATATCAATGAAAAGACTAGACGTGCTTCAATAACCGGACGTTTCTTTTGTCCCTCTGCACAGAATGCTGCAAGCTCCTCTGCTCTCTCCTACAAAGAGACCCAGAGAGGAGGTGTGAGCTGGAGGACATCTCTGGCCACCCCTGGTTTAATTCTGGCATCTTTTAATGGCGTCATTCCAACTGAATCGTGAAGGAATTGTATCATAAATAAAAATAGATTAAAAAAATTAAACACTTTAGCCATTGTCTGCTCCATTTAGAAAGGTTTTTTAATGATTTTTAATTCAGAAATACATTTTCTCCATGCATGGCCTTGTTTAAAATAAAATCTTTTATTTTAAGAGGGTGGGCCCTGGCACTGTATGTCTAAGCTAGCCAGTGGGCAAATCTCTGGCACTGTCTTAAGAGCGTTTAATGGGATCTTGGGAAACAAGTGTTCCCATTTTCGAAGAATGTTGGAAATTTGGAACACTTATGTAATGGACCAAGACCTACATCAAAAAAAAAGTTAATTGGTGCGAGTTTCCACAACGGACAGGAAGTCAGTTACTTTTGAATTGTCTTGAACTATTTTGAACAATTCCAGGCTTCATACTTAAACAAACTTTATGTGATCTCTTTGAAACTCTGTCTCATCTAAAGGCCTCTGGAATGTTAAATTACGAAGATTTTTTGACTCAAATTTACCAACAGTAGGTGTGTTCAGACATGGACACACGTTAACATTGTTGGTAAATTTGGGGTAATTTTACGAAGTGAGAAGGGTCTGGCTGCGCTTCCAGTATGTCATATGCCACACATAAGATTAATAACTGGATCGTTGCATCTTTAAATAAAGTTCGCTTTTGACACTTTGCATAAGTTAATGCTACTTTATGGGAACAACACTTCTACATTACACACGTTCTCTTCTATGACAATTGTGTGTATTATTAACCAGTTAAACCTCAAAATACAGAGTGTGTTTTAATACAATGTATAAAAAAGAGAAAATTTTAGAAAAAAATAGAACAATTAAAAATAAACACTAGAAAATAAATTAGGCAACGAAAGAACATACAGTGACCAGACACAAAACATAAATAAAAAAGAATCACGTAAAGAAAAATATTAATAAAACATGAACGTTTCATAAATTCCCTTCAAGATCCAAACTACTGATCCAGCTGGTGGCGCTAATGCACCGTAAGCAAACTGACAATAAACAACAGAAGAAGAACAAGAGGCTAGACCGTTCCGTTTAACAAGGGTTTTTGCAGCCTTCGGAGGATCCTACTAAGCCGCAGCCTAGGTGGCTGGGTAGGAAGACCCTCCGGAGGGTTTTAGAACCTGGATTGAAATGTGCCAGTGAAAAGCTGTGACCCATTCCAGAAGTGTGCATCTGCCCGAGTGCGTATTTTAAGGCCACTTACATCACAATGGTGCGCCAAGGCCGGCTCATTTCGCAAAACTCGAAGGGACCTTAAAATGCACCCATCAAATGCATCCTACTTTCTTCTTTTTTACATTAGAATCGACACAAAACACACTTGAATTTGTACTTTATCATTTTTTTAATAAAGGGCGGTATATTCAAGCATTAACTGCTGGTAGTGATAGGCGAATTGTAAAACATATTTTATTTCAAACATTTATTGTAAACATTAACACACGCAGTAAACTAAATGTTAACTAATTATTGGTGGATGTCATTATGTTTTAAGAAGCAGACGAAGGAGTTTATAAAACGTATGAAAACAGAATGAAGCTAGAACGCCATACTGGTTTAAATTACACACAACATAAAAACATAGAAAATAAAGGTGGGAAATGTGACCAATGCAACCAAACGAAAACACAGAGCATTTTTTAATACAAAAAGAAATAAAGAAATATGTCAATAAAAAAAATAAACTGTAAAACACTATAAAATAAATTAGACAATGAAATAACTTACAGTGATCTTTCAAATTTATTATACACAAAACATAAATATAAAAGAATCACTTAAAGAAAAATAATAATACAAGAACGTTTCATTAATTCAACTCGAGATCCAAACAGCTGATCCAGCTGGTGGCGCTAATGCACCATAAGCAAAGTGCCAAAAAACAATGAAGAAGTATTCTTCCGTTATTTTTATTTATTTTCTGTTTTATGTTGTGTGTAATTTAAACCAGTATGTTGTTCTAGATTCATTCTGTTTTATAAACTCCTTCGTCTGCTTCTTAAAATATAAAGACATCCACCAATACTTATTTAACATTAATTTGGCAGCGTGTGTTAATGTTTACAATGAATGTTAAAAATAAAAATGTTTTACAATTCGCCTATCACTACCAGCATTTAAAGCTTGAATATACCGTCGTTTATATATATATATATATATATATATATATATATATATATATATATATAAAACACGTGTTACTTACATGTAAATACAAATTCAAGTGTGTTTTGTGTTGATTCAAATGAGAAAAAACCCCACTGCAAAGCATTGTGGGATATCTGAGTCCACGAAGGATGGTTCGCGATGCATCATCAGACTTCAGGGGAAAGTAAGATGCATTTCAAGGGTGCATTTTAAGGACCCTTCGAGTTTTGCATTCTCCAATACTGTTGGTGGCTTCAATGCTACAATGTCAACTCAAATGAGGCTGTAGCTTTGGACCCTATGCATAAACCTAACCCTAAACTAAAACTCTAAATCTAACCTTAATTCTAACCTAGCCCTAAACAATAAAAAAAGGATTACATTGGCTCGGGAATCGACAACGGGTGAAATGCTCACAAGGCAGCTATGCTCAGCAGTATACCACCAATGACTGATGGACTGAGTATAAAAGCGACAGGAGTGGATTGTGCCTTGCAAGGTCAGGCAGTCCACTTCAGTGCCACAACCCACATGAGGCAGTAGCATTGAACCCTAAGCCTAATTCTAACTCTTAATCTAACACTAACCTATCTCTAAATATAACATAACCCTAAACCAAAAAAAAGGGTTTGTGTTGGCCGGGAATCGAACCAAGGTCAACTGCTTTGAAGGCAGCTATGTATTAACACTTCCAGAGAGTTCTCTCTTGTCTTTTCAGCTATTAGCTCTAATATAACTTTCTTTATTTTAAGTCCAAATTGGACAATTGTGTCTGCAGCTAACATTATGGATTCAAGTACTGATAAAATCTGCTTCTCTCAAACTAACAACAATAACTGTAGTCGTAGTCGTTCACTCTTTTTAAGGAGCCTGCAACCAAACTTCACTCCGTTGTTTACTGTTCTAATTTTGCTGATCATTTCAAATGGGAAAATTTTTGGTTGCTACCTCGCAAATTGTTATTCACTAACAACATAAATTACTTTTTTTATTTTATTTTACATAAACTCTATCCAGTAAAACACTTCCTCACTAGGTTTGAAAATGACATTAATGTAAGCTGTACTTTTTGTGGGCTGCAGGCAATGCAACTATGTTAAAGAATTTTGGCCCACAATTGCTGCTTTTGTTAACAAAAAAGTCTTTGTGAACTTCATTCTTCTTTATGGTAATGTTGTTTTTTCTGGGTTTTTTTTTTCAACAAAAACAAACAAAAGAAGAACATTCCACATTTATGAATGCAAATTTTATTCACTGAAAACCTTGCTTTATAATGTTCTGCAAAGAACTTATAATTTACCTTCGCTCTATACATTCAAGCCTCCTTCATAGGCAGTAATCACTGTCCAATTGTGTGATTTCTTTGGTATATCTCGTTTAATGCTTCAGCCTGCTGTCTCCTAATGTGACTGTTGTATTTTTTTTAGTATTGCTATCCCACCTGGATTCTCTTCCTTATTCCTTTTATTCTACATTTGTAAAACGTTCTTCAATCTATCTGTGTGTATCATACAACCGCGCGTCCATTTGTACTACTGTATGTTTTCAAGCAATTAAAAAAGTTTCTGAATGAAGACGAGGAAAATGTGTTTTAAAACGCGGTTTGTCTTGTGTCCCTCACTGCTGCCCGTTCATTACCGTAATCTTCCTTGTAAGCGCGCATCCCATTCCCAACAAATCGCAAAAAAATTCTTGTCCGTGACCGCGTGATTGCGAGAGTGTTAGCGAAGTGCAGAACCGCACGGACTGAACCGTATGAGAAGCCCCTGTTGATATTCACTGCAGTGAGCGAGGACTTGTGTCTCTGGAAAGAGTCAGCCTGGGCCTCGCGTAAGGAGTTTAGACACGACGGATTGACTAACTTCTAGGGCCCGTCAGCGGCCGAACCAGCACCCGATGCAAAGGACCCCAGACCTCGGTAAAAAATTATCTCTCAGAATGACGAAACAGACTAAAAGCTTTCTGCTGTTAATTATTAGAGAAATTTAATACCTTTAATACCTGACTGTTTATGCTATTATTTATGTTTATCATTTAATAATAAGCTTCACAAACTGTAGAGCACTGAATTATTGCAATTTGCTATTTCATTCAACAGGATCTATATGCAACTTTTAAGATCTCATTGACCTAGCTGTGACTTTCAGAACCTCCTCCAGGGCCACATTCCTTACCGGTCACTGCGTTTGTATAGTCTGAAGCAATGATTTTGGGGTCTGTAAGCCTTCAAAATAGTTTCTCCAAAAATCCACAGATTCTGCATCCTGGGATGTACTTGAGAATTTTCACTGAGGTGTGTGTGACATTCAGAACCCCCTCTAGACCCCATCCAAAGTCACAAACACCTCATGGGACCTGTTGCCCTGCTGCTTTTTTCAATGCATTTAAAATCTGCACTTCAGTGGATCTTCATGAAACTTCACACACATTGTCATTGGATCATGCTGTAACATTGAGGCAGTGCTTTCTGATCAAGGATTTTTTTTTTCACACAAAAGTTACTCTTTGTATGCGACCAGCTTTTCTAAATAATTTCTCTCCGCTATTAATTCAAACCTCCCACTGAACTCGAACATCCCACTGGGATAGCTGCAAATACTCCATTGTACCTTGAAAAATCACAGCTTAAATTGACTTATTTTCTCTTTAAATTTGCAAAATATCAGTTCAAAACACAAACTTGGGTCTTCCTCTAGGCATCACTTGTCCTCGGGCCTGTCCCTCTCCTGCCCTTCCTGTGAGAGTGCCCCCTGAGGGTTTAACAATGCAAAAATCTGTAAATTATCCACATTGTTTCAAGATAACTGTACGAACTGGTACGTGTGCCAATTACACTGGTTGTTTTGAATTAAGTGGGAAGGATGTTGATACGCTTATTGTGTAATTTTCATCTCAAATATAATGTCTAGGTTTAAAAATGTTATAAGTTGTGATATTTTTGGAGTTATGAAACAATTAGCAAATTTATTCAAATTAGAATGTGAGAAAATTTGTCTTTCAGTTTTATTTTACAGACCCCAAATAATTGTCATCTAGTGATGAAAAATAGGGACAACCCTCTAAGTACAAGACCTGTGATGGGGCTTGTGTTATGGCTTGCGAAAAATCAAGTAACGTTTACAATGACCAAATGATATTATTGTAAATACTAGGCCACGTGTCAAACTCAAGGCCCGCGGGCCAGATGTGGCCCGCCATGTAATCTAATGTGGCCCGCCAGCTTAAAAGTTTTGAGTGTCAAAAAAAAAGAAAACAAAAAACTACATTTCCCACAATGCCTTTAGCCGCAACTGTGTTTCCGCATCCATACTCAAGAGTGAAACTGCTGAGCTGCCAACTCTCACACATTGAACGTAAGACTCTCACATTTGAGTGATCTCTCACACCACACCTACGATTTCTCATGTTAAAACAAATGACAAAAATGCTATTTTTCTTTATTCACTTGGACAGTTTGATCCTTCATTACTGGAGTTATGTGGGTTTTCATAAGCTGACAAAAATCAAAAGGATTTATATTAGAACAACAAGCATACAATTGTTTCTATGCAACTGGATTGTCACTTGAATAAGTTATAAATAATGAGTTATTTAACATTAAGGAGTAGCTACATTTATTTTAATTTGCATTCGATTACATTGTTTTACATTTATAAGTTACATCTGGCCCTTTGAGGACAGCCATTATGCTAATGTGCCCTCGGTGAAAATGAGTTTGACACCCCTGTACTAGGCCATCAAATCAGCGTCATGATGCCTCATCTAACCTTCACTAACCGTTGGCAATTCAGTCTTGTTCTATTTCCTTCCAGAAGAATGTCCTTATTGCGGAAAGCCCTTCAAGAGGCTGAAAACTCATATGCCTCACTGCAAAAAGGCACCAGCTTCTCAACCCAAGAAAACCAATCACATGTCCAAAGAACTGAGTAAAAGCCCTTCTAGAAGCAAAACTCTTGAAGACAACAATAATGAGAAGCTTCCCATCAAAAGCAAGATGACAGGAGACCTTTCTTCAAGAGCAACGGATCAAGTTTCACCATCTGAAACTCTGGAGATGAAGACGCCTAAAAGTAATGGGTTGTCCAAAGGGCAGAAGGAGTTTGAAAGATTACAGTGGGTGCCTGTCTCCCAGAATTCAACCAAAGCTGAGCATTCAGTTAAGCTCTCTACAAAACCAGACCATGGAACATCTCAAACTAGTGGAAAAGGTACCAAATAAAAAAAAATCACACCAAAGATGCCACTTTTTTTTGTACATAATTTCACTTCGCTATTAATTCGAACCTCCCACTGAACTCGAACATCCCACTGGCATAGCGGCAAATACTCCATTGTACCTTGAAATATCACAGCCTAAATTGACTTTTTTTTCTCCTCTTTATATGTGCAAAATAACAGTTTAAAACACAAACTTGGGTCTTCTGTGCATCACTTGTCCTCGGGCCTGTCCCGCTCCTGCCCTTGCTGTGAGACTGCCCCCTGGAGGTTTAACCATGTAAAAATCTGTAATTTAACCAGATTATTTAGAGTTATCTGCATGAATCGGGGTGTGTGTGTCAATCAGGAACCACTGTACAGTGGTACCCTGAGATACAAATGCTTTGAGTTACGAAATGTTTGAGATATGAAAGGTCTCGCGGAAAATTTTTTGCTTCGAGATACGAAGAAAAATTTGAGATGCGAACAATTACAAGCTTTTCTGCTGTACTTTCCACTTGTTTGTATGACGTCGCGTAGCACTTCCGGGTTCTTGCACTCCTATCTCCCAGTGCAGAAAGGGTCTGATGCGCTTCAAAACACTTCTACAACACAGCAAAACATTATGTACAGATTACCAATAATTAGTGGTGTAATGGTTCAGGGGATGTATTGAACCGTTTCGGTACGGCCTGTTCGGTTCGGTACACTTGCGTACCGTTTCGGTATTCAGTATTTTTATTAAATAATATAAATGTATTATTAGCGCGATATTAAGCGCAGCGGAACAATGTTCCTAGGCGAGTTTCCGCACGGACACTATTGAGTGAAGCACAGTAGAGCTGCACGAGTAACTGAGAAATGGCAACAGCGAAAGAGAAGCCAGAGCTTGAAGACCCTCCCACCTCACTACGGTCTCCTGTTTTGGAACACTTTGGCTTCTCTGTTAAAATACATAACGGGGATAGACGAGTGGATAAATTTAAAGTTGTATGCCGACATTGTTCCACGGAGATCAACACATTAACATTTTCTACTGCTGGAGGTATTGTCACTGCAACCAGATCTGTGCTCTCTTCAGAAAATGTGGATAGGTTAATCTTTTTAGCCAAAAACTTAAAACTTGAATAGTTAGTTTTGTTGATATAGAAGCTGAAGCTGTTGCTAGTGTTAAAAGTTTTCAGGTCCTAACTAGTTGCAGTATTTAATTTTTTATTTAAAAAAATATGTATTTCTTTATAAAGAATGCAATTTATTTAAAATATCACCCAAATGTGTCACTTTTATATATTTTATGCAAGAATTCTATTGTGTATTGACAGCTTTTCAAAATAAAGATTTTGTAAGTTCTTATTGATTTGTACCAAAAATGAACCGAACCGAGCTCTCCAAGACACTGTACCGAACCGAATACGATTTTAGCGTACCGTTACACCCCTACCAATAATGTATTATAACAAATGTTAGAGTCAAGGTGTCTTAAAAGAAATAATGTTTATAATGTGGAAAGTGCTGTTCTGTAGCGCAAGTTAGCGAAACCCAGTGACGTGTTCTCAGAAGTGTCCATCTGTCTCTGATTGTGCTTGTAACCGTGTTTGTAATCCGTGAAATATCTCTTTCGTATGTGGAATAACTTTCAGACCTGGTGCTGTAATGTTTTCTGCCATCTGTTCCACCTCCTCCGACACATCGCTTCACTCTCAAGGTAAGGTTTCACATTTGTGTACATATTACTTATTTTGCATTTGTTTTATTCTGTTTTATTATCAATTATTACATTAACAATGTGTAGATTTAAGGATTGAAAAAACGTTACCTGATTTTTCTCTGGTTTTCCATTTTGTTCATCTACTTCTACTGTTGTTTCTGAAAGCCGTTGCACGGATTAGGCGAGCTAATACAATACAATACTTAAGCTTCGACAAATAAATTGTTCGAAAACATTCGAAAACGGCAAACCAGACAAAAAAAAAAGTTTCTTCAATCCTTAAATCTACACATTGTTAATGTAATAAATGATAATAAAACAGATTATAAAAATACGTGATATGTACACAAATGTGAAACCTTACCTTGCGAGTGAGGCTAAGTGTTGGAGGAGGTGGAACGGGTGGCAGGAAACATTACGGCACTACGTATAATAAAGTTAGCTTTCGCAAGATTTTTTTTCAAGAAATTAAGAACACCAGCACTGTTTCAAGCCCAAGCGTAGACCGTATCGAAAGTGTGTGTGAAGGGATGGAGAGAGCGCTTCTTAGAAGACGTCACAGGGTTTCACAGGAAATTTATTAGAGCAAATTATAAAGTTGTAAAAAAAATGGTCAAAAAGGCAACAGACTTCTAAGGATAAAAACTACAAACAAACAACTCTTTTCTTCTTGTGGTTGTATATTTTGTCAGCATTTTAATAATCTATCTTCAGGTAACAATTTTGCTTAGCCAACACATTGGGAATTTTCCAACCTAGTGTTCAACCTTGAGTAGCAAACTTTGGTCATGTTCAACCGTTGGCAATTCAATCTTGTTCTATTTCCTTCCAGAAGAATGTCCTTATTGCGGAAAGCCCTTCAAGAGGCTGAAAACTCATATGCCTCACTGCAAAAAGGCACCAGGTTCTCAACCCAAGAAAACCAATCACATGTCCAAAGAACTGAGTAAAAGCCCTTCTAGAAGCAAAACTCTTGAAGACAACAATAATGAGAAGCTTCCCATCAAAAGCAAGATGACAGGAGACCTTTCTTCAGGAGCAACAGATCAAGTTTCACCATCTGAAACTCTGGAGATGAAGACGCCTAAAAGTAATGGGTTGTCCAAAGGGCAGAAGGAGTTTGAAAGATTACAGTTGGTGCCTGTCTCCCAGAATTCAACCAAAACTTCAGTTAAGCTCTCCACAAAACCAGACCATGTAACATCAAAACACCACACACCAAAGATGCCACTATCTGAGGGACTGTCCAAAACTTCAAGTGAAACAATTAGATCTGGAACTGACCCCACCATTCTGAAAAAGGATAGTCCTGCAAATGAGACTAGTGTACAACATGAACTTTTAAAACCCAAAACAAAACTGGAGGAGCTTGAGAGACCAACAAACAAGGATTTCAGTCTAGCCTTGCAAGCAAAAGAGCATCAGACTTTAAAAAAGAGCATAATCTTTACATCCAAAACATCTGTGTGGGATCACATCAGTGACAGCCTGTATAAAAAAAAATGTGTTGTGCCTTTGGTGAATATTGAACCTTTTAAATTCTCAGCTGTGGAAGACCGAAGGATTTCTGCTGTGCTACAATCAAACAATAAAGGTGAAACAAACCTTCCCAAGGTTTTTGTTCCACTCCCTATTTTATCATCCAGTCATCGACCTACAGAAGACATCTGTGGTTCAAGACAAGGAAGAGTTAGTTCACCTGTTCCAGAGCCTGCTGCTGACGGCAACAGAATACAATTCTCCACAGTAAACCACAATAAAGGTATTCCACGTTTGGATGTTCTCGCAAGTGACTTTAGATTACCGTACATGTTTCCGGGAAGAGTGCCTAACAGAAGGATGGGCACCTAACTGTCTGACCAAGCAATAGATTTTCTCTCTTCTGCTGGCACAAGCTTAATGACAGTGCCAGATTGTGTGTAGGGAGTGTGCTACAATTCTTATCATTTGGAAACCATTGGGGAGTACCCAATCTTAAAAACATGTCCGCTATGAAAGGTTACAGAAAACTAAAGTTTATTCCAAATGGATAGTAAAAAAATTGAGTTTTTGTTTATACATATATGCTGTTATTGTTTAGAAGGAATTCTTTATCTGCACCATAAGTGTAAAACAGGGACGAGACGGCTAGCCTTTTCACAAAGTATGCTTTAAATTGTATTAAATCAAGAATAGAAACTCAACTTTATTCTTTAAATTAGTGTTCTTAACAAACTTAAAAACCTTAACTCACTTTGAAGGAACCTCATGTAGCCTAGTTGGACTACGAAGCTTGCTTTTATTGTTTTTAGGTGCATTGATTCCTTTCAACATTTACAAACGAGGAAACCCTCGCAGGAGGAGAACTTCTTCCAGGAAGGTCACTGGCGAGCCTCAAACCAACAACCTCCTAAATGGTAGAACTCAGTGTTACCTACTGTGCCGCTACATGTGTGTTATTGTATGAAAAAAATGATGGAAATTTTGGTAGACTGGTATGTCAGCTGTTTTACAATGTCTCGAGTCAGTTTAGGGTTAAGGATGGGGTTAGAGTCCACGTCGCAGGTCGATACAAACTATAATCACACACATTGTACACTCGCATTTCATATTTTACCAAACGCACTTACTGTGAAATCCATGTTTATATGTGCAGGCATCGTAAACAAGTGCATGACGTCAGTGTAGCGAGGATGGTCTCTGCTATTTAGGGCATTACCTTGATCCAAATTTTTTTTTTTGGCCAACTCTAATTTCAAAGTTTTAACTAAAGTGCTGAAAATTGTGTTTTTCTAGCTTTGATTTGACTAGACTCTCTATTATTACAGATTCTAGTTGGCATAAGGAACTCAATAAAACTAGTAACGTTCAGCACTTTTTTTTTTCCCAAACAAAGTTGCCTAATGTATTCCACGTACAAATCAAAATGTTCCTTTTTCAAACAATGCCTAGGTAGTTCTGGGGCAATTTCCCAATTTTCATAGTTCCAGTAAAAGAAGCCAATGGATCTGTCTGTCAGATCTGACATCTGTTAAAATGTTTGTGGGATCTCTGAGAGGTCATGGATGGAATGTTGACCTAAAAAATATCAACATTTCAATGAAAGAGCTTTGATCAAAGCTAAAAGTTGTACCAGCAGAATAGATTGAAAATGGTAAAATGCCATCTTGGTGAGTTGGGGGTTAGTTTGGGGGTCCGTGATTTTGAGTTTTACTTTAATATTGTGTTGTCCTTTGACGGCAGTTTCAATGCTAGTGAATGGAAATGGTTTTAATTTAAGCAAGAACATCTGGAAATCTCAGTTCGACATAAACTTGCTGATGTATATTTCATATAGTACCTCTCAAACTTGGACATGTCCAATTGAACAAACTTCTTCTTTGACTTAGCACTCGAACCCCTTCAACACCCAAAAAGATTGTGACCATTTACACAATTGGTTGTCCTTTACTACACATAAGAGATGAGGGTAAAGAACTGGATTTGTTTGATTTGTTTCTTGACATCAGGTTGGCAGTGTTACTTAAGGAAGTACAGAGGAAGAATTGGAGGGATAACAATGTTGTTGGCGGGATGCTGTGTCCTATCCTACGTATGGAGCTTACCACATCAAAGTAGGTCTGGGGTGTTGTTAAAAACTAAGTTGATCTCCATCATTTCCCTGCGTAACTCCCTAAACTGTTTTTGTTTTACAGAGAAAGATCGCTGATGGAAGTTCCATTGAGCACCTTTGTAACCTTTTTATGGGAAGAACCTTTTTGAAAAAGAAGCAGTTGTGTTCTATTTGTGTACTAAAGTAAAACACAGTGCTTGACATCCAACATTTATATTTGTCGTTTTTTACACTTTGCTAAGAATATTCTTTTTTAACTGAGGAAAGCTACCCCAGAGAAATATTTTTTCAACCTATTTTTGGAAAATATAATATACTTTCGTGTTTAAATTTTGAAAAATGGTCATTTTCTAGTTCTAGGTTGTTGCTCAGTTCTAGGTTGAGCAACAGTGTGTGACTTTTTTTTTCTTTTGCCAGGCAGTGTATGAAACAATGAAGACCAGTTGGGAATATGGACACAACTTAAAAGCATTAGAAAAAGTCGGTAATGAAAAAAATACTGAAGAATTGTCACAGATACTTTAAAAAATACTGTGAAAGTGGAGGTGGATTCTAGGCTGATTCGTACATGTGTAATACTTTCAAAGAAAAGTAAGCTTTATTTTATTCTATCTGAATTTAATATTTATCTTTGATGTATTGAATGCTCACGGGAACAAAACATGAACTGAACATATACAGTATGAGCCGAATACAAACCCAACATAATAAAAATAACTTTTGTGTTTTACATTCTTTTCTTTACAAAAGGTATAAATATCTTGTGTTTTGTTGCATTTTGCTGCAATACAAACATTACAAATCAACGTTTGGGTGGTGCAGAGATAGGGTATTACAACAACAGAAGGCCACACTCTCACAACAAAAGCAGTAAAAACAGATGATAGACTGTTTTAAACATGTTTTCACTCACTCACTCAGTCCTAAGGCAGAGAACCCCTTCCAAGTGAAGGTCTTTTAAAATGCTCCTTGATTCCGACCACTTGAGAAAATATCTCACTTTTGCGTATCATTTTTGGTTGAATTGCTGGGAAAAACAGTGATGCTTAGAGTTGGACGAGATGCAAACAAGCGGCTTTCTGAGGCTCTGGAATGGAAGTACAGAACAGTACAAACACCGCAGTGTTCTGGTCACATTTGATTGGACCTAGTGATCTATTTGGATGGCACAGTTTACAGTATTGTGTTGTAATCTACGAAACAGGACTTACAAGATCCCTTTGACTTATTTTCCCTTTTCCCGGTACTGGGTAGTTCAAAACTGAACCTGTCCCCCACCATTACATTCTCTCGGTAAATACCAGATATGTATTAAACTGTGGATGTGAGCGAGTGATCTGCAAAGAGGCTGTGAGCATTACTCTTTGTCATGTTTGTGTGCAAATATAAAATAAGCTGCCCCCTAGAGGCAGAAACTGCCAACTGACCAAGGGACATAAGAGCCTGACCAGCAGGTGATGAAGCATAAGGGAAATTAAAAGTTGTGAACATTGACGAGGGGTAATCTCAGATATCCCATAATCAAAGGAAATAATCCTAGTGCTCACTATTTGATATCAAGCACATTAAACATGGAATGAAACCTCAAAAATGCCAAATTGCGTTAAAAGTATTTTGCAGTAAAAATAATGCAGTTGTTTAAAAACAAAATAGAACTCAAATGTTTTGAGTGCCATGTAATTAAAAGATCATTGTGGGTTGACGATGCATGAAATGAATATAATATTTGATTAACTTGTAAAAGAAATTAGAAAATCTCAGAAAATCTCAGACACGCTGTAAACACAAGTTCACAGTGCTCAACATTTTTGTGGAAACCAGATGCCTCTAAACATTTGAACTGACAAACTAGTTCTGTTTACTTAAAAAGATTGATTTGTCACCTCAAATGTTTCTAAGTAATCTGTTTTTAAAGTAGCGTGAACTTCTCAGATTTACAGTGCACAAGAATATCTTTTATTTCCTTTGATTTTGTGAAATGGGACTGGCTTTTTCTTGAACTCATATGAGAAACATAACAGCACTCTACACCGTTAAACCAAAAAGCGCATAGAACCCTTGAACTTTTGTGAAATCTGGCTACCTAAAACGACTATTTAATAGAGTTTTTGAGCATACCGTTTTGCGGTATAAGTTATTTCCACATAAGTTTTGAGTACTATGATCTTGGGGCTTACAGTGCAGCAGAGAACTTGCAAAAGCCAACCTTGAAACATTTAAAAATCAAAAATGCATTAAACCAAACAAAAAGACAAACATTGTAACATTGTACCCTCAATCTGAGGACTTAAGGTTCTCCTTAAAAAAAAACCACACAATTTGGTTTCGTCTCTCTGGAGAGGTCACATACCTGTAAGGTACAAAACTAATTGCAAAACAAAGTAAACCAAACAAATGCTCAAAAACCATGAACTGTAGAAGTGTTTGTGTGCCTCACTTGGTCTACGGCAATTATTCAACTTGAGTGTTACAACCCAAAGTGCGTACAACTACTCTGTGCCTGAATCTAAAACTAGGAAAGTCTATTCCTATCAATCCTCTACTGATCTGCTGGATTGTGGGTGTGGTGTATGATTGCAAGTGTATCCCGTGAACCACGGTCAAAAAGGCTTTCTTGTGTAAACTTCTCGTGGACTCTAGGCACAATATTTGAGTACTACCATCAGTTTCACCTTTTCAGCCATGAAAATTAAATGGAAATAAGATCACTACCAAACATGAATATGGCACTGTCTAACATTCTAAGATGCTATTGACGGCAGCCTCCAGCACAGAGTCCGTGTCAGCCAGAGAAGCGTGTCCGTATTCTGAAGATAGTTGGGGTTCATGACCTTGGCCCTGGTTTGATGAGTAACCTTGGGCTGAGCTACGCTTTGATTGGCTGGGAGATGTGTTGTTGGGAGCATGGGGACTTTTGCTGCTGGTTATGTTGTTGACGGTCTTTTTTTTAAGGTCCAGGATGCATTTGATTGGAGTTCTTCTATGTTCCTCCATTGACTGCTGTTGAGACTCTGTCCTGTGAGCAGTTTCTGTGTGGCTGTTCGATCCCTTTTGTTTCCTGCCAGTGTGACTTATGGAATTACTCGGGGAGGTCTCCATTATGCTCTGATTGACCGCAAGTGGGGTTGGGCTCATTACTTTACTACTTTGGAGTCTCCGTTTTGGGCCACAGCAGAATTCCTCCAGGAAGCCATCTGAGCGAATGGTACAAATAAGCAAAATGAATGTAAGAGCAAAGAAAATCTAAACACACATACAACAACAACTAGAGTTTGCATTAAAGGCCTGGTTAAGTTGACTATGCTATAGATTATTATCTTCTCTATAAAAGTGTGAAACCACAGGAGTTAGATTTGAGTTGGTCCACAGGAAACCAATGATTTTAAATACTATATTTATAAGTATACGAAACGTTACTGGATTTTTCTCTGGAGTTTTCTGGAGTTTTCCATTTTTTTAAATCAACGTACATGTAAAACTTGCGTCGAGATACGAAAGCCAACCTGGAACGGATTAATTTTGTATATGTGTATATATATATATATATATATAACTTTTTTTTTCATTAAACATACATTATACAGTTGATTGCACTTTTGTTTATGGTTTTAGTTTTAGCAATGAAAACACTCAAAATAATTATACTTTAATTATAAATGCATTTTGGCAACTTTTTTTACATTTATAATTTTTAGGCAAACAACTAGTATTTTTTTATTTAGTAGAATAGTTGGAGGCTAAAAATGCATTGTTGGTAGTTTGATGCAGTTTTGGGGATATCTTCAGTCATTAATGGCAAAAAAATCATTTATATTCTTAAAATGGTGGTTGTTTTGATTTATGGCTAATTTAAATACTTCAAATCTTTGCACCACAACAGGTAAAGATTTATTTTTTTTTAAAGTCCTGATCTGTGAATGTAACTAAGGGGTAAGTAAACAGATGTCAGCTATTATAAGTTGTTTTAACTTGAATGCAGTTAAGTAATTTTGTCCATTCAAAGGTTTGGGAGGACTGGGAGGTACCTGTTATCACAGTTCGAAAACTGTTAACTTGAGGTTTATAGTAGAAGGAGCTACGCACATCTTCGCACAGACAACTGAAATATTTTCTTTCATGCATTTACAGTTTTGTGAAACACAGAAATGCATGTGTACTCCTTGTCTTCAAGTCTAAATTCAAATCAACTTTAATTGTGACCATTTATCATTCTGTTTCTGCTGTTTGGTTCCAAAACTCAGTAGATAACAATTTAAAAAATCAAGTAATCACCAAAATAAGTTCACTTTTGACCTCCATTAAAATTTCTGTCAATGTCAAGTCTTCAATTCTTTGTCAAAGCACAACAAGCACAAGCAAAATGCAACAAATTCAACGGTAAATATTTAACTCCTGCTAGAGCCTAGGGTTCAAATACTTTTGTACATTCTTGTACAAGCTAATAACCTCCATAGGTGTGGCAAGTTGGAGTTTCTATGTTTTACAAAGTTTGACCTTATATCAAGTCAATGGACATTTTCACAAAATTCCTTCAGTGGTACCAGTCTGAAAAGGTATATCAACCTAAGTAAGAACAGTTTGGATGTATTTGCAAAATTTTGTGGCTGTAGCGTTCATGTAAGAGACTCATTTAGAATTTTTTTTTGTCTGAAGCAAGCCAACATAATAATTGGCTCCCATTTCCCATTTCTTACCTGGATCCACCAGAACCATTCGCTTATCTTGAGTCAAGTTGCCCCGTTCCTCTTGGTTAAAAGTCCTGTCAATCATCACCATTTCTGATGATGGGCTGGACCTCTGAAAGAGCAATAAACAGTGCCCCGTTTTCCATTAGCGTAAGTGACACTAGAGTAATTACTTACAATTATATACTATTTTGGTTTTTATCTTACCTCAGCCTCCACCATGAGTAAGCGTCTATATTTGTTCACCATGGCATGAGTTCTGTTCAACACTTGTGAAGCAACAGTCTCAAACTCCTCATCAACTGGAAAGAGACACAAAAATATTTTATCTATTGTATATTTTAGTAGTTTATAATAACCCATACTCACTAAAGGGATTATGAATTGAGAAAAAGTGCTTGACATTTTGAAATATGTGAGCTGATGGAACGATAAACAAAAATGTAGGCAGCCCCATTGATATAGATGTACTACTTCATTTTTTTCCTAACTGTGGTCAGAAAAAACATGTAGACTGGCCACCATTTAATTCTCATTGCATTATTCTGGCTCAAGCTGACTGCATGAAAATATTGTTAGGCTGTGAATAATTCATTGTGAAGATTGAGTGAACAAGCTACTGACAGACAGATTTAAAAACTTAAAAATGGCACATGCAATTTTCATTAAAACAACTATTTATAGATACAAACTGTGACATCACCTCACAGATTAGATCAAAAGAAGGGAAAAGGCATTTCATGACCTATTTGAGTTTAGGAAATGTTGAGAATGCACCTTTGGCAAATTCCTCCTCTTGAGGCGGTGAGCCTTGAAAAACATGATATGGCAGTAATCTGTCAAACACATCATTTAATGAAGAGAAGGGTGTCCGATCTGAAGACATAACTCTGCTATGATCCTGTCTTAACTGCTGGAGGACCCTGCAAAAAAAAAAAAAAAAAGTTTTATGATTGCGTTAACGTGCACAAACTGTGATTTGTATGTGGTAAGTTTTAAAAAGCACACATTCACAGCAGATTGCATCCACAAAGAGCTCGCAGATTGCATCCATCAAACATGGAAAGTGTAACAATGCTGAAAAAAGGAGCTCATTACGAGATTTAAAACAACCTGGAGCCTCGTGTATCAATGCTGTGTACATACAAAAACCAAACAAACGGATTTTATAAATTTGAAATGATTGTGGAATGTGTGTTTCTCCAGGCTGGCTTTATGTTCACGTTCAGGCTTTATGTTAAATTTGAACATGTTGGTCAATATAGATTGGGTTTGGGATGTGAAACGAGAATCTGAATCAGATTGTGCCTTTACCATTTCATAAATCAGATCACTTTTTAATGCTTCTATTCTACACTGTAATTCTGAAAGTTCACATTGCTCAACAATGTAGTGGAAACAGTTGGATGAAGACACTAGAAGACTTCAAAAAGCTAAATTGGTCAATTCCTGTGTTATGTAATGTGAATAAACATTGTTCAATTATAAAAAACAGAATTGGGGGCACTCACATTTCTCCTCTGGTAAGATGCTGAGTTGTGGTTGGCTTCAGGGTGAAAAGCAGCTCCTCAGTGGCAGGAGTCAGTGGATTCACAGCTAACATTTAAGAGAAACCCCCAAAACAATTAGTTACAAAACACAGTTGAAATGACAACACTATTTCTTTAACACATTGGCAAACAGAGCTTTTAAATATATGTACACTGTAAATCCAAACATGCTACGGCAATTCAAAACTAGCGCTGCAGCCAATGATTATTTTGGTAATTGATCAATCTACTACTATAATCGATTGGATAAGCTTTTTATAATTTTAGGAACGGAATGCAACTGCGAAGTAATGCGTATACAAGTCGATCACAGATACACTAATTATTGCTAAATACTTTATTTCACTCAAACTAGCATGTGCATTATATAAAGAGGTCGACGGGAAGGGACAAACTAATTATAATATACATTGAGCATTAAATAAAATTAACATCTAGATTATCAAACACCTGGATGAAAAAGTACACTTAAAATAAACAATATAATTTAACAAAGAAATTAAAAAGACCACCTCTGTAAACAAGGTTTTATACGTTTTAATTTTTTAGGATAGTTTCGTTAGTCTTCAGTAAGACTTTTCCCCAACTTTCCCCAAAAGTTTTTAAAATATGCCCTTTTTTATCTTTAGTCATAGCTTTGTACTTATTGGTTTTAGTATTAGTTTTTATACTTTGGGCTACGTGTCAAAAATAGCTAGGAAATGAAGCAATGTCTGTTGTTTCATCGCAGCTAGGTGTCACTAGTGAGCAGACACTCACAATCTGCCACCTTATATGACAGCGGTCCTTTAAAATGCATAAAAATAGCAGCGAGCATGTAAGTCAGGATAGAAACATAGTGTCAAAACAGAAATACCTTTGGTACCAAGGAGGTTGATTAATTGTGTTTGCCCTCTATGTGTTGTGGTGTCCTTTAGAATAGAAGAAACATCAAAATGCATCACACCATAACTTGGAGTGTGAAAAATGTTATCACAAATGGATTACCTGGTTTAGCGAGACTTGAAGCTCTTGAACAGCAGAACTTGCAGGAGTACTCTGGCCAAGTGGCATAAGAAGACTCTGGCCTGGTGTTAAAGACAACTGCTGACAAACTTGTGAGCCTTGTATACCAGAACTTATCATGGTGAGTTGATTGGAAGTCTGCAACGCCTGTACAGAGTTTTGGCTAGGAGAATTGCTGGCAATACCAACTTTGGATGTGCCAGCAATCGTTTGAGAAACCTGCACAACTGATGTTGGTGAAGCTTGGCCTATTTGACATCCACTCACCAAACCTTGATTGACCAACAACTGGCCTCCAGCCGAAAAGTTCTGCCCTGCAATAAGCTGTACAGTTGTGTTCTGGTTAGTGAGGATGGAGTAGGTGGTAGTGCCGATTGCTGATGGGTCACCAACTTGAGTGTTTGCTTGCAACACCTGCCCATTGACTGCCTGGAAGCCATGAACTGTCGTACCGGGGGTGAGGGAAATAGAACTGGGTAGTAAAAACTGCCCTTGTGGCAGATTGGATTGGGACTGCATTTGCGTTTGTTGCCCTAGAGGTGAGTGCATTAGAATTCCACTTGCTTGATTGACCACTTTCACCTGTTGCACAGGCTGTGGTGAGCCGGTGGTGGTGTAGGAGCTGCTAACTAAATTTGCAGCAGTGGTAGTGCTTGGCTGAATCCCAGCATTGCTGATGCTGTATACAGTTTGTCCTCCAGACTGTAAAGGTTTAGGCTGAATGGGTCTTATCAGTGTTTGTTGTGCCGGGCCTCTCTGGATGATAATATTCTGAACAGGTATTGTTCCTTTGTTGAAAGACATTGACATCTGACCAGGTGCACAAGGGGCAAATACAGTACTCTGTCCATTGTTATTTGTCACCACATTTCCACTTGGTCTCAACAGAATCTGTGGCTGCTCCAAACTGTTTACTGACATCATAGAAGAGGCAGCTCCATTGAAGGGTCCCACTACCTGGATTTGTCCTGCAGGACCATTTGGCAATGGTAGTTGAGGAACCTGCTGGATAAAAGTCTGAGGTTGTGCCAGTGGAGCAGCAAGACTTGGACCAGCCGCTGCAACCCCTGTGAACCCTCCAGAGACCAGCTGCTGAGGGAAAGCAGTAGCAGTGGGAATAAGAGAAGGGTGGGAGTCCAAAAGTGCTTCTTGAGCCAATGTCTGCTCTGTGATATCTGCTTCCAACAATGACTTCTGAAGGATGTCAAAGGGCTGGTCCTCGCTACCAAGGTCAACCTCCCCAGCTGAATTTTCACTATTGAGGTCATCCTCAATGAATGGAAGACTGCTAGAAAGATGAAGCTCAGATCCGTCTGCTTCTCCAAAGTCTCCCAAATGATTGTGGCCATCTTTGATGCCTTCACTGGAGCCTCCCTGAGTATGAAAACCAAATAAGCTGTTTTTGAACTTCAACATATAAATTGTAGTTTAATTGATCCAAACCTAAGATTTCACAATAAATTAAAATAGACGTCAATGATGTCAAGTGCTTAATAATGTAAAAAACCTTGATGTCATTTAACTACTAAAATAATGACAAAATTTAACTATATTCTTCCTCTGTACAGCTGTAATAATCCTAGCTGTGATCACGAGAGTTACACTCATTTTGCTTAATGGAGGCCTTCTTGTGGCCTCCAAAAAAACATTAATTCTTTTTTTTGAGAACTGTTTTTTTGCTGAGACCGTGTAGAAACAAATCACGTCCAGACAAAAATGGAAACTCCTGAAAATTCTTCTGAGACTCTAGAAAACCAATGGGTGCTAGTCAATTCATAGCATTTTTAATATGAGTATTCAGCATTGAGTTGACTGTTTGCTGATCAAACAGGAAACATCTGCATGTAATCCTGCACATGCTGTAAGCAGAGTAAAGCAGCAAGACAGTTCTCGCTTAGTCCACCATTGCATTGGTCTTTGTATACAATGCAGTGACTCCAAGTACAGGCTGTGGCGACGATAACAAACTCATTCATCTTCATTACCGTTTGTTCCCTTTCAGGGTCACGGGGGTTTGCTGGTCGTTATTTCCAGCTCACTTCAGGCAAGAGGTGGGGGTACGCCCAGGGCAGGTCATCGCAGGGCAGCACACATATTCACTCCTAAGGGGAATTTAGATTATTCAATTAACCTGACACATTTTTGGGATTGTGGAGGAAAACCAGAGTAACCAGAGGAAACTCAAGCAAGTCTGGGGAGAACTTGCAAACTCCTTCCAGGAAGGCCACCGGCGATCTAAGAGTTTTTAGTGCTTTTCACTGTGCCGCCACAATGACAAACTCCACCTACAAACCTTTGAATTCCTGTTTTTATTTTTGCTGGAAGTGTTTTTAAAAACTTGGTTACATGAAAAGATGTTGCCTTTACTTGTGGACAATCAGCGTAGCCATGCAGAATATTCTGTTTCCAAAATAATTAGATTTGTGTGGACAGGACCTTAGAATGAGTTCCATTTCTACCCCTTCCAGTCAGGGCTTTCACATGGGTAGCCCTATATTATTAGGGAAGGCTTGATGCACATTTCAAAAATTTATGTTACAGTTTATGTCCCATGTCTATATAAAGGTCAGCGAAATAATCTTGTTTTACAGATATAATGTCTCATAATTAGTCTAATAACATTCTTGATAAACAATAAAATTGTGTATGGCAAACAACATTTTTGTTATATTATGTTGATATGTTTACAATTTTAAATCCAACCCTTTTTTTTCAACCCTTCACCTTATCCTTATTTTTCAAGGGGAATAAGTAGATGAAATGGAAGGGCTAAGGGTAAGCAAGAGAAATGAAATCTTGGAACCCAATGGAACCTTAAGCTCAGAGCCAATTTCACCATAGCACTTTAAATGTATCACTTGAAATAATACAGGAAGTCATAATTTGGGTAAGTGTTTTACATATTTTTGTTAAACAAATCGAAATTACACTCACAGTGTCACTAGGGAAGAAAGAGCTAGATGACCCAAATGCTGCATTCGTTACATCGTCTTCTCCAATCTGTTTGAACATGCAATACATTAATCAAAAATATGTTTAAATAACGTAGAACATCATGTAGTGTTAAAATACTTACAGTCTTACTATTTGAACCATGAAGATATTCATTCAGTGCTTGCACATCTCTGGTAAAATAAAATATTTCTTATAAAACATCTGTTACGTCCGACTCTTCAAAACCTTTCAAATGTTTGAATGTATTTAGCTAAACAACTGCTTACCCTATAAAATCAAGAAGACGGCGGTCATCTTCATCATCCATGACACCTGTCAACATCGTGATAACAAAGATATAGATTTTCATATATTTTTCAACATTTTGTGCTGAATACGATAGCAAACATATAGAGGGTGTGCATGTGACGTCACAGTACAAAGAAGTCCTGAAGTGAATGGCTAAAGGTCTATTCATGTGTTCGTAGTGAATTGCTTGACCTCCACTAACGCTGAAAATGTTGTTGTACGGTTGATTGCTCAAATTTTCATAATAATGAGAACCAAAGGGATTGCTGCAAAGAAAAAACGGGACCCAGGAAATTAAGTGTGAATTTATGCTCACCATTTTTATGACTTTTGAGCTAAATAACCAACAAATGTTTGGAATCTTACTGAAAAATCCTTAGTTGTAACTTAAGCCAAACATGATTTAAACTCTCCAGGGTGGATCAAAGAACTCTTTACGGTTGATGTTGGTCATCTTTTTGTTGCTAATACTCTCTCTGTGGGAAAATCAAATTGTTGGATAAATCTCTAATCTTTTAACTTAAGCTTGTAGTCATCACAATAAATCATGGTTTAGCACTTTCCCATATTAAACGCAGCCATTTTACCACTTGCTGCGGCCACTCAGTCTCAGAGAGGGTGTGACCCTAAAGAGCTGGAGGAGTGACAATCGCATCCACCATAAATGTAGGGTAAACAGAGTGACTCCTTTCCGATTTACTTGTTTTAATGGCACAATATATGCTATTGCCAACTATAAATCATAGACTGTAAAAAATATGGACAATGTGACATCGCTACTGCACTGGACTTTTTACAAGCTGGACTAGAGGCTGCCATTGACCAGATGTCAACAACATGGTCCGGTCTAGTCTTTTTTAGGGGGAAACTATTTTTAAAGTTCTGCTTTTTCCTCTAGACTTGCATTGGCCAGAAATTAATTCTGTAGCCAGCACCATGGGGACGATTGCCATGGTGACTCACACTCTGTAAAAATATGTTGTTGTACAAGAAAATACTTGTAGTTTGAAAATGAATATTTGTAAATATAACAAGATACATAAGAAAGCCAAGCGTGACTCATAGTGGCACCTAAGATGGCAAACAAAATGGCCGCTGCCCCTGGTGTGACAACACTTCCTCCCTCTCTATATAAATGTAAATATGAATCATTTAACAATGTGAGGTATATGTAGTGATTACAGTACTGTATTTCACCCTACTTTAAGATAAGTGAAATTAAGCAGATACAGGAGGACAATGTGGACCTTTTAAAAAATGGGAACATATTCACTTAACAAAAAAGTATGATTTAAAAAGGCATACTTAGATTTCCAAACGTTAATAAACTAGTAATTCTCAAAAGGCACTTGTGTAACAAAGGGTGGCTTCATGCTTAGCTGCTGACACTGTCTTTTGAGCTAGTGAGGGTTTAAAATGGCGGCTGGTGACTGCGCCACTGACATAGCTCCTGTCCACAAAGAACTCCACGAGGCAGAGCAATGTGCCGTTTAAGAATCTCAAACCTTAAACTGTCGTTGTAAACCTGCGTAGAATTGTGGAAATGTGACAAAAGAAAACGTGTGGGGGATGGGAGATGTGCCCCTTGCTTGTTATTGTTTATATACATTAATGTTCGCATAAATGTTATGGAAATTAACGTTAGGTGTTATCTTAAAATAATTTAAAAAATCACTTTTGTGTAAAACATGACTCGTTTAAAGGGATTAACAGGAACCCAGCCTTGCAATATAACGTGCCATGTACACGTTACACCAACTAACTAAAACATTAATGACACTAGTAATATTCTAACGTAGATATTCAGTCACTAAAATGCTATTGCTGCTTTTGACACATTCTAGCGAGATTTTACGACATAAATGGAAAACAAAAATAACCGGTAATCGGCCCTTTGGTAAATACACGATATACACACACAAAAAAGCGTTTACTCTCGAAGGCACGTTTTTATTTAAGAAAACACACAACAGAAAGACTTCTCGCTAAAATACAAGAACTTAGCAAACCAAACGAGGGAGGAGGATAGGAGATTAATTATTTTTTTTCTTTCTCGACCAACATATCCTCTTTGATAAGTCAGAGGGGCGGAAAAGAGACACGTAGAGAACCAGCAACCGCTCAAAATACAGTTAAGCCCCGAGGAACGAAGGCGATGCATTTTAATACGGATTCGCGACAGGGAGGACTGAACGGACTCTCCATGGCGCAAGGGCATTACGCCGAAAACACGCCTTGATATCGCCGAAACTAGCAGCTAGAAACACACGGGGCTTTCTCCGCAAATAGAACGTGCACGAGAGGGTCGTGTACTCTGGAAAAAAGCCTAATTTCAAGCATACATTGACAGCTGCGCTGACGAACGCGCCTCGCAATCGGACCGTCGCTTTCGCTGGGCGTATTCTTTAACGTTCTTCCTTGTTAAGGGCTAAAAGCGGATAAAGAGGCTAGTTTCGAGCGTTCTTCATCATCGTCCAGGCTCCCGATGGCCTTCTCTGCGATGCGGACGATACGTTCCGCCGCCACCGAGAAGTCGTCGAGCAAAAACCGAGCGGAGAACAAATCGTTGTCGAAGCATAAATATTTATTTGAATTTGCATCACACAAAGACGACTTGAAAAATAGTCAAACCCTTACTCCTGTCTCACTCCTCTTGAAACCCAATATCTCCATTTGGCAACTTTTAATTTGCTCCCCCTCCTCCACCACCTCCTCCTCCTCCTTCTTCTTTCTCCCTCTCCCACTCATATATTTTCCCTCACTATCCTTGCAGCTCAGTCTCAGATAGATTTTCCTCTCTCCACGCTTGCTCTTCCCTCCCCGAAGGAAGGGGAGGAAGGAGGTTGTGTGTGTTTTTTCCTTGAAAATTTTATCACAAAATTATAATACACTCAAAGGGGAAACTCACCGTCATGAAAAAGCAGTGCCGTGTCCGCGGGGTTTCCTCGCCATCGCTGCACGGGCCGCTGGAGCAGTGCGGCTCCACCAGAAGGCAGCATCACTACAAAGCGCGCTCAACGCCATACAAATTAAAGAGAAATGCTTGTTTACAAACTATGTGCACTGTTGTTTTGTTTTCGAAACATTCGGATATTAGCGCAGTGTATCGTCTCAAATTACACACATGAATAACAAAACAAAACCGTAAAGAACAGAAAAACACCGTCAGGGGGCGTGGATTCTCTGCGACCACACCTTCGGGTGTGCTGATACCCACGGGAGGGACCCGACCGCTGCTCAAGAACAAGGCTACACTGGAAACGCCCATGCAAATCATTTTTATCCAAATTCATGAAAATTAACCCAGACCGCACATTTTGCTTATCTGGGGATTATTCTATCCTCCATCTATTCTTTAGCTGCCCTTAAATCAAACCAAAATCTGGTTTGATGCTTCAGTTTTAATATTATCTTAATTAGGGTTAGAGCACCGAAAGTGTGTAAAACCCTTTTGTCATTTCTCGGACGATTAGTGTTTCTGATGTTTTGTTAAAACATCAACATTTGTGAAAATTTACGCCTAATTGTGATTAGAAAAGTGGGTGTGGAAAATTGACTCTATAGCGCCACCTAATGAGTTTCAGCATACACATGTTGGGAATCAAGACTCAAATGTAAGTAATATGGATTGCGTTTCCGAAATCGACAGGAAGTTGCCTATTTATGTTGAGTCCTAGAGATTTTATCTGCTCACCACAAAACCCTTCAGGTGCAGAAAAAAGAAAATGATAATGAGAGGAGACACACTCAAAGTAATTTTTGGTGAGGTGATTTTTAAGTAGTAAAGTCATGTTGAGGCTAGAGATCTAACCTGGGTCTTAGTTGAAAATAAGGTTAAAAGAGTTAAACCTGAATTTATGCTATTAATTGCTTTGTTGTTTATTGTTATTGTGTTCTGAATGTATTAGAAGTATTCATTCATTCATTCATTATCCTGCCCACATGTTCCCTTTCCGGGTATACAGGTCCTTCTCAAAAAATAGCATATTGTGATAAAGTTCATTATCTTCTGTAAATGTACTGATAAACATTAGAATTTAATTTATTTTAGATTCATTTACACACAACTGAAGTAGTTCAAGCCTTTTATTGTTTTAATATTGATGGTTTTGGTACAAGGCTCATGAACAAAAAATGCAGCATATTTCACAGGGTTTCTCTAACTTGCGCTACAGAACAGCCCTTTCCACTTTCTAAACGTCATTTCTTTTAGGACACCTTGACTAGCTTTTGAAATGGCACATTATTGTTAATCTGTGCATAAATAATTGCTCGAGCCCGTTGATTGCTGCTTGCAACTTTAATATTCTATTTGATGTTAGTGAAGAAATCTGACAAAATAAACAATGCAGTCAAAATCTCGTGCTTGCTTTGTAATGGACATATTCATAAATGTAAATATGCAGACCCCAATCCAGACATTATATCCATTTGTCGTGAGTTACAGTTTTTCTCGATTGGTTTGGCTCATTTCTTGAAACCGAGATGACATTCTCAAAATAACATGGACAAATCTCCAAACCACCTTGCAATTGTTCACAACAGAATGTCATTTTTCATTGGTTTTATCAAATTGCAAATGCTTTAGTACATTTCTCAAGTGACTCTGTGCTTTTTTTCAAATGATTATGTACAAGTAGCTACAGTTATCACAATGAGCCCACATTTAGCACATTTTCCAAATAAATAGATCTTGCTGATCTAAACTGATTAGTTGATTTTTCAGTGAAATGGTTACTCTCTCCAAAACATATCAGCATGGTTTCATTGTGTAAGTCATCATATGCACAATTGTCTGTTCAACTGTCAAAATTAGTCAATGTCATATCAAAAAAGATAAAATACCATGAAAGAATTTCTTGGAACATTTGATAAATGTATGACAGCACTTGACAATCAATCAGGTGAAATTAGAACTACAGTAACGAAGGAGCAGTTTCCCACATCTCAGATGACCAATCAAACAGTTTGTTTAGTTACCTGACAGGTGTAACAGAGAGCAGCACGTCGATGGCCAGGAGGATGAGGATGGTGGCCAGGAAAGAGAGGTTGACAATGGCGACCACTGAAAATATTACTCTATATATAGTTCTGAAACTTTATTTACAGTATGGTAGGCTAGAGTTTTTTTTGTTTTTTTTTTGTTTGTGTTTATAACTGTTCACATTTACAGAATCCTGTATATGTTTTCTTTTCACAGTATGTTCTCTAATGTTAACATTTCTTTGTACAAATGAAAATGTTTACAGTTTCCTTGAGTATGAGTGGTTTATTGGAGGCTGATTTTACTGTAAAATCTTATCGTTTTATTCATAGTGGTATTCTGTTACTAGACTTGTGCCTCAGTGACAAAACGTCTAAGCATTTTGACTTGCTGTGCTTAAACAATGCCAAAGGTATAATGCTTTTTGGGGGCATTGACTATTTATATGAGAAGGATGTTTAGATTTGACACATGGATAAACTGTTTTGGGAGAGATATGAGCTTTTGCAGGGGATCCATGGTGTTGTGCTAAACCATCCAGGTTATTTTGACAAAAGCACTATATGAATGCACATGTGCCAAGGCAATTGAGAAGGATCTGTGCTATTTTGACTCTACTGACCTTTTATATGGGAAAGGAATCTGCTTTTGAAGCATGGACGAAGAGTTTAGGGAAAGATATTTCATTTTGCTAGTGAGCTATAATGTTGAGCAGAACTGTAAGACTGTTTGGCCAAATGACCTTATGGTTTTGAGAATGTCATCTCGGTTTCAAGAAATGAACCAAACCAATCGAGAAAAACTGTAAAACATCTTTTTGAGCAAATAAGCAGTTAAAAAAACAGAGTTTATCGTAGCTGCTGGATTAAAATACCAATGCCAGTTTTTGTTAACGTTCTACATCACTATTGGTGCTCGGTCAGTCAGATTAGAGTTTGTGTGGGAGAAAATAAGAATAAGAGGAAGCAAATTTTCTGCTTAATTCCTTACATTAGCTCCGTTTGATAGGAGGTCATATAATTTGTTCGTTCGTTCATTCATTCATTCATTCACCGCACAATAAAATTCAGAAATTCAGAGACAGCATTCAGAAAACAGGAAGAAACTCACTCAGTTCTTTTCCAGCTCATGTTATGAAATGTAAGATCAGACCTAGGTTGAACTCAGATTGGTATGACAGTACAAAAAAAATCAGCTGCTACTTATTTAAAGTAAGGTTATGTGCTTTTATTTTACAATGTTTATAGTTTTAATATATTTATGTAGATAGATAGATAGATAGATAGATAGATAGATAGATAGATAGATAGATAGATAGATAGATAGATAGATAGATAGATAGATAGATAGATAGATAGATAGATAGATAGATAGATAGATAGATAGATAGATAGATAGATAATTAGATAGATAGATAGATAGATAGATAGATAGATAGATAGATAGATAGATAGATATAGATAGATAGATATAGATAGATAGATAGATAGATAGATAGATAGATAGATAGATAGATAGATAGATAGATAGATAGATAGATAGATAGATAGACACTGCGTAATACAAATAAAAACGATTTATTAAGACGGTGAGGTTTAACGCACCAATGAAATCGCTCCGTACTCAAAAAACAGTTTCTTGTCCAATCATCGACAGGAACAGTCAGACGAATCGTCAAATGACCAGCTTCGATTGCCCCGCCTGTTACAGGAAACATCATGGCTGCTTTGGGAGTGGACGTAAACACGGGGAACGACGATAAAGAAACCAATGCCGTTGGAAACGTTCCCGAGAGCGTGCTACGGAGAGACCAAGCGAGGCTTGATGAAGCAGAGCGCCGGAGAAACGTCAAAGAGAACCAGAGCGTCACGGAAGAAAAGATCGATTATTTCACGTGCACGTTTAACGCCGAGAGAGCGGCGCTCGAAGAGATGATATCCACCTGTAACCACGGAGACCGCGAAAGAGCTGCCAAGATATTGGAAGAAGCCACAATGAAGTTTCAGCAGCTCCAGAAGTTCCTCAACGACAGTGTGATGTTTCTTTCCCAGTATGAGCTAAGACAAGCCCAAGCATCCCTGCGGAATCTCCAGAGTTCCCTGGCAGAGAAAAGGGACGAGGCTTTACCCAAAAAGAAATTTGCATTTAGATCAAGAAACACAGATAAAAAGCCCACACCAAGCGAGCAACAATCCACTGTAAAGCCAGCATCGAATGTTGCAGGTTTTGTAGTGGTGGATGCTGCAGTACCAGTAGATCAGTGTGGTGCCTCTAATGCTGAAGATCAAGTCATTATCAGACAAGCAGAGGAAATCCAGCAGCGAGATGTTTTATTAACACACCTGACTAACTGTAAAGTGAGGCTGTATGGTTGCCCGAGCACCTTGCACATCAAAAACATCAGTGGCTGTGAGATCTTTTGCGGGCCGGTGTCCAGCTCAGTGTTTGTAGATCAGTGCACTGACAGCACTTTGGTTTTTCCCTGTCAGCAGCTGCGCACTCATAATACCACCAACACTCGCATATACCTCCATGTCACCAGCCGGGCTATTATTGAGGATTGTCGCGGGGTACAGTTTGCCCCTTTCACTTGGACTTACCCTAGCATTCAAGATCATTTCAAAGTAGCCAGACTGGATCCAGACAGGAATAACTGGACAGATGTGGATGACTTTAACTGGCTTGCTGCTGGCACTCCATCTCCTAACTGGACAATAATTCCTGAGGCTGACAGGATCATTAGCTGGAATTCTGAATGACTCTAGAAGAATTATGAGAGTTTATATTAATATGCTGAGTAAAAACACTTGTACTGAGAAATGCTCATTAATAAAGCCTTAAATAAACGGAAAACTATATAATACTATATCATTTAATGTGTTTGATGGCATGCATAATATAGATTTAATCAAAAGGGGTGTAACTATAAATTTCTGGCACAGTATAATCTAATACAAAATTATCATAAAACGTATCGTGGAGCTACTGGAAGATATCATCTAGGAGCTGGTGTGTTTGCTTCTTGGGGTGATTGTGATTCTAGTCACTTCTGAAACTTCTTTAAATTGTCTCTTGTTTTATATAATCTTTAGTTGTAGACAATTATCCTTCGCTCATATTTTAAACTTAAATAAGAGGCCTCTACACACAGATCTGAATTTTTCGGTCTGGAGTTTTGTGCGACAACACGTCAACGGCAAAACTATGGGTGCCAACATCACACACCCTTTTGAATAAATGGTGCCAAAGAAAAGGAGTTTTGCACTGCAATATTGGATCCATGTTCTGCAAAGAGAATGACTAATGAAAGCTGGCTCTTTTGATGACGTGAATAGGACGTAAAAGACTGCTCATCCTTCATTTTCATAGTGCATTCGTACAGGAAAGTGGTGCAATACAAATCCTCTTTTTTTCACAGCTCCCTGTGATCAGCCACCAACAGTATGATCCACTCGACATCCATGATTTTTCTGAGTCCTTTGATTTGTTCTCTGCCTGTCTTCTTTCATGTTTCCTTATGTGGCACAGAGTGCATCTGTTGTATCAAAAACGGCCTTGCATTTGGGTCCTCTGTGTTTCCTTCCACACCTAACATTCTGCTTTTTTTTGTGCAGGATAGTGTAGATCTTCAAGTAAATATTTATTAAATGACAGAAATTAGTTTTCAAATAATTGCGATGTGGAAATCTGGCTGCAGTTAGCTTTGTGAGTAATGTTGGGGTGTAGAGACATGTCATTCATTCATTTATCTCCAGCGCACAATCGGCGAGAGGCACCTAAGAGGAATTGTTGCAAAGATATATTAATATACAGGATCTTATAAAAATTATTTTCTTTAATGTACTGATAAACATTAGACTTTCATTTATTTCAGATTCATTTACACACAACTGAAGTAGTTCAAGCCTTTTATTGTTTTAATATTAATGATTTTGGCATATAGCATGAAAACCCAAAATTCTCAAAAACATCATGAAAAGGTTCTCTAAACGAGCTCTTAACATAATCATCTGAATCAACTAGTTAACTCAAACTCAAAAGATTCCTGAGGCTTTTAAATACCCCCAGCCTGGTTCATTACTTAAAACCGCAATCATATGTAAGAAGGCCCTCACTGGCACCCTCAAAAAATTTACATGTCATCCGACCAATTAAAGAAAAGTGTTTTAATACAAAAAAAGTCAACCTTCAAATAATTCTGTTCAGTTATGCACTCAATTCTTGGTCGAGAATCCTTTTACAGAAATGACTGCTTCAATGCGGCGTGTCATGGAGGCAATCAGCCTGTGGCACTGCTGAGGTGTTATGGAGGCCCAGGATGCTTCTATACCGACCTTAAGATCATCCAGAGCGTTGCGTCTTGTGTCTCTCAAGTTTCTCTTCACAATATCCCAGAGATTCTCTATGGGGTTCAGGTCGGGAGAGATGACTGGCCAATTGAGCACCAGTAATACCACGGTCAGTAAACCATTTACCAGTGGTTTTGGCACTGTGAACAGGAGCCAGGTCATGCTGAAAAATGAAATCTTGATAAAACACAGTGGACCAACACCAGCAGCTGACATGGCACCCCAGACCATACCTGACTGTGGGTACTTGACACTGGACTTCAGGCATTTTGGCATTTCGCTCTTTGGCATTTCGCTTCTTCCAGACTCTGGCACCTTGATTTCCGAATGACATGCAGTATTTTAGCAACAGTCCAGTGCTGCTTCTCTGTAGACCAGGTCAGGAGCTTCTGCCGCTGTTTCTGGTTCAAAAGTGGCTTGACCTGGAGAATGCGGCACCTGTAGAACATTTCCTGCACACGCCTGTACACAGTGGCTCTGGATGTTTCTACTCCAGACTCAGTCCACTGCTTCCGCCAGTCTCCCCAATGTCTGGAATCGCTCCTTCTCCACAATCTTCCTCAGGGTCCTGTCACCTCTTGTCGGTGTGCAGCGTTTTCTGCCACACTTTTTCCTTCACACTGACTTCCCTTGATACAGCACTCTGGGAACAGTTTATTCATTCAGAAATGTCTTTCTGTGTCTTACCCTCCTGCTTGAGGGTGTCAGTGATGGTCTTCTTATCCATGATTGTGGTTTTGAGTAATGAACCAGGCCTCAGGAATCTTTTGCAGCTGTTAAGAGTTAATTAGTTGATAAGGTTAATTTCTAGATTAGAGAACCTTTCATGATATGCTAATTTTTGGAGATTATGGAGGCCTCCATAACACCTCAGCAGTGCCACAGGCTGATTGCCTTCATGACAAGCCACATTGAAGCAGTCATTTCTGCTAAAAGGATTCCTGACCAAGTACTGAGTGCATAACTGAACAGAATTATTTGTATTTTGACTTTTTTTGTATTAAAAACAATTTTCTTTTTTTTTGGTCGAATGAAATATGCAAATTTTTTGAGAAAGGAATTTTGTGTTTTCATGAGCTGTATGCCAAAATTATCAATATTAAAACAATAAAAGGCTTAAACTACTTCAGTTCTGTGTAATGAATCTGAAATATATGAAAGTATAATGTTTATCAGTACATTACAACTTTATTACAATACGCAAATTTTTTTTTAGAAGATCCTGTATTTTTTTTTTAAAACTAGTGGTTTGATTCATGAAGCCTCAGAAGTATGGAGACCAATTTTATAAATTTGGGATAAACAAACTTTTGAGTCAAATGCGTGTTTATACCTACTGACAAATCCAACTCATGGTTATTAGGATATGTGCAACGTTTTGTGTCAATAGGAAAAGACAACTTTCCCAAAAGCACCTCTTGGGCTTCTTTTGTCTTCAATAGCGAGAACAAATAAAATAGGTGCCTTCACTAACATTTCAATAAGCAAACACATTTTTATATCATTCATATTCGTGTTTATAGTAAGTTATATTATAGCTGTAGTTCAACGTTAACATAGAGATAATGTTGATATTTTAGCAATAGAGGTTGCTTTTCCACAACAAGAAAAACTATGAGGTCAGAGGGTCTGCGTGACTTCCAGTTGGTATGATGCTATGTAATTACGGTACTACCTAAAACATTAAATTTTTGTGTGTATTTTGTATTTTACATATTGAAAACCATCTAAGTGTACCGTATTTTTTATTTCTTATGAGTGATTGCTGGAGTGGTTGTCTCAAATAATTGGATTTAGAGCAAATCTTTTACTTTACCAGTGAACCAGTAAGTGTAACAGGCCTAGTGCAGTTTCTTCAGGTCATCATTAGTTCTGTTACGATGTCAACCTTGAGGATACGCTCTCAGATCCTCTCATTCAGCAGAGTCCATGAACTCAGAGACCCTTGAAGTGGAAGAGTGGTGGTCTTAAGTCATTGGCTCCTGGTTTTTGGTGTCTCTTTGGCCATGCCAGTTGCCCCATGTGACCAATCAAGCCAATCACAACGCACAGCAGCAGCTTACAGAGAGGCTCATCTTCTGGTCAGGGATTTCTGTAAATGGGATGATGGTGATTAACTGGGTTTAGGGTGACGTACAGTAACTTTGTGTTTGATCATTTGGATCCTTGGCTTTTGTCCTCCCCTTGCAGATAGAGCAACATCAGTATCCAGGGACACTTGTGATTTTTTAATCATTGACGATGAAATTACATCTTTAAGAGAATGGTGGGCGTGAAGATCATCATGAACGTTGCCAACAAGTTTTCCCTTTACTGGAATGGATTACACATCGAGCCTTGAAGGTGGTTTCAGCGTTCAACGTTTGTAAGCAAACCCCTCGGGGATCTCTGAACTCTCAAAGGACTTCTTTTTCTTTCTTAGGACTTCAAATAGCTCTTCAACATGGCTCTTATGAAGGTCAAGTTTGACTTGAAGAAACGGGTGAAGCTGGCCCAGATGCTATGGCTGCTGTACTGGTTTTCCGTTATGTCAGGAGTGCTGGTCTTCAGCATGGGCCTTTTCTTTAAAATTGAACTGCGCAAGAGAAGTGAACTCATGGACAACAATGAGAGCCATTTTGTACCCAACGTTCTAATTGGCGTTGGTGTTTTGGCGTGCTGTCTCAATGCCTTCGGAGGAAAAATCTGCTATGATTCACTCGACTCAACCAAATTTGCAAAATGGAAGGCCATTATGAAGCCTTTTCTTGTGGCCTGTTTGATTTTCAACTTCCTCCTCATCGTCACAGCAGTTCTGTGTTTTGCCATGCGTATTCCTCTAGAGTTTACCCTTGCGGAAGGCCTGAAAAATGGAATGAAGTACTACAAGGACACCGATACTCCTGGACGCTGCTACATGAAGAGAACGCTAGATCTCATGCAGATGGAGTTTCGCTGCTGTGGGAACAACAACTACAAAGATTGGTTTGAGATCCAGTGGGTGAGCAACCGTTACTTGGACTTCGGTGCCAAGGAAGTCAAAGAGTGAGTGTCTTGCTTTCTAGTGCTAGAATGATCAGAAATGCCTGGTGGTCACTTATGTGATGTATTTGACTAAGTTTCTTAATCCCTTTCAGTGTATTTAAATGTGTTTCTCGCTAAATGAGAGTTTAGAATATTAGAAGGGAGTGATGGTAGACACTGGATGGTTTGGAGGGGTCAAATTGCAGTGTAAGTGGTATCAGCCATATTAGCCAGTTTAGGTTTAGTCACTAATCTTCTTGGATCACGTTTTCTTGCCCTCTGAGCTTACTGTCCCTTTCAATCAGCCGAATACCACTGAGACTGGCCTGGAATAGACACTCAAGTTACCAACCTTAATATGAAAGGGTGTTTAATCCATTTAGCCACTTTATTCACAATGAAGTGAATAACATTTACCCAAAGTGGCTACAGTGGTTCATTCGAAATTGTAATTAACACATTTTTGTCAAACATACTTTACTGTCAAACGATATCTCGTAAACATTTGTTAAAATGACAAATTTGAACAATTAGAGAGTAACTTTTTTATCCAACCGACAAATAGAAAAATAGATTTTTTTAATGCAAAATTAAAAATACGAAACAAGAAAAGCATTGGAGATTGTTGTGCAAGAATTTGAATCACACATTTTAACATTTGAGTCATTGCTGTGTCGTATTCACCAAAGGAAAAGAAGGAAGTGCTTTACGTCACTGTTTTTGTCTTTAGCCGAATCAGCAGCAACGTGGATGGGAAATACCTGATGGATGGCGTTCCCTTCAGTTGCTGCAACCCCAGCTCCCCGCGGCCCTGCATCCAACAGCAGATCACCAACAACACAGCTCATTACAGCTATGACCACTACACTGAAGACCTGAACATCTGGAAGCGTGGCTGCAGAGATGCTCTGGTGTCCTACTATGGTGGAATGATGAATACCATTGGGATCCTTGTGCTGCTGGTCACAATCTTGCAAGTAAGAGAGGTGTCTTTGGAGTATCTTATCATGCTGATCCAGGATCAGACTTTAAGCACTTACAGTAGGTTCAGCTAATCTTAATCGAGTGTGGTAAAAAGGTCAGATTGATCTGTGATCAGTTCACACGGGATGTTTGGTTCCTGTCTTACCAGATCTTTATTTAAGCACTGGCTAAAATGTGTTAAGGAAGGAAGAACAAGCTCACCGTCATCTAAGACATGACTTCTTCAAGGACACTGTGACTTGGTTATCATTAAAAGTTACGGGAGTTTATAAACTGTAGACTATGGGGAAGTAAATTGAAGCTTAAAGCTTTGGTATATTGATTAAAAAGAGGCAATCTCATGCATTGAATCCTAAGTTTCTGTTAATTATTCCACAAACTGCCTCAGGCTTCAGAGAAGGTTAGAAACAGAAAGAATTTGAAGTGATGTTGCCGGAGATTAGGAGAGTGAGACGGTGTGGTGGCACTCCAGATTCAGAGGATCAAACACTCTAATCTGTGGGCGGAGCTTTGGCCTGCTTTCCTGGAAAATGGGTATTTCAAATCACCAATAAAGATGTAGAACGTTTTATCCATTTGAACTGATGTAAACAAACTATAGAAATGGGTCAAAGGCGAGACGTTGACTTGTTTTTGGTGTCTGTGTCAAGCAACAGATCCATTTACACTGTACTAAACAAAAAGGTAATAGTTAATCATCAAAACAACTAGGTAATAGTTAATTTGTTAAATCATCTTAAACCTGGCTTCCAGAGTCTTTTGCACTGAGTTATGAACTAATATTCAATAACAAATTTCATTCATTAATAGGTAAAGTATAAAATTTTCCTACAAAGTTTGCTACACAGGTAGTGAAATGCACTCCATTAAGGTAGAATTTGGTTCCTTTCCACCAGAAGTAAAATGGCTATATATTTGGTACATTTCCCCTGAGATTTGGATGAAATGAAGTGAAAATAATCTGATTAAATAGATGATTAACCAACACTTCAACAGAGTGATTTTAAATCTGTTTAGAGAGTGAACAAACACTATTTGAGTAGAGTTTGTTTACTGTTGAGGTTTTAACTGTGTAGTTAATACATAACACTGGAATCCCATCTTGAATAGCTTGCCACATCAGAATAAATATGGAATCTCTGCAGCCAAACGACTGTATCTTTGTTTCAGATCGGAGTGATGATTGGGCTTCAGTACATCAACACCTCTCTGTCCACATTGGTCAACCCTGAAGACCCGGAGAGTGAGAGTGAGGGCTGGATCCTGGAGAAAACCGTGAAAGAGACCTTCACCGACATCATGGCCAAGATGAAGGCCATGGGCAAAGGTAATCAAGTCGACGAGGGGACCAACGAAGAAGCTCCTGCTGCCAGCTGAATGAGCCACGCCCATCAAACTTTGGCCACACCTACCTGAGATAGAGCTCTGTGGGACACAGTGTACTATATCTGTAACTATATCTCTCACACTGCACAAAGTGTAGACAAAGCCATCCAACGAAGAGCTCAATCATAGATTGGTAGAAACCCATGGATACCAAATGACCAAAAGCAAATAAGAAATTTAATGATTGGCTTGTAACAAAGGATTTAATAGGAACATCATTTATTCTAAATATTTTACATGCTTCGCTTTACCATTTGACTATACGTTTTGCTTACTTTTATAGTTAATTGGTTTAATAACCTAAGAATGGCTAGTCAGGGCATGGCTTAGTTTGAAACTAACCTCAGTTTGATTAGTTTTTATTAGGTATTAAAAAGCCTCTTTCGGATCTTTTTTATTAAACATTTTTACAAAAAGTTAGTCTTGTGTGTACATTTGAAAGTTCATATATTTTCGACAGAAGGATGAGACAAGTTATATAAAAGTATATATTTTTGAAAGAGCAACGTGAAGATTTGAGGGCGAGGTAAAAAAAAAACAAACTCTGTAACAGTGCTAAAAGTTCAGCATCAGGTAAAACATTGGTGCGTGAAGAGGAAAACTTTGCAGGTTTAGGAGATTTACTAGCGACATTGAAGGCTCTAATTTGTGCAATGGTGCAGAGGGAGAGCCAGGTTCAGGGAGCTGAGGAGACTGGCAGCTAAACCCAGGCCTGTGACTTCTGCGTCCCTCTGCAGGAGCGACTTTACTCTGACATCCGCAGAAAAAACCTCCAGGAAACGTCCCAGGCCAGAGACTGAAACTCTACGCTCAAACCTGTAATTTTTTGTAATTATTTCATTCTAATTCCATCTATGCATGTCATTGTAAATAGTGTAGCGTTAGAACAAATATCTATTTTTTTTTCCTTTTTGTAAAATGTGTTTTGATTGCTCGCAAGACTTTAGGACAGTGTTTGGTGCATATAGGAATTGTTATTGTGAATAAAACTTTTTGATTGTGAGCAGGGATTTTATTTTTACATTTTGTGCAGTCACTTGAGATCAAAAAGCAAGGTATTCTGGGAGCTCTGTGTGAGGTCTGCTTTATCCAAATGAGATCAACGGAGAATTATGCGATTATTGCATTCACATGGTGTTTGTCGTGCATAGCACACAACACTCAGTTTGAATCAGACAGAAACGCTTTGGTTCCATCTGAGTGTTAAGATTTATTTAGCAAGAAATACCACTGCATTCCACAATTCAAGGCTTTTAAAAAGAGCCGTACTGCGCTTGATGCATGTGATGTTTGAGAAGATGTCCTTGCTATATTTTGCTAATTTTGGGCATTTAGAACCCAGATCACATAATGTCGGAATATTATACTGAGAAAAAGCTGGAAAGAGGGCTGCTCTCTTGGGGTATTTTTGTGTGCTGTTGAGCACATAAACACAGCTGATCTGATAAAGGCAGTAAGCTGCTTTTGAGAGTGCTCAGCTTAACTTCTTGGCCCAGACTGCTGTGCACATCCGGTGAGGAGCATCATGTTGTGAGGAGACAAAGTGTCCTTGAGCAGGTACAGCATGTGTCTACCCATCTCTGAGTTCTTTTTGTGTCCCCCCATTCTTCCTGTTTAAATTGTGTGAAACAATCCTGATCAATAATCCACTGCATTCTATATTGAAAACTAAATAAAAATGTTGTTTGGGAGACTTTGTCATTTTGGGCACCAAACAAATGTCATCATCTGCCCTCCATCTGTTACTTTTAACCTCTACTATCAACTTAAACGTAAGCTTTATTTACAAGATATCCGAACCGGTCTGACTTGAGTTGCTACAACTGGATTTTTCAGAAATGAATTGTGGGAAATCGCTGAGAATGCTGGGACAAATTTGTAAAGCTGTAACTCACACTGAGAATCCCGTAGAAACTGAATTCTCACCAAATTTGGGGGGTTATCAGTCTATGGAAGATTATACCAAGCATTGTGTAAAAGTTTTTGGCTCTAGGATGGGCACCGAAAATATCTTCATGCATAAATAAATGTTATATTCATGTATAAAAAAATGTAAATCACCGTAACAACTTTTTAAGACAGACCACTACATAGCAACCAAACTGTTTACCCTAGCAACCAAAGCTATTCCACATTAATTGAGACATGGGGGTTGGATTATACTGCTTGGCAAAAAGGGAATATTATATTTAGTCAAGGACCCCTCTATAGCAACCAGACTATTTACCTTAGCAACCAGTTTGGCACATCTCTATTTTAACTTTGGAAAGTCATGGAGAAACGGGGTTTGATTTGTTTTTTTCATATTGACATGGGGAGTATAATATGTCACTGCTCCATAGCAACCAGACTGTTTACCACAGTAACCAATTTGTCATTTCCGTCTCCGCTTGTGAAAGTCATAGAGACATGGGGATTGGTTTATGTTACTCATTTATGTGACAACATTTTAAAAATAGTTTTAAATGCCACCAGTACAAAGTCAACATCAAAAAAAGGTACTAACCCAAATCAATATTGCGGAATCTTCTCCAGTGATGTCACTTTTCCACTGAACTGGGTTTTCCGCTTTTAAAAATATTCTGGCTATTAACTCAAAAGTATGCCTATATAAAAAGCACCCCCTAGCTGTTTAAATCACTTTTAAACTGTAATTTCTACAGCATTTTGTATTTAACCTATTGAAAAAATATAAACATGTTCTCATTAAGAGCTATTAATATTTCAGTTATTAAAAGCCCATGTACGATTACAGATTTGCTCGGATTTAAAATGATTGGGAAAAGATTTCAACAAACATCCTCCAGGTGGCAGCATTCACCTGGAATAGAACGACTGTCTGAGGGTTCACAAATTTTGTACAAAAAGGCCATGTGCTCAGTTGCATTGAACCCAATTATTTCTCAACGCATATATACTTCATAGATGACCAAGCACCACAAGTTCTTCAATAAGTAACCCAGACGATCTCAAAATGATTAAGAAAGCAAACAGTCATGACCCCAAGCGTTTCAGCCGCCTGTGCTATGTGATTGGCCTGTGTCCAGTGTTGCTCTCATTCTACGTGACCCGGTGACAAATGCCTTCGAGAAGAAATGACCATATCATACCACAAAATGAGAATGGCAGAGATAGATGACATCGTTAAGTGAAAAGGTGAACAGTGCATCTGGAAAGTATTCACATCGCTGCAGTTCACAGTTACAGCCATAATGAATTAAATACCTCAAATCTGAAATTTATTTGCATATGATGCCACAAGCTTGGTACACCTCACCCCTCCACCCAACAGTGAACTGTCTGGCAGAGAGAAAGGTCTCAAACCAGTCCAGGGCAGAGACTGCGATGAACTTTGATGCAAGTGTGAACATTAGGGTCAAAGGTTGCAGCGAGGTCTTTAAGAAGATTCTTCAAGTGTGGCCACTGGTTAGGCAACTGCAGTACATCCAAAGGTTATCCTGAAGCCTTTTTTATTATCTTGGCTGTGTGCTTATAGTCAATATGAACCAATTCTCTAGTTAGAAGGAAAGAGATATCAATATAATTTCTTTGTTTTATCATTTAATTAAATTTCAGAAATGTGTGAAAAATCACTAGACAAAATTTCCTGGAAAACGCTGCTGCTGTTGTTTTCTAAATGTATTTTTCAGAATTATGTGATTAGTTTTGGTGTATAAATTGAGTATGAATTAATGTTGCCATCTGTCTTTGATAAACTTTTAATTAATCTATTTAAGAATGTCTCGCATTGATCTCAATGAGTCAATAACGGCTGGGTTAACTACAGAAAAGTGCAGAAACATGAGTTATTCTGATGATTAAAAGCTTAAGCTAAGTAGAACTGGACTTGACTGTGACTCCCACGACTTACCAGATGACCTGCGGACACAAGATTTGGCAAAAAAATTTCCTGACGCCTATACCCTCCGGATTTTAACACTGTGTTTTGCAGGAAAAAGAACAACCTTGAAAAGTACCCCCTAGCCATTTCAATCACTTTTTAAAATGCCATTTTATACAGCATGTTTTATTTCACCTAATGCAAAAATAAAAACGTACACATTCAGAGCTAAAGTATTGTTTTTCAGTTAGTAAAAACTGGATGTGATTATAGAAGTAATGTGAGAATTTTCTGCATATGCTACATATATATTGTATCGTTTTGTGATTCGTTGTGATGTAAAAATTGTGTATGATGTTATATTGCCATCTGTCAGTGTTACAATTGATAAACTTTTATGTAATCATCGGAAAAATCAGAGCTATGGGGCCAACACAAAGAAGTAGAGATGGAGCAGGTGGACTTTACAAGCTGGAGATCTGCGGTCAGATGATTTTTTTTTTACTTGTGTTCTTGTTTAGATCCATACCTAGCACCATCACTATGTGTACGACTCTTTTCTGTTCAGGTAGGTAAAGATGAACATGATTCTGAATACGCCCTCCATTGGTAATTTTCTAGTTAAAGCAGAAATCATTTTTGTATTTTAAAATGAAACAGAATGGAAGAATATTCAAAGATTTCTAAAGAACGTTTTCACTAACATTAATGTAGCAATCCATCAGTTGTAAGTACAAGTCACCTTTACAAAGTTGTGACCAGAAGCTCCTTTGATCAGTTGTATCAGACATATATACAAATGTACAGCACTTTAGTACATTATAGTAGAAAACAATATTTAGAATCTATTGTTTGAGATAAGAACAAGACGTTACATCACAACAGAAAGTTACATCATAACAGGAAGTTACAAGATGCTTCAATAAGGCAGCACAACTAGCCTCTGCTCTTTTCAATTTGTAAAGATTTATTTTTGGATTTATACTTTTGAGTTTTTAAGAAGGGATAGGACAAATTTAGTGGAAGAGAAGTAGGTAGAGAGGGGAGGCTGGGAAGTGAAGATGGGTTTGGGATTCGAAGCCGCTTTGCTATTTCTTTGTCTCTCTCTCTCTCTTTTTCCTCAATACAGCATCTTATTTAGCTGTTAGCATTTGCAATGTTTAAAGCTAAATAAAATTGCATTTTCTATAAAATCATCTTAAACCTGGCTTCCAGAGTCTTCTGCAATGGGTTATGAACTAATATTCAATAACAACATTCATTGATTCATTTTCCAACCCGCCGCCGAATAACAACATGTACAACCAATTAGCATGCAAGAACCCTGTATAAAAACATGATAACTATGATATAAAGTTCATTCTGGATGTACCATAAGATATAGTGACACTGTTCAACAAGTCTTTGCTTCACTTTGAACTATAATTGAGGTTATTTGTTCTATAGTAATAGTTATTTAAGATATTATTTATTGAGCAGGGTTGATGCCCTTCTGAATCCACTTTGGACATGCCTGGCCTATAATGATGACGAAAATAGACAATTTATCCCAATTTAGATTGAAATTTATGCCAATTTAGTCGAAACCATATATGGAAATGGCAAATTTTGCAAAAATTCTGAAAATGACTGTAAAAAATATGCACACAACTGAGTAGGATAAACTTTTTTTCAGATAAGAAAAAATGTGCATAAACTCATTTACCGAATAAATCCCAATGCAATGCAATGAAAATATGTTTTTCTGTCTCTGGGGCACGATGGGGCTCATTGAAGAACTAAACAATGAACTGGTATCATTGCACAATATCTGAAATGTTGTTTTGATCATTCTAAAATTCCTTAGCCAAAGTCTGTCTTCAAAGTGGTTCGGCATTATCACCTACCAGAACTGTCTTGACCAGCTGCATTACAACAAGCAGTCTCCTGACACCAAATGCAAGATGATTATATTGTGTTTTGTCTATATGTTCAAGTAAAGGCCTCTGTACAACGATGTGAATTTTTCATCGATCCCTTTTTAAACACAAGACAACAGAAGAAAACCCTAAAACCCAATATAGAATAATTTTTGGGGTATATAGCTAAAGATTAAAAATATATTATATGATATTCGCCAGCCACTTTTACTTGAGGCCACAATCAAGTGCAATGGAAACCCTCCTCCCAGTTTCCTATTTAATGTAATATTTATTAAGAGAATAGTATGGAGTTTGAAATCTGCTGCTACACACACTGCTACACAATTCTGGTCATTCATCCACCTTGAGATGGTGCTGATGGGCAGGAATGGTCCTGGCACAATAGGAAAGGAGAGAAGGAGTTAGCGTCAGTACATCTCAGGTTACACATATACAAAAGTTTACAAAAGAATAGTGTTGCTTTAAAATCAAATGAGCAAGACAGCTTAGAAATCCGTGGAGGATCTGTGGTAATCAGATGGGTTTAGAATGTAGAAGCAGGTTACCAGAACTGACGTAAAAACTGACGTAAATGGATGAGGATGAGACTTGAGGAGTCTGAGAGAAGAGGAAAGAGACACAGCAGGAGCAGGGGGAAGCAGGAGAAGAGCCAAGTATGTGAAGTCTACCTGGTGAGTCAGTCAGTGTGATCTGTAGATCTGACAATCTGGGACAGAGGTGGGCAAAGTCATTTCCGGAGGGCTGCAGTCCCTGCTGATTTTACTTCTAGCCCTGTATAAACACTGGCAGCTTTAAACAAACCAAGGAGAGCTTGATTAGTAGAATCAGGTGTGTTTCATGAAGGTTACATCTAAACTATGCAGGGCTGCGGCCCTCCTCGCCAACCTCTGAGGTGTAAGGAGGTGTCGTATAAGGGAAGGTGAGAGATTAGGAGATGGCTGACATTGGACGTGGCTTCTTGGATTGGAGTGTTGGGATGATTGGGGACTGGCTGTGTCTGTCTGGAAAAACAAATCCCTGACACACATTTGGGTCCCTTTTTGTTAATTAGGACATTTAGGACAAAACCTGAACCACAATTTATAAATTTATTTACCTTTTTTTTAATTATTATTTTGTTATTTACAAATATGAATAAATGCCTACAATAAATTCTGTGGAAATCATTAAACTAAAAGTAATCCTTGACTTCTATAAATAGGACGAATCATCACTTAAACATACAAGGAATCAAATAATTGAAATAATTAAAGATTTTCCAGGAGGAATAGCATTGCGGTGTGCTGTGCAATCGAACAAGGGTCAAATGGAGCTGTCAGTAAAATACAGGGGAACCTATTCTCCGTTATTGTCAATAATATCTTTTTGGTAAAGGCTGTTTGAAGTGTTTGCGTTGTGCGCTAATGTACAGAGCTCAATGACAAGCTCCATTGCGCTCGTCTGTGAAGGACGCTGCAGCAACACACATTATCAGAAAATCAATTTTCTCAAGTTTCCTTTTGATCATTCAAGAGATTTGAGAGCTGATGGGGTGAGGGAATAAAAGTACAGATTTTAAGGACAATAAAAATAAAAGGCCTTGAGCTGGAGAGTAGAGTGCATCGATGGGAAATATTGATCTGAACCAGACCGAGGTGCACGTGCTGCTTAGGACGAACAGTATGACTGAAGTTATGTTCTTTCCTCATTCCTCAAGTAAATTCGATTCTAAAAGTGAACTTTTGTCTATGATCCATTACAAAATCATTGATTCAAGTGACAAGAAATAACTGCATTGTGCTTGGTTCTTCTGTAGCTCTTGTTTCCAATCTTGCTGAAATCATCTGGGGGTTTGCTTTGTCTCTCAAAGACAGTGTGGCCTTCTGAAACATGCAATTGTTTGATGGTGCGAGAACAATGGTTCATCTACAGCTTTGCATGCCCACCATACCAGCTGGTGATGACAAACCTTCTCACCACACTGACCCTCCTTGTATGCCCAAATGCCCATCCAGCACATAAGACCACTGTTGTCCTTGGCTGGTCAATGGACACTTGATTGTTTGTGAAGCTGAGCTATGTGTTGGGCGGCCTCTGGACTAGGGATGGATTCTACAATTCCACATATTTGTCTTGGAGGCCACAATAGAAGGATACATTTAGACTCAAAGGGACACATTGATTTATTTTGGACAAAGGAAGGGCAGTGCGATTACACTTTCATGTAAATTCATAGCCATGTACGTATATGTTAGCGCAGCATTAGCAGATGCAGATTTCATGAGCATGTGTGGGATTTTCATCCACAGTTAATGAACAGTTCCCAGTTTATTTGCACAGGTTACTTGGACACTGATGATTCTGGTTTGTCAAACAACAATGTGGTAAATTTGGACTAATTGAGTGGTTTAGCTCAATTAGAGCTGGCAAGTGCGCGCAGGGTGATAAAACGCATCTAGGGATACGCTGATCACACCCCGGTTCATCACTGTAGTTAAATTAAACAATACCAAGAGGAATTTTTTTTCATTGTGAGTAACCTGTAATTAAGGTAATAAAGTGTAATGTTAACAGCAAGGTTACTTAATAAAAAAGGATAGACAAGCTTGGAACTACGCAACTAAACTTCGGTTTCACAAAATTGAATCACAGAATTACACAGAATCAAAATATTTGAAAATTATATTAAAATGTTACTGAATATACGTTGGGATTATAAATGTGCTGGAAAGTACGTCTTTCGAGAACGTTTACTCGAAATCTCAGACACTACATTTTTCGCTGAGATGAAAATATTTATAATGTCAAATACAGCATGTTGGTAAAAACAGAGCTTCACAAAGCTGATCAGATGTTAACAGATGTCAACATGGGTAGGAAAATGGCAAAAACTGCTCATATTGTAAGACATACTTGAATTGATGAAAGAGAGGTAGGGTCGGAAATAGGCTAAATGTACGATTTCAAAAAGGAAGTGCATCACTAGGCTCAGTGCAAGTAGTCCATTAATAAATATTTTGTTTTTCAATAATTGTATGTGACTGAACATTCCCATTCCCTTGATTGGGAACGACTTTCCTTGGGAGAGACCTGTCCGAACTTTTAAAACAGACAAATTGATTTGCGGACGTGGGTGATTAGCAATTAGCTACGGTCATTCTACAATTTTCCTCGGATTGAACAGAGTGTAAGTCTCTCTATTGCCACATTGACACTACGCTAAAGCATTCCGGTGTTGTCCTCTGCTAGCCCAGATAGCAGCCATCGTACCGCCACACCTCTGATCCTTTCAGCTAACGCCTGTTCCAGTGTTTTCTGCAGTTTTGTCCATAATCCTGTCTGTTTACAATGAGCAAAACTTACAATACTCCTGGCTGTGTTGAGCTTATCTCGTCAAAGGACGGTCACGAGAAATGCGTGGAATGTTTCGGGTTCAGACATGTCTGCGCTGTTTTCGTGAGGCATGAGTGTTTGCACTTCAATGTTCTGCCGAGTCGCATGCTGAGGTACAGAAGATCCAATTTTGAGGAAGAGGACATCGGATTCTGGCGATCCTACAAATCGGAAGTGGTCTCTCCGAGGCCTCTGTGGATGATATGGATCAAGCAGCATCATGGCACCCCTCGCACCATCCCCAGTTGTCTAGCATGTTTCTGGCCTGGTCTGCGGACGTTGCTCGATTCCTCATAAGATCCTGTGGACAATCTGCTTTCCCTCGCAGCATTGGAAGGGGCGCATTCTTTAGTGTCTTCCGATTCAGATCTGCCTCCTTCCAAGGTTGCAGCTGTTTCGGAGCCTGAAGCCTCCGTGGTGCTCTTGAAAGTTGCGTTGGCGATCGGATTAGATGTGCCGATTCAGTTCCTTCTCGGCTGGATGATTAGTTTCTGTACTCCTTCTGGGAATCCCACATACTGCCAGTATCTTTCTTTTCCGATGTGCACGAGGAGCTTATGAAATTCTGGAAGGCTCTCCTATCTGCTAGGGGATCTAGCTCCTCCCCCTCACCACTCTGGTGGATGCAGCAGCCAAGGGATACGATTTCGTGAGACCACCACACTCATCTTGTTGCCGTCCTCCTAGATAGCGGCACCCACTGTGTTAATCTCATTTCCTGTCTGAGAACAGTGGACTCACATCTGGTTAGAGGTTCATTCTTCATCTGTCTCCCACGAAGGACCTGACCTGGGCGCGAGCTCAGCTGGCCATGGCAAAGATCCCTTCCACTCATCTGACCATATGCTAGGGTCTATCCCTAGTCATTCCGCCACCAAGTTCGCTTCATGGCGGCCCCACCAGGGTGACCATTAGCACTTCCGGACTCTGTCACCTGGGAGCCTGATAGAAGCTTCCCAGGGTCTCTCAGTGGGTCATCACTGGCAGGGCTACTTCGTAAAAGCCCCAAGGTGGGGCTTCATTTCATTTCAAGGCGTATTGCACACTCCTGTTTCCAGGACAGGTGCCTCATTCCTGCGAGAAAGAAGAAGTCGAGCCGGTTCCTCCAGCTGATATGGAACGTGGGTTTTACAGCCCATACTTCCTGGTCCCCAAAAAAACAGGCGGGTTGTGACCAATCCTGGACCTTAGGTGTCTGAAACCAATGCCTGGCCAAGTTTTGGCTCAAGATACTGACGGTCTGTTGCATTCTACCGCGTGTTCGTCCTGGGTATGGGTTTGTAAGTATTAACCTGAAGGATGCGTACTTCCAGGTAGCAGTGGCTCCAAGACACAGACCCTTTCTAAGGTTCTGATTCGAGGGCTGAGCATATCAGTACCAGGTCCTACACTTCAGTCTTGCCCTCTCCCCTCCCTCTCCCTTCAGTGCCCTTGCTCTGTTGGACAGGCGTTCACATCCTGCATTATCTCAGCTGATCGAACACCTGGATTTAACCCACTTCTCCAAGGTCATCACATGGCTATCAGGACAGACAGTACCATGGTTTTAACGTACATCAACCACCAGGGCGGTGTACGCTCCCGTGTATTGGTTAGAGGGCTATCGCTCACCGACATATGTCGAACTGTGGGCTGATGAATACCCAATACCTTTATCAGTGCTCTGTTCCCTCTGCGCTCCTGAGTGGTGGCAGCCCACCACTCAGTGTGGGTGTCGCTTGCAGTGTCCTTCCTTCTCCAGGAGGCGCATTTTCTTATAACATCTTCCTCCCTCCTCCGGCATCTGACTGAGCGGAGCAGTCAGCTCTGCCAGGTTCTGTATGAGGGCTTTGCATGAGGGCCTGATCCATAGAGATCTAGGGTCCGGATTTGGGAGTCCCTACCTAGGCGCTTCATTTCTGAGTATCACATACAGCCCCCTTCCTCTGGGCGGCTAGTATGTCCCCGTTTCCTACCCACCATGTGTTGGTGGGAAATGATGGTTCTTTGATTATTATTAGTGATAATAAACTGCTGACCAGTCAGCCTGCTTTTGGAACCTCATCAAAATGGCCCTTCCAAAGGGCACAGAATGTGGTGGAAAAGCCTGCAAAAGCACTTGAGCCATTAACTGATTTCACAACTTGATACAAAGATTCTTGATTCTTTTAGCCACAGCAAATCAGATATTGATGGTTTTCAGAAGCAGAAAGCAATCTTCAGTCTTTCATAAATTGTCTTAAAGGAATTAACACAGACTCTGTTAAACTATTAGTCTTTATATCCCCTTGTCGTCCTTTGTGTTTTATTCATGATCTCCATAGAGCTTCCAATCATTCCATTAACTCCCACTGCTAGTGTCTGGCTCAAATGTGATATCCAAAGCATGCACTTTGATGTCTCAAGAGACACTACTTATGGTTTATAATTTACTGGTTTAATGAAGTTTAGTTTTGAATTAAACATGTATAGTTCTTCTCTACCTAAAATGTGGCACAACTGAGCATCTGTTACTCCTCTACAAGTGCTGTGATCCTCCATTCTAATGCATTGTTATAAATCTAAACTGACTGCGATCTGAGCAAAGAGAATCTGATTCCAGCAGATGGCTGTTACGTTTTGGAACCTAGAGATATTTCTCTCATCATGTGTGTGTGATGTACTGCATCTAGTTACTGAGTGAGAGAGAAAAACTTGTTGAGCAGAGGCTTTTAATCCAGGTTCTTTGGTTTCTAAGCTGGACAACTGTAAAGTGTGTAAAACAATTAGATTTTTGTGAGGAATGGAGTATGTAGGAATGTGCTTACTAGAAAACTGCCTAAAGCATGGAATGAACAGATATGACATTGTTTTATACTGACTCATCTCACGTGCGGGTATTGGTCACTCTGTAAAATTCACTTGCATTTGTGTTTTTTTGTTGGATTAGAATTTCTTCTGTACTTTAAATCAAAAGAATCTCCCACATGTCTTCATAGACTCTTAAAGTGTGGTTTTCAGAAAGTTGTATTAAAAATGTGATTAATACAAAATTAAGATGCAGTTTACACTATTTTAGGCACCATTGGCATTTTATTGATTTTGTCACCAGCAATAACATTTCTGGTCCAGACAACCAATGATTTATAAATGAAAAAACAGTTACAGGGGTAACTACACCTTTTTTGGCCAGTGGATACAACTCTGTTGACAGGCTCTACTTTAAAGCAACAGCAGAATAACACCAAGAAACAAAGGTGCAGGGGACACAGACGGATATGAAACTGCTCATTTCTTTGTAGAGACAATAGGTCAGGAAGCATATTTAGAAGCACCCTCTGCCATTTTATGCAACCCAGTCCCTCTATTTCTGTGCATATATCACTTGATCTCACTTTTTTGCCATTGTTTTTCATGGTAAGGCTTTTTGGCTGCAACTCTTCCATGAAGACCCCATTCTGACCAGACTTCCCTGCACAGTAGATGGTTCCCACTGGTTTCTGCCAGCTCTGAAACTTTTTCCTTTTTTTCAGGGTAATAAGTTTCTTTGGCCAACCAATGGCCATCTACGATCCTCAACTTACCCTTTTTGTACCACTTTAAAAGAGCTTATACATCTTATCTTGAATCCCCAGTGTGCTTGGAAGTCTTTATCTTGCAATGGCCTTGTTGGTGCAGTGTAACTACCTCGAGTCTTGTTGCTGTTCAATCTTGCCATGACAAGAAACTGGCTTTTTGAAGTTTCAGTTCATGACTGGGTTTCAATCTACATGTTAGATTCATTGGCACCTGTCTATAGTTCTACAAAATCCATTCAATGATCTAAGCTAAACTTTGAAAAATCTATCCTATCATGAGTTTTTAACAATAACTGAATAAATAAGAAAACGGTAAAACACTTAATATTGGAATGATGAGGAGAATTAAATAAAAGGTTGTTTCTTTAAAGGGCCTCAGAGTATTGAGACAGACCAAATAACATGTGTGTGAGCTCATTGAACTCCAGCTGTTACAGTTCTGACACAATTCTGTATGTTTGACCAATCCAATAATGGTCAAATCCAATAATAATAAAATCAAATTTATTGAATATTTTGGTACTTTGGACCAACACTTCAGACACTTTACCATCTTCAGTCCTAATTGGATTAAAGTTGGTAAGTTTCTTATTTAAACATCTTTTTTTATCCCTGTTTTTATTTGCCAGTCTTTCAAACGTTTTCGTCATTATTTTCTTCTGCAGTCTTATGAAGTTCAGATGTTGTTCATTTGATACAGTGCATGATGAATTATCTGAACTGACAGATCATTCCTTAGGCAGCTGCGCTGATGTCATCTCATAGACCTCCAGATCCATTAATGAAGTCACTTCTGGGTTCAGATTCTAAAAACATCAAATCACAGCCTCTCTATCATTGTTGTAGATTGGCATTTTGGCGCTCAATCAAGGTCTGGAATAGACTTTAACCTAATCACATCCATTGACAATGGAATGGACATGTGATCCCGATGATCCTCAATGTTTCTGTCACCGATGTGAAATTTAGAGACCAGATTATCTTGATACTGCAAGCAAATTCTCTTTCCAGAAAGAGATATGGATGACTCTATCCCTCCCTGAATCTGTGTTATATCAACTTGGAGCAGCCAGTGGAAAAATGAGACATGGATTCTTGTAATCATGCCTGCTTTGACACACACACACACACACACACACCCATCGGATGTATATGGTTCTCACTCCCTCCCAGCCCCCCATTAACTGCCATCTGTCTTTCATTTGGGTTTGTGACAAGGGTACAGGAACCTTGGGGCATGTGCGACATGCGGTTGAGGTAAGGTGCTGATGTGAAGAGATTTACAAAGACCTATCTATAGCTCTCAACAGATCCAATGCCCAAGGTGTCAACTAGAACACACCAATCTCCGTCTGTTACTTGAATAGTATATCAACTCTAATTGTTATCAATCTGGCAACACTTTAATGCACACCTCTTAACAATAAACTTCACCAGAATTTGATGTCCGAAATAAACCAGCTGGGCGGGGCCAATAAAGTGGCTGAATGTTGGGACTGTTGCATTAGATTCTACTGGGGATAAACCTTTAATCAACTTGCTACATACTGATGCTTTTGAACACAAATATGACTTAAACAGACAGGACCCCTGCTCTATGATAGGGGTCAGCAACATTTTGCATCAAAAATCAAAAGAGTGTTTCTCTTTAAAACACTAAATTACTTTTAAATTTGGTCTTTGGTAAAGAAATGATGCTTATTGTTGACGAAGTAAAGTAAGGTGTATACTTTTTCATGTTTTTATAGGTTTTATCGCCATTCATTCTTCTTTTTACCTGCTTATTCCCTTTCAGGGTCATGGGGGTCTGCTGGTGCCTTGAACCAAAAAAATAAACTTTGTTCACGTAATTTTTGAGGAAATGTTCCTTTTTCCCAAAGACTTGTATTTGGTGGAAATCAATCTGCAGCCAACACCATGGTGGCAATCGCTGCATTTCGGCTTCACTCTGCTGACCATGAGAGACACATTTGGTTTGTATTATATGCCATTTCTTTCAGAGGGGTTACCCTGTTCAAGCCTCTCTTGTAGGAGTAGAACCTTAAACTTAAAAAAAAACTCTTCTATCTTTAGTGGAACAGTATGTGGCCAAAATTAGTATTGCAATGGAAAAAAATAATACAATTGAGCGAAGAATCTCATCCTGCTTCCAAACGACGCCAGGTTGCCAGACTCATGTGTTACGATGATATATCATGGCAAGTGAATGGATACACACTGTAAGTCTATTACCAAAAATTGGGGTTTAGAGTAAGTTTATTAATTAGCCACCCGACTGCAGGCACTGATCTCTGACTGGCTCCTGCCAGCTATTTAGAGCTCCGGTGAGATTCTGTCTGGTGACTATTATGAAAGCTCCACCCCTTCACCACACAGGGGTCTCTGGGCTCCTGTCTCTAGAGGCCTTTCATGAACAGTGAGCCTGGGACGCATTCCATGCTCGCTGAAAAAACCTTTGTCACCAGGCTAAGTATCTGCATTGTGAACTGGCTTATTACTCTTTGTCTATAAGTTAGCTGCAGTTACATTTAAATTACGTATAAATTTCTGCATTTGGCAGATGCTTTATTCAAAGTTACTGACTGTTCAGGAGAAAAAATTACAAAGTCAATCAGAATTAATTGAGTGTTTCAGAGGTTTTTTTTTTATTTTCGTAAGTGCATTCGAAAAAGACAAGTTTTTAGTTGCTTTTTAAACGTTGTGAGAGACTATTGGGACTGTAAGAGAATTCCACCAGTTAGTTAGAGATTTTCTGCTACTATTCGAGGAACTAGAAGCTGTTCTTTTGCTGAATGCAGGAATCTGGAGGGGATGTAAGACTGCAAGAGAGGTAGGGTGTTGACCCTGTGATTGTTCTGTATGGAGAGGGTTTTTAAACTTGCTATGGGCTGGATTGGGGAGCCAGTGGAGAGAAATGAAGAGAGAAGTGAAATGGGCTCTTCTAGGTTTCATGAATATCAGTCGGGCGACTGAGATTTGTATTACTTGAAGGGTCCTTACTTTACCGGAAGGAAGTCCAACAAGAAGATCACTCCAGTAGTTTAGGATTCAGTATATCATTCTTGATATGACCCGTTCTTGAAATAGAAGTTGAGTTGAATGCTCTGTTGTGGCTCTTGGTGTATTCACAAATAAAGGTTGAGATTTAAATTTGACTCGACATGATGCCACAAAATTTTGCCACCAAATAAAAATGTAACTTCTTTTGAAATTCCAGCCATAAAATTCTGATCATGCTGACAAGTTATTGTCTGATTTGAATTTGATGAAAGTAAGACAATGTTTCAGACCTTATTAGACAGGAATTTAGGTAAACTATGGTAAATTGTTTTTTGTGTTTTCAGCTAAACCCAGGGAAAATGGCAATGCAGACGTTTTGGTGGTAGGATAAAGCTGACTACAGGAAAAAGTCACGTTTCACAGAAGCTGCACAGATGGACAAGACAACGACGCAAGGCTAATAGTTTATTGAACTTATCACAAGCACATACTGTAGGTTAAATCAAATTCAGGTAAGTATCCAGGTTCATATACTGAGACCAGGTCGATGTACTCTGGGCACACCGTGGAGTAACTTAAGATTAACACTGGGATCCACTGATCCTTTAGTGTAGTCGACAATCGAAGGAGATCCTACAGCAGAGGTATTTCCACAACCAGACAAAGCCAGGGGGGAATATATTGGAGACAGGTAAATACATTGAGGGCACTTACAACACAGGCAGCAGTTCATGACCATGAAGAGAAGAAGATGTCTTGGACAGTGTGCAGGAGAGTTGGAAATCTGACTCGAAACCTTTACCAGAATTGGTAACATAGATACTCAGTAGCCAGAATAAACTTGTCCTAATCTTAAGTAGGTTTGTTGTCCAGGAGAAGTAGTAGCAGCGAAACTGCAGGGTAAACAAGTCAAGAATTAACAGGAGACAGAGGGAAACCATAAAGTTGTTGGGATATGACATCAACGTTGGAGAAAGGCTCCAGAGAAATCTTTATATATCTGAAGGAGCGCAGGGGATTGCATGCACGAGGTAATCAGTGTTTGTTGGAGGATGCAAAGCAGGACCTAACACCCACAAGATGACACTGCCTTAAAATTATTGAGTGTCATCTTGTGGGCGTTGAGTGCCAAGTTCAGTATTGAGTGTCATCTTAATGTTAAGGCATTATGCTTTTTAACATATTTACATCAAGCTTGGTGTTTATAAGTTTTGAGGAGTGATAGCCTTACAACCATTTTAGTTAGTGTTGAGTTGAATTTGAAATTTCGCGAGCCTATTAAAAAAGGTGTGATTTATCGATTTGGACTCCGTAACATTTTGTCTGTACAGACAAGAGATGAGGTGGCCTAGGAGGAGTTTGCAAAAGTCAGTTTTCATACAATGCTAAAAATAATCACTGCGGAAAATGCTGCAACGGTTCAACTTCTGTAATTGTTCAAAAGTTATTAGTAAAGACCTAAGTGCCATTTTTAACCCATGATGGTGCTAAATAGTTTGAGTTAGAGACTCAAAATATGGTCTGGTTAGAGGTCAGACACTCCAAAAGTTCAAATTTTCATAGGTTTTCTGTAAGCAGTTCTATAGGCAGCCATTGACTTCCAAGGTGGAAACGGAACAGAAACCATGAGTGACTTCAAAGTTTCGCTGCCTGGCCCCTTATAAATATATATAAAATGATCTTGGGGAATAGATATAGTTGTGTACATATAATAGTAAAGGTTAATTCATTTTTTAATGTAATATAGACAAAAGCAGTTTTTGAAAGTAAGCAGTTGAATACACTGGTGAAATCATTGCACTAATACTTCTGCGTTCGTCTCAACGGAGCTCAGTAAATTCCCGTTTTGTGATGGCTACGTTCTACACCCAAAAAAACAGTCAAAGCATGAAATCACCCGGAACGTAAGGCTCATGCAGTTGCTTTTCAAGCTCCTCCACTTCGTTAGGTGTATCACGAGTTTTGGAGGTTTGACATCGGCAGGAAAACTTAATATTCCATTAAACTTTGCAGATGATGTACACAGCAAAACACAATAGTGTTCAGTATATACTTCCTGCTTTCTCCCAAATATATAAACACTCTTTCTGAACATTTTCTCCAAACTCCAAAACAATAGACGACAAAACTCAGCGAGCGCTAATACTTCGAGGCAGAAGTGCATTAGTAGTCCATTGGAACTCGTCACGGTTGGCAAGAGCAGAGTTCAAAGTCCAGGTGATGTTTTATTAAACGGCACACTATGAAAAAGTGTCACTGTTTGGAGGGCAATGTTAGGGAGAGTGAGCACATTGTCAGGAAGCTGCTCAAGGAGATTCCCACATCCGGCCCAGTGGTGCCTGGTTATTCCGGGCCAGTGTTTTAGGATCGCCGTAATGCATAAACCTTGATCTTCCCCAGCCTGCGAGCTTCGTGGATTGTCTTGATTGCAGTACCTTTAAGCGATCCATGGATGGCTTGGCTCAACCCTCTCCTGGGGCATGGCTTGGCTCAACCCTCTCCAAGGTGGTGGCAACTGTCGACACAGTGGGTAACGCACCTGCTTTTCTTGCTCATGCGGAGGAAGTGACTCTTCACTCTGCGGGCTCTTCCACTCTTTTAAAATGTGCGCCTTGATAAATGGCAATGCTGATTACACCCTGAACCCCATCACACCATCCTCACACAGTGTACCCATCCATTTCCATTCTGTGTGCCATCATTCCGTGCCCATTAACAGTTAGTGGCTGCTTGATGGTCGGAGCATCCACCCGGGGCATCGCTTCTCCTTGAGCAAACATTCAGGATTTTGAAATGACAAGACAGCAATAGAGTTGTGGTTGTAGTCTGGGGCAGCCCATTTACTTGCTGGGTGGCATGTTGGGGTGCCTGTAGCAGTTTCCAGGCTAATGTTCAATGCACTTCTTGTCCCCTGCTGTGAGCCATCGCATCAGATATGTTACATTAGCCACTATGCATAATGGATTAGCGATACATCTATTTCTGTAATGTGGGAATGTATCTCGTCCTGCATTATGTCTGTAAGGTATTTAGTTGTGAATACCAATGATTTTGGGTGTGAAGAACTCAAGCTGAGAGAACGAATGAAAATCGATGATGAGGGGGTGTTATGAAGGGTGCTATGTTATCTAAGGAGAGAACTACGCTTGGCGTCCCTACGTTATTATTGGTAAAACACTTCAGAATTCTCAGAATCAGAAAAAAACAGTTACGTGATTTGTGCAACAGAAAAAATTCTGGCTGCATTATGATGACATTCTTTTAAACGAATGAGCATTATCAGATCTGTTTGCAAGCTGTGTCACAGAAATGCTTTAAAAGGTTATTCAAGGGTTTGCACTTACACAAAATTGTAACCCAGTTTTGCAAGTGTATGTGGTGTAAGGACCTGGAAGCTTAGATTGTGAGCTGAAGTGGAGGCGATGGCTTGCTGTTTAGTCATGAAAGTATCTGGTGCGTGAGTACTGCTTACGTTCTAGTTCAATGAATAGCTTGGATCTAAGCACCTGGTACGAGTTCATTGTATGACGTGGCCCTCTGAAACCTCTAGATCATCTCATCTGAGCTTCTGTGAGCTGGACCAGATAGATAATAGGAGAATAATATATTGATTACTTGACTTGATTCATTCATGAATAGATTTTCTATAGTGTATAAGGAAAAGAAGAAGTGGAACAAGATTACCATTTTAATGAACAATTATTTTCACAAACATGTTTTGAAAAACAAATAGCAGTCCAATTATTTCTTAATGCATAATGTGTTTAGAAGTACCAGTCCATACCTAACCACTTGAAAAAAAAAAGCACAAGGTTTTAGCTCCACAATAGAAAGACATTGATAGTGTTTTGCCCACTGGAATTCTATCAGCAGCATCTTCACTTTATGGGGAAAACCAAAATCTGTCGGGAAAGGGGCGAATGTACACTTTCAGAAAGGAAGTGCATCATGAGGCATAGAGCAAGTAATCCATACTCTATCAGAGGTGCATACATGGATGACGGTCATTGCTCACCAAGGGGCAGTCTCCTGTTTTCCCTCTCGATGCATAATAGAAAGTGACTGAACTGCAGTTCCTCTACCTTCCGGTAAAGACTGGCACCAGAAGCCCGTCCTGTCAGCCGTCATTTTCTAGTATCGTTCATTCCAGCTAATTGCATGTGATGAACTTGGCTACTTCTTGTGTGTCTGTTTCATTATTTTACAGTCTGTTGTTTCTTTTTGTGTGTGTGTGGTTTCTACTCCCACATCCCGCCTCTGTGGATCTTTTGCCCATTTTCAATTACAGGGAAGTGAGGCACTTTCACGAAGGCAATGACTGGTGATGTCCACTCTGAGAGTCATTTGACTTCACCAGAAACCAATACGTGACATCACTGATGCTTCTTTCACGTTATATACAGTCAATGACGCTCATTGTGAGAATGCTTCCACGAGACAAAATAGACCCGTCATATGAACAGACTGCTGCAGCTATGTGAGGCTAAATACTTGGTTTAAAAATACTTTATCAGAATAATGTTTCTCACCACTTTAAAGAATGTATACATCAGACATTTTCACAAAAATCTGTATTTTCACTTGATAATAAAAGCATTTTCCTGCCAATTTAAATACTGTAACGACAGGTGCCATTCCCATGCGCTCAATGGACAGTCGTAGTGACACTCTTTGTTAAATGGGGAACACTTTAGAATGCTCTTCCGTAGTTGACAAAGGAAGAGTAGGAGTTGTGGCTAAATTCAATAGTTTACTGATAGTTATTTTAGAGTTACTATTTTAGAGTCGCTAATGGTAGTTACTTAGGAGTTATGTATATATTCCATAGTTACTGCTAGTTAAGGGTAGTTACCACAGTAGTTACAGTGACATTAGTTACTGAATAGTTAACTGTAACTGTAACAATAGTTACTGCAGAGTTACTAGGTAGTTACTGGTTAGTTCTGTAGTAACTACCTCTTATTTATGCATTAACTAAAGAAGAGTATTCCTTTAAATGTTTACTATTCGTCTTATTAAAATAATGTGTTTACTCTTAGTTTGTGTTAGTGTTATAAAACATGTCTTGATTGTTTCTTGGTGATTATGTGTGGTAAAAGCTGTTTCCTGGTGATTTTTTGATTTTGTTATGTAAAAGCAGATATAAACTCAGGGTTTGAGTTTCTTCCAACCACTTTTCACTGGTAACTATGCTGGGTAAACTGATCACCGTTGATAGTTCAACTCACTGGGCTCCACTCACTACCTGTGATCCAAAAAAAAATGAAAACTGATTTCCAAACTATTGGGGTTATTACAATAATAACGGCCAATATTACAAAAAAATGGTGCCCATGGTTTTAGATCGAGGTGCATCTTTGCACAAAACTTTGCACCAAAAATTTGGATCGGTGTGTGTTGTCCTTACCTTCAGCTTTGTCAATTATCTAGCTTGTATGAACTAGTTTGGTGTGGAAGAAGTCCTGATGTTCTTATCCAGGGTTGTTGTCTAGCCCAGTGGGGGGCAGTAACGAGGCTTTCGAGCTCATGATCACGTAAAACAGTGTCAAAGTCTTTTTACGTATTGTTTAAGCAAGAGTTTTGACAAAAATGATAATGGTAAGCATTAAATAATAATCATTAATTGGTATAGCAATAATAAACCGTAGCACTTTGGATACCTAAATACATTTTAAGGCAAATACTTTTGTTCTTTTACTTTAAGTGAAATTTTCAAAGTGAACACTTTTACTTTTGCTGGAATTATATTTTTCCACTGGGCAGCATGGTGGCGCAGTTGGTAAAAGGTTGTCGGTGACCGTCCTGGAAGAAGTTTGTATGTTCTCCTTGCGTGGGTTTCCTCCAGGTACTCCGGTTTCCCCCACAATCCCAAAAAAGATTGTTTGGTTAATTGAATAAGCTAAAAATTAGGTGTGAATGTTGCTTTGCGATGGACTGGCGAACCTGCCAGGGTGTACCTCGGCCTCTCACCCACTGTGCACTGGAGATAGGCACCCGAAAGGGAAAAAGCGTTTTGGAAAATAATTGAATAAATGAATGAATATTTTACCCAGTGTATCTTGGTTTGTGTACTTTGTCCACCACTGGTGAAACCGCACAGATGGCTTCTTGGCCTAACCACACGACGTACTGAAAGTCACTATCTACAGCTTTGAATGACAGCTGATGGGCAGCTGAATCTACAGCTGAGACGTGCTTAAAACTGGAGAGATTCTTCCTGCAAGCAAATTGTACTTCTTCAGATCAATTTTGGAGAACATTGTAAAAACATGGAACTGCAAATAGAGCGATACACAAACTCGTTATCTTAGACAAGCTTAACAATGTTTGTTCCCAAGAAAAGAAAATACACGTCTAAATGCTAAAAATTCAGCGTTATGTGGGCAGTGGCTCAGAATTTTCTTGTCACATCTAGATTTCCATAAAAATTTGGCTGTCATTTTCAAGCCAGTGAGACAATCATAATCTACCAGTGTGTTTTGAGCCACCATTTTAAAAGAGTTGTAATATGTTTTTAAATATAACAAAAACAGCACACTCTGAATGTTTCTGAGGGTACAAGCTTTGTTAAAAATGATCATATTGCCGTCATCTTTATAATTTTGAATGGATGATGGCATGTCAGGAGACACAGGCTTGATCCTTAAGCACTGTCTGAACTTTGACCTTTCAGTTCAGCCAGGCCTCAAACAGAATGTCAAGCTTGTCTGGCTTGCTATATGTACACAAGGCAAACACTGATGCACTCGTGTGTTTAACTCCTTCTTGGCTTTGGTATGTGTGCTATGACGTGGGAGACACTCTTGAGTGGTCTATAGACCATCCTCATACCATATATAACAATTAACAATGTATGCTCGTTTTCTGTTGCCTATTGATATATTCACTCAATGTACTGCACTGTTCTGACCAGGCTTTGTTACACCACAAATCCCAGTGCAAAAACATGCATAATTTACCACAACAAATTCTATGTATATTGCTATTGACAGAGAACACTATGGATTTATGCACACTTGAGGCCCTAGTACATAATTGTTTGATGAGAAAACACTCATAAACAAGCAAACGCAGGCAACATTCTGTGAGCAAACAATGTTTAACATAATCAAACAACCAGAGCCAAGACTATCATCAACATTTCACAAGTAGTTGTCATGCTATGGGCAAACAGGTGCAGAAGATCCCTGTGTCTATTTAACAATAATGCCATTTGTCTTCCGAACAAAATAAGGTTTCAAAGCTGTGCTACTAGTGTGTGGTCCTGACAAAATCAAAGTGGACTTTAAATAGTCAGTTGTCTAATTTACAATCAATTTAAAGATATTATTTTTAATTCTTTTGATGTTTTCAGTAAACTGAGTCAACAAGAACCGCACAGTTTTAAAAAAAATAAAATAAACTGTGGTAGTAAAGTGGCTCGGGGGCGTAGTGGGTATAACTTCCGTCTCTCCGTTAGTAGGTTGACGTTCATCCTGAGATAAGATATTTCCTCGAGGTAATCTGGTTTCCATGGATCATCATTTTGGAACTACAGGCCAATACAAACCAGTCCGAATTGAGATTCGCACAAACCTTGCGGTTGTTTCATAACAGGGTGCTCTTCGTCTTCGATACAGCAAGGAGTCTGGTTGAGGTAGAGAGAGAGAGAGAGAGAGAGAGAGAGAGAGAGAGAGAGAGAGAGAGCGAAAGAGAGAGAGAGAGAGAGAGTGAGAGCGAGAGAGAAACAGACAAAGAAAGAAAGAGAGAGAGAGAGAGAGTGAAAGAGGGCCACTAAGGCGACACATATAATACCAGCTTGTTATTTGAGGAAGGAAGCGATTTAAGAAATAATGCTGTGCAATTTTCAACAAGGAAACTTGAGAGCTTGACTAATTTTTATTTTATTTTATACAACAGTATTTTTGTACTGTTTTTATCGAACAGTTAACAAACCAAAGTTAGGATTCTACAGCAGCTAGAGCGATGTAAGGAGGAGTCGGGAGATTTTATTTAGCAAACCATGTGGTGTTTTTTTAAATATTACATTTTCTATCCAGAATTTTACAGATGGAAAGTGAGATTCTGATGTTTACATTTTTGGACTAGCCATTAGCTGAATGTTGTATGTGGTGTTTTGTTATTATTCTGATAAGAAAACTGTCAGGGCATCATCCTTTTCACCTCATGAGGTTCAACCATACATGATGACAAACGCTCCATTAATCGTATTGGTTTGTATGTGAATGGTACTGTAATGGACTGGTGTTGGTACGAGGTGAAACAATTGCTGATAGTTTTGTTGCACAGTTGTTCATCATGGCGCAGTCGCCATAGATTATTTATTTAAACGAAATGACCACCGATGATGTATGTTCATC
>SRMA01025437.1:295648-312992 GCA_007224835.1 Danionella cerebrum | reverse complement strand
AGAGAGAGAGGGGGGGGAGAGAGAGAGAGAGAGAGGAGAGAGAGAGGGGGGGAGAGAGAGGGGGGAGAGAGAGAGAGAGGAGAGAGAGAGGGGGGGAGAGAGAGAGAGAGAGAGAGAGAGAGAGAGAGAGAGAGAGAGAGAGAGAGAGAGAGAGAGAGAGAGAGAGAGAGAGAGAGTCAATCTCAGTTTGCCACCCCGCACTATTGGTCAAAAGAGTTTTCCATTTGCATAATTAACAATTTATAATAGAAACACAACCATCCCAGCATCGCTGAGCTAAAAAGACATTAACTCACAGGATGTTTTTGCCTTTTGCTCCAAAAAAAATCTTGTGGTACTTTAATTATACATTTTTCAGGACAAACAATGTCCAGTTGTCTCTTTTTTTTACAAGAATCTTTTATAAAATGGAGATGAAAAACAATTGTGCTCATCACTGCCTCGCTCCTTGTTAATCTATTTTTTTAGAGTGGGCTCTTAAGCGCTCCACACATACCCAAATATTCAATCTGAAGTTTTGTGCAAGATCGTCTTCACCTTGATTGAAAACCATGGGCACCAACAGGAGCTCACAATTCTGACCGAATGATTGGTGGCGACAAAAAAAAAAAAGAGTGTGACTCTGCCATATCGGATTGTTTTTTTGCAATGCGTGCAACCAATGAAAGCTGACACTTTTGATGACGTGAGTAGGCCATAAAAGAGCCACTTGGTGGTGCTCATCCCACAATTTTCATAGCGACTTTGCACAGGAAACAGGAAAGAAGAAGAAGAGCAGGAAAAAGACAGAATAAATCAAAGAACGCCATGAAGATGACAAAAATGTGGAGAAAAGAAAGGATTTGTGGCGTGATATTGCAGTGAACTTTCCATTGAATCCAAGTGTGCGCTAAATGCGTACACTTGTGTAGTGCCCCTGTGTGGTGCAGAGTGCATCTGTTGTACCGCAAACACCATCTTCAGGCAGGGTGCGTCATTGCAACAATATTTCCTCAACCCAGATGAAGAGCACCCTGCTGAGAAGCCATCCGAAGATTCGTGCGAATCTCAAAGAGGCCTTAACATTGCAAAACCCTTGATTTGTCTTGTTCTTCTAGCATCAGTTCTGTGTGGGCTTGCTTTAGGTACTTAGGAGGCATCATTACTCCTCTGTGAAATAAAAATTTAAGAGTCATGAAATTTTGGTAGAAAACATTTACATTGACAGTGTAGTTATACTGTTAACATTACTGTTTCTTTTAATCATTGATGTCAACCTGTTGCTGAGGAGCAATACAATTCAACCTCTGCCCATTAAGCATAATTCACAACAGCAGCCACCTATCATTCCAGACCCACCTCCAAGCAGATGAGTGAAATGAACCATCAGTGCGGTATCAGGTGGGTGCAGCAGAGGGTGTCATCTGTTTGGAGAGTGAAATAATTATCATTTTTATAATGAAATGGCACCTAGCGTCACAAAAGAAATAGAATCAAGTAGCGCTCCATTCAAAATGACTCAAACTGACTCAGCTGTTTACTTCTGAACAATTTCACTTTATTTATTATCAAGCTTAATAATCAATCTTAATGAGCTGCTTATCAAACGTCTATTGTCTCGGGTTCCTCTGAGGTTTGCTGATATCCTTTTGTATGTGCACCTCTCTGTTTCTGTCTCTCTCGCTCTCCCGCTCAGAACGAAGGTGCTGTAATGAAACGATCTGTTCTCTCACTAGTCTGTTAATTACATCTCTATTTATTTAGCGCTTGTGCTGTGGTGATAGGGGGCCCCAGGGATTGTCTGACTCCCATGCTAAATAGCCTACATTCCAATCCCTTGATGCCAAGGCCAATCCCATGCAAACTTTTATCTCCATGGCCTGGCAACCTCTCTGACTCTGAAAAGCCCCAAAATGAAGAATAATGTGAGTTAATGCCTCACTAGTTCTATATCTAGAACCATGTCTGGGAATTTGTTCTAGACTGCGTGTTCTGCTAGGTAAAGGTTCGGGCCATAATCCTTGTGTCCGTCACTAACTGTGTGTATCTGAAATTCTTGTTTAATGCATGTGTTCTTATTTTACAGTTTCACAGTATTTGTTAAATTGGAGAATTTTCTGTTTGAATGCTCCCAGCTAACATCATGCTATTTCTGTCTATAGATATCTTATATGTAGATACCTCATGTAACAGGGGAATACAACGGAGCGTCCGCCATCTTAGTACAGGTCAAGTGACGCCTGTGTGCTGCATTGGTCAATAGAATTTGAGATCTACCAGCGAATAAAATAGCCATAATTCACTTCGTTTTTTATTAGAAATGTCAGATTAATTATTTTATTAATTTCATTTAAATTTGAATACATTGAAACTCCCACATGCATACATATAATGGTCATGAACAATATTGGAACTCATAAAGATGCTGATGATAATTGAAAAAAAGTGATCAACAATATAAAATAAAATCTATACAAAATATACATAAATAAATAAATAGCATTAGAACAAAAAACTAATAATAATACTAATTATTATACAATGTCTAATATAACATAATACTATGATAAGGTAATAAGTAAATGGGCATTTTACTATTATAAAATACAATAGCCAAATTTCACAAACTGCTTGAAAAATCAAGAAAATCACTCCAGAAAACATCTGTATATCTGCAATTCCAAAACAAGTGAACGCATGTTTCAGGTTCATCAGAGCAAAAACTGCATTTAGTGTCAACACAACTTGTCAGGGTTAACTCTATGAATCTTTCCTATCCCATACCAAGATGGCACACATGAAAGGCCGTTATATGGTATTTATGCATAAGATATCTATGATTTCTTTCACTTTTATATAGCACCTGAAGACACATGCTGCCATTTTTTATCCTGCAACAGTGATCACATAATTTATCCATTCATTTTCTTTAACTGCCTCTTTATCCTTTCGCATCACTGGAGGAATGTATCATATTTAAGTCTATGGACAATTTTATCTTGCTTTCACATTAGGAATTCTTTTCCATCACCTACCCAACCCCAGTTGCTCCTTGGCTCAGTCCCCCAGGGTTAACACTGAAACTGTATATCCATTCCAGATTTACAACATCCATATTTACATAACCCGATTGTCGCAACATGATCAACCGTCTCAGAACTGAACTGGGTAAAGAAGAAGAAGGAGCATTTTTGAGGTGCTATCAGTTATATTTTATTGCGCCATGGTGATGACAAAAAAAAATTAGTTATGTATATAATAACAACAGTTACACTGTCTTTTACTAACGTCCTCTTTTGAACCACATTCCCACCCATTAATTACCCTGAAACATTTGACAGACCACCTCTGCAATTCCTAGGAGCGTTTGCTTTCACACTGGCGAAAATCATCCAATACCCATGCAACACGGAAAGAACATGCTCCTTCAGGGATGGACCCTTCTGGATGAGAGGTGCCTAGTACGGTAGCATAGAATATGAAGAAGCATGAAGCTGACCCTATTCTGAGGTCATTTTTCAGTTTCTGGATCAGTTTTTACCTGGATCAGTTTTTTCAGCTTCACACTGCTCCCTGCAGGAGGGCCTCTCACCCTGGCCTTTCGCTGCTCTGAGAGCAATAGCTGAAATATGTGACCATCTGCATAAGAATGCTACCACTTTATAGAGGAAGGAGGAGGTAGCAACAAGAATGGATAAAACTTTTCCTTTCCCTCGAGCCCTTTCTTTCTTGTTTACTGTTTCTCAAGACTTTGCTGAGAGGTTTCACACACTTCAGTCTGTGTTTTTGTATTTTTTTTTGTTATGCCTGAATAAAATAGGTTTTGTAACTCGTAGGTATTTAGATTAAAGTTAATGAACAGTGAAAATAAAGACAAAACAAATAGTATAGTTGGATTTTATCTTCTTTCCACAAGATATCCTTATCTTTAAGACATCACATGCTAAAATATTAAGTAATGCATTGGAATGTAGAAAAAAAGCCTCTTTCTTTTCTAATCATGTCGTCGAGCTGGGGTTAGTGAGTGTGTATTTAGCATGGAAATGTTTATGGGCCTACAGCCTAAAAGTCGAATTAGTAGTAGTACAAAGGATAATTATTCAGTATCCAGACAGAGCAAATAATGCCTCACCTCACAGTTTTGATACGGATCATTCTCAATATACCCCTGAGAGAATACATAAATAACATAATGTTTAATTAAATGTTTCATAATGTTTAGTTAAAGCTGCAAGCAGCAAATCCCTTGGACAATTTCTTGCACTGTGACCAAATCCTAATTTACAAGATGTATTCAAGCGAGAACTTAAATACCGTAATTTTAAAAAATAGTTTAAATAATTAAAAGCAGAATATAAAATGTCATTACCTGGTGTCGAATAAGACTGATTATTGATCTGGTATCTTAACACACGGTGCAAGTTTTATCCTGATCTGATATTGTATAGCAAGTTATTAACAACTTCCTGCTTCATGGCAAAACATTCAAATTCAGGTGACGGCCAAGCAAGAATTGTTCAACAAATTCAAACATTTAAATTAACATTTAACATTGCAGAGGCCTTTAGATGAGTTTGGCAGAGTTTGATGGTGATCACATGAAATCTCTAGGAGCAGTTTGTTAAAGTACAAGGCCTGGAATTGTACTAAATTTTACAAGAAAATTAGGTTTTGAAAACTGGTCGTTGTTGTTCTTTGTTCCTTATAAAGTGTTCCAAATTTCAAGCATGTCCTACAAACACATTCTGAAACAGCAGTATAAAGCAAATAGGTGGCACTATATGTGACACTTTAGGTTGCGATATAGATTTGTTCGGACATGGACTCTAAACATAAATTTATAATTTGAACCCGATCTGACATAATTATGGCTGAGTTAATGGGGCCATGAGCCCCCCTTGTTTCAGGTCTCACCTGCCAGAGATTATTTTCAGAAAATAATCAGAAAATATCACTTTTAAAATAATCTAAAAAACACTAATCGAAAGATAAGTGCTTTGTAACAGTGTGATAAAACGTACACATACCTGCACTGAAGTGGAACAGAGTTCCTCCCCATTGCCAGACAAAAGCAAACTGCCCATATTCCAGTTCTCATAGCTATCTCAAGAAAAATCCCTCCTACAAAAACCAAAGTTTTGATATGACGGTCAATGGTGGCCTACCAACTGTTCATTAAGCTCTGACTTCATCAGGGGTGCATCAGCCATGCATCACCGCTGCACCATGGAAACAAACAATTGCGAACCAATCTGAACTCCAAACTACAAGACGTCTTGCAGCTTTACGAAACGTGTCAAGAGTTCATAATCATTAATATTTAATACAACACCTCTTCTCATAGGATATTATAGATCAGGCTCATAAATAATTAAAATACAGATAAGTCAATAGATGCCATGTAGGACAAAGACACATGACTTCCTGTGAAATTTCTTTTCAAACAGGAAGTCAGAAAACATAAACAAAAGATCAAAATTACACATTTTTACCCCCAATTAAACGTTCAACGCATGTACATCTCTGAAAATATCATATTGTTTAAATCCTGTGTATCATGGCCCTTTGACAACTTCCTTTTGATGGCAAAATTTCAACTCTGATGGTTTCCGTGCACGGATAGTTTAACAAAGTCAGAAATCTTTGTAATTTAAAATCACATATGCCTGAAGTTAAAACAGATTTAGTTACAACAAACTGTTAGTGGACCATATGCTGAAATGCAATAGGTGGCACATTTTGCCACACCCATTTTTCGAATCTCAATCACATTTTCACCAGTTCTGATGTGTATGCAAAATTCAATGACTTTTTGAGCACGTTTCTCTGAGCAATTACAATAGGGTTCAATACAATAGGGTACAATAGGGCATCTTCAGTCCTTGAGTCCTAATGACAGGCTGTAGCAGAAGGCAGCTTGTTTGTGGATGTCTGGTGAGCGGTACAATAATGAGTGTTTGCAGTCAACATAGCATGGTGGCGGTTCTTTGAATATTTGGGGCTGCATTTCTCCAAATGAATTTGAGATTTTGCTGACGGTTATTGGTGTTCTTGTTATTGGTTATCCATCATGCAAAACCATCAGGGAGGCGTATGATTGGCCCCAAACTTATTACCCCCACAATGACCCCAGAAATACAGCCAAAGTCTGTAAGAAATATCATTGGAATAAAGAAGAATAAGACGTACTAAAAGTGATCCGTGGCCCCCACAGAATCCTGACCTCTGTTTGGGATTGCACTAGGAGACAGAAGAATGGAAGAAAGGTACATAGACATGTTTGGAACAAACCATCATCAGGGTTTTTCTGAAACTGTGTGCACATGTACCTAGAAGAATGGACTACTTGCACTAAGACTTCTGCTTTATTTGCAATAGCACAAGATTTCCAAGATTATTGTGACTTATTTGCGTTGTATGTGCAAAAAAAAAAACGCCAAAGCACCCTCCAGCAAGCTGGAAAAGAGATAGAAATTATACACAGTGTCGTATATACACAGTTCAATCTGAAATCACGCCCAACGTGTGTCCATCCAGCTGCTTTTTAAGCTCCCACAGTTTTTTTTTTTAATTTTACCACTTGTCCAGTCTAATGATGAAGGTTGCTACAGTAATTTTGATTCATCGTTACATTGCTATAACTGTGGAGTCATTCCAAGCAAAAAGCACCGGCACAGCACCAGTTACCACCAGTTGGCCACACCAGATTTATCTTTTGTTCATTCATGAAATGACACGATTAGCACTTTAATCTTAGAATGAATATTTTTCACACATGCCTAAAACTTTTGCAAAGGGTCATATGCCAACATGTTGTTGGAGATGCCCTAAACGTGTGGCTCCCTAGATCATCAAGCCACGTGTTACATATTTTAGAAGCACCCTCAATGGTGAAAAGCTCCACAAAGCACCTTTTTTATTAGCCCTGCAAACCATTTAATATATGAACCTAAAGAGCCTGATCATCATAAAGCACACAGAGCCTCCTTTCATTCTTCTTTTAGGACAATGTATCCTCATAGAGTATTCATCTGCAAAGTTTGAGTATGGGATGCATTTGTGAGAGAGAAAGAGAGCTTTCTCCTCCCATTGGAGACCTCGCACGATGGCAATGTTGAGCAGTGCAGGCTTTCTGAGGATCATGTGACAGACACAGACAGCTCTGCTCTGGAAGAGAGGACAGTTACAGCTCCGAACGCTCCATCAGACGCTGCTCCAGAGTTTCCACCGCGCGAGGGACACACGTGAGACCTGCCCTGCTCCAGAACATCGACGCTCGGCGGGGGAAAGCTGCTAACGCTGCTCGGATTGCTTTGGAGCAGAAACAAACAAACATTCTCCGTACAAGAGAAGAGATACGCAAATCTCAGCGGCATGTGGGAGTTTTTGGAGTTATCTGACGCCAAACATTTGACAAACAATTAAGTCGTTTCGCGAAGTTTCGACTCGTTAAGCGCGTTATCTCCACGGTGTTCTCAAACTGATGACCGCGGCGACACAAAGTTTGTCCAGTGTTTGAAAAGTAGCAGGAGTTTGGAATTAAACCGGGGAAACTAGTGTTTTACGAGGGCTGTCGTGTTGTCCCTCCGTCTAACGCTTTTTGTAATATTTTGGGGCAGTGTTTTAAATATGGTTGGGGAAATGGAAACGAAGGAGAAGCCCAAGCCGACTCCTGATTATCTGATGCAGCTGATGAACGACAAGAAGCTGATGAGCAGCCTCCCAAACTTCTGTGGGATCTTCAACCACCTCGAGCGACTCTTGGATGAAGGTCAGAGGTCCTCCTTTCTTAAGTTTAGAAGAACGAATTAATTACTAGTAGAAATTTGCGTCTTTGTTTTCAGTTGGTATAGTATACTTATTGACATGATGTATATTATTTATCTATTTAGTCTCAAGGCAAACTAAGTGTATTTAGTAAATGCAAAGAGTACAAATACATCAGTTTTTAAATTTGTGATAAAGTTTTAATTATTTGCATGAACTTAAAATTCCATTACAATTTGAGGGCATCCTGTTTTCCCAAAGGTGCACTCTCTCTTGGCAAAATTAAATTTTACAAATGTAATTAAATTTAAATATGATCTCAAGTCACTTTTTGTGGCTTATCAATCTCTACAAAAATGTTCTATAATAATCAAAATGTATAATTTTTTTTCATACGCTCCGCCACTTAATGATCCTGTTTAGATTATGTGTGTGACTCCATAGAACCTGGTCAGCTACTCTTGACTGGATCTTCCAAATAGCATCACATTGAATTTAGTTGTAACCTGATGGAAAAATCTCATTCAGATTGGAAAATCGGATGAATGTCCAGTTATTAACATGGATCATGATTGCAAACAGGTTTTGAGGCAAGTAAGTTGAGCATTTTTAATGTTTAAAGGGGCTACAGCTGATTGAAAATTACCGTACTTATTCTACCGCTGTCAACTATTTGTTGTGTAGTTTGTGTAGTCATCATTTTCTTAAGCACCACCACTTAATGACCATAAAATAAGGTGTTCAGACTATGTATGTGATGTCACAAACATTTGAACCGGGTCAGTTACTCTTGACTGGAACTTCTGACTACCACCCTTGCTCTAGTTGTAACCTGATGGCAAACCTCATTCAGATTGTAAAAGAAATGGCAAGAGGAGTTTCTGCTGTGCACCTTCAAGTTATTAATATGAATCACTATTCCAAACAGGTTTAGGGACAAGTAAATAATTTTCAGCACAGTGTTTTTGAGGCAGGGAAAGCAAACTTGAGGATTATTAATGTTTTAAAGAGGGCAAAGTTGAACGCAAATTAACTACTCTACCGCGGTCAACTATATGTAGTGCAGTTTTTTGTGTAGTCATCGTTTGCTACCAAAAACTCAGGGTAGGATGCGGATCTGCTAGTGGATGAGGTCAGTAGTAACTCAGGGACAGTTACAGGGCCAGACCCATAATGAGCCATTTTTGGTTTGATGAGAAAAAAATTATATTGTTTTGTTATTAACTTTAGGATGACACTTCTCACAACTCTCCAATAAAATCAGATCAACTTGAGAGAAATGGGAATTCAATGTAATCTTCTGAGTTTTTTTTTTTTAATTTAATCAGTGACCTTTAATTCTAATCAACCTGATCATGACAAGATAAATTGGAGCAGTGTAAACAAGAACAAAAAAAAACATGAATACATATTTTATGTTTAGCATTTGCAGGTTTTCATAAAGTAGACATGGTGACACAGTGGGTGGCATCGTGACCTTTCAATAAGAAGGTTGCTGGTTCGAGTCCAGCTGACGTTACTCCGGTTTCCCCTACAAAACCTAAAACATGAGACGGGTTAATGGAATTCTATGTATTCCCCCTAAGCATTTATTTGTGTGTTTCCCTGTGATGGACTACTGACCTGTTCGTCTTTCACCTGAAGTGCACTGAGCTGACCCTGATATAGATGTTAAAATTAAAAGTGTTTAAATTCATTTTAAAATCATGCATTAAATGGCTGTGAATGATGGCATTTTTAGACAAAACAGAGTAGCAGCTTTTTTATTTTTCTAAACATTTGTATGCAAATGTACTTTTAAATATATCAGTATACAATTTCTTTAGCATTCTTTCAGATGCAACAGTTTTCTTCAATATTTTAATGAGTACCAGTCCTGTTGTATTTGAGACTCACGCATGTGTGTTTTTATTTTTTTTATTTTAGTGGATGGTCTATTAACTTTACTTCAAAGGCAAGGCATCTGTCTAGACTTTTCAGACCGAGATTCTATCATGAAACAAGTCTTGTAGGATATCTGGATCTGGAAATCAGTAGCCGTGCATTTATCAGTAAAGTATGTTTTAGCAGAGTTTTACCTCTGTGAGGGAAAGGGAAGCTGAAGACGTGATGAGCAAGACATTTCTTCATTTCTCCTTTATATCTAAACATACAGCCATGTTTTGTTCTCATGTGAGGGTGTTTGCTTTTGGGAGATTTGTTACATTAACATTGTGCAGCACAGACAAGAGTGAATGCAGATCCTAAATAATCTTACTGAGCTCTGGTTTTCACTTCCTTTATTTATTGCTAATTTAGCAATCCCCTATTCAAAAGTAGAGCAAAGTGCAGTCAAAGTGCTTCGTCAAACTTATTGGCAAAAATGTAGAGGTCATTGTAGAATGTAGATAATTTCTTGCTTGTGTTTTCTCATTATTACAGTGTTTTTAAGTGAACGTGTTAAAATGTATGTGGTATTTGTAGAAAGCCCCTGATGGTGAGTTGCAGGGCATTTTATTTTGCCAGATCAATGACTATGAGAAATTATTCTGGCAGAAGTGGTTGGACACAAACCGTTTTACAGAGAATTTACAAAAGTTTAGGCTAGAGAGCACAAGAACTTGTACAAGCACGTGCAACCTGTGGTAGTTACATTTGATTGAATAATGAATAATGTGTTAATATTACATGTCAGGGAGCGATCACAATTACACTGTTTGTTTGGTGGGATAACAGTGCTTTGGGTTGTCCATTCTAAGATTAAGAGTTTTAGGAGTGTTTAATGCAAGGTGAACCATTTAGCTCACATTATTGCCACATTAGCGTCAAACTTTCATTATGCATTTGCTGGTCCTGCAGAGCCATTTGGCTGATAAACGACACAGCTATCTAGGGGTGTCTTGATTCATTTTGTTCTTTTTCTTCTGATTATTAGATGAGTAGTAGTTTTTGGCATGTTTTCAGCCTCAGTTTCAAGGGCTAAGGGGTAGGGGATAAGGTAATAGAACTCAGCCTAAGACCATCAAGGAGTTATGGTGGGTGCAATTTTGTGACTTTAGTTTAGTGGTAGTGTAAAGTTGAGCATCTTCAGCATAAGAATGAAATGTATTGGGGTTCGGGGGGTGTTGAGTAGTGAGACTGTTTATTGCAAATAGTTGTTTCAACAGGATCATTCTAGTTGGGGTTTGTTGTAGGCTGGTCTTCATCAGGCAGCCTGTGGTAATCTCTAGGGTGAGATTCTTGCAGTAGGCGGTTGAATTTCTCCACACTTCTTGCTCTGTTTGCCTTGAGTGCAGCTAATTGAATTATTTGAGTAATTAAACAGTCATGGAAGGAAGATATCTGGGAGAGAGTCCAGGAGCAATGTTCATTTTATGCAAAAACACTGGCTTTTCCTCATCTGAATAAGATCCTTCAAATCCCCAGGATGCCTACGAGAGGTTGCTTTTGTTTATTCTTTTCTCAGACTATTAGTCCTGTTTAAGATAAGTTTTGGCAACGTTTTCCCAAAAATTGGTATTGGTATCACCCATCCAAATAATTAAAGCCAGAAGTTCCAATCCCTTCATGGTTATAAGTGTGTAAAAGCAAGCATACTGCATTTGAGAAAGAATAAACAACTCCGGTTGTGATCAGATGATGTCTATACAACAAATCTAATTTCCTTGCTACAAAATAATCAGTGTTTTAACAAAGTGAAAGAGGTTGGCAATGGTGGCTACTAATCTGAGCAGTCAATGGATGCTGAGTTGCGTAGAGGCCAATTTTCTGCAGTCAACCGCTACAGACCTCCAAACCTCATGTGACCTTCAGGATAGATCTAGGTCAGTGTGTAGAGAGCTTTATGGAATACGTTTCCAGTGCTGAGGAGTTGTCTCCAAACATAACATTAGGTGCAATGCAAAGATGCCTTGGTGTTAAGCATGGGGGCAGTAGACTATAGAGGGTTGGAGACATGTTTTAATACTGCTTGTCCATCTGGAAACATAGATGTAGCAGTTTCCAGGAGAAAAGCGCCAATATTAATTGGTGAAGTTTGGAGCTGGGGGGTCCAGGTGTTGTATTTTTATGGAGCTCTATGTGGCTGCTTAGTTCCAGTGCAAGTAATTCTTAAAGATTTCATTAATTATCCTAAATTAGTGGGGGTTGGTTTTGTAGAATTACATTTTTTTTCTTTTACTAACATTTACAAATAATACTTAATAATGAACCCTTCTTAATTAACATAAATATTTTTCTCAAATATTTACTCACATGGCTCAAATATAGCATTTGTATAAAATGCTTTTTGTAATAAAAATAAATAATTGACCCCCCTGTTTTTTTTTTTTTAAATAAAAAGGGAAGTTAGGTGAACCAAGCAAGTGGAGGATATTTTTTCAGTACGAAACCATTGATCATTATTATGAAATTCTGGGAGGATGACCTTTTTTTCGGCCCCTTGAAAGCTTGCAAAAGTCCTCATTGTGTCTTTCCTAACGAGGTTGAAGTTGTTGGAGGCGCTTATGTTTGAAAGTTTTGACCTCTTGTTGTCCTCGCATTGAACTCGTCTTGGTGAAACTCTAAAAGCGTGATTGACTGGACACTCCTTCCAAACATAGATTGGTGCATGAGCAACAAACAGGCGTCTTTCCGACCTATAAGCATCACATGACTATGTCAAGGGCACACATCCCCACACACACACACACTTTGAAGTGGAGCCAAGATCACATGATTCTTCAATCTGTCAGCACTTCATGGCTGCTAGAGGTGCTTGATATTTTGTGGAAAGACTGTAGATGGGTTTAGGAATAGTATTGTCTTTCTGGAAACAGTTGGGCGTTTCATACTTCTATTTGTGCCCATGTACCAGTTATTCATGATGGTTAGAGCTACGCTCTGTTAAATTGTGTATTGTAGAAGTCATAGTTTCATCTCAGAATACACATCCATGCTCTTGTTTTAAGCTGTTACCTCTTTATCCATATCCTGTGACCCAGCCTGATGGAGTTGCACATACTCCCTGTAGATCAGAGGAGGGGTCTCAGTGAGGACAGATTCTGCAACAGTAACTGTGAGTCACACAGAAGATTCAATGCTCGTTGTTGCTTTTCACATTATTGGTATTCCGTTTCTGAGCTATTTTTTGTTAAAGGTATACATTTTTTTAAATTTATTATCGAAGAAATTACATTGTGTGGTTGTATGTATGTAAGTGTTGTTGTACTTCCCAAACCATCCAATCACTTTCCTGTGGATAAGTGTTATGTTGTGAACCTAGCATAACACTAAGCTCCGCCACTTGTTGACTCAGCTGAGAGTGACAGCCATGTTTTGGATAATTTTAGGTCAACATGTGACTTAATTACATCATGTGCTATACTAGGACTGGGCAAATTTTATTGACGTTGTCGACAGCACTCAATGTTTATTTTTAAATGGAAATAGACAATATGCTTGTAATTTCAAATGGTTAGAAGCATAGAAAAAAAACCCAGGGAATCAAATACTGAAATTAGGTTATTTAGCTCTTTCAATATGTTGTGTAAATCAATTAATACAATTTTTGAAAATCAACTTTTCATCAGGGGTGGCATGGTGGCGCAGTCAGTAGTACTGTGGACTTTCACTTAGAAGGTTGTCGGTTCGAGGCTCGGCGGTGACCTTCCTGGAAGGAGTTTGCATGTTCTCCCTGTGCATGTTACCTCCTGGTACTCTGGTTTTCCCACAATCCCAAAAACTTGCAGTTAGGTTAATTGAATAATCTAAATTCCCCCTTAATGTTGCCCTGCGATGAACTTGGCGATGGCGACCTGTCCAGGGTGTACCCCCACCTCTTGCCCAATGTGCCCTGGAGACATGGAAAATGGAAAATAAATGAATTTTTCATCAAGTGAATTCCATTGTAACTGTGCAAATGTTAAACATTAGGCTATTGTCATAAAAGTTAAATAAATAATAGACTGAGTATTAATGGAAATGGAACCGGTAATGGACAATGTTTCCAAATGGATTAAGGCAATACACATAAAATAGAGCCGTATATTCACCGGTTGCTGTCCGAACAGAAAAGCTCTATCTCGAGGTCAAGATGTCACAGTGCAGGCATCCAGGAGCAACACTATTTGTGTTCTGCATGGTTGGATTGTGGTGAGTTATTCTCATCCCATAAATAAATAGTTTAACAAGCTAAACTTGAAACTGTGCTTGCATGGAATGCTAATTCAGACCTTATCTACGGACTTTAGTTGTAGTATATTGTCTTATCACAATGCTAAAAGACATTCTAACATTAGCGCTAGCTTTCCTGTAATCAAGTTGTAGCTAAATGTAATGATACAAAGACTTTTGTCATTTTAATAATGTTTAACAAGCTATTGATCTGTAAACATTGATTGTATGACTTAAAAATTCAGTAAATAATGACCCACCAGTTTGTAGAATTGAAAAAAATGTTTGAGTAATACATTTGACTAGCCCACAAACTGCCACATGCTCGGTTGAATACACAATTGTTTGTAGATGTGGCTCAGTAAATATCTGAAGGAGACTGAATGAATTTGTTTCATATACATTTTAAGGCTCTTTCTCAGTAAATCTACATCAACATTATCAACCATTTGTCTGATCTCATCAGTCCATACCTTCCAAACAGTTCCTCTTGTATCTGTAAACACTCAACACGTGTCTCTCCCTTAACTGTCTGAGACTCCTCTTGACACCACCAGACTCACCCCCTACCACCACCAGCTATCATCCAATCATTGTGCTGCTGTTGACCAATGCAACAAGATAATGATGAGTTCACAATCAAAGCATCAGAGCGAGATGCATGACTAGTCTTCTGGTTATCATTAGAATATAAGTGAGCATGAAGGGACGTCTCAAGAAGGCTGTGAGAAGCTCTCACCAGTTCTAAAATATATTTATTGTCAGATCTCTTCATTTCTAGCATTTATCTTCTCTTTCTCTACAGAGCTTCCAGTACACTCTTAATAAAAAGGTTCTTCACTGGTTCTTTGTAGGTTTGAAGGTCCTATTCGCTTTAAAGAACCCCTTAAGCTCTTTTTGGTTCTTCACTAGAGGTTCTGCACTTTGGTACTGTTATTGAGGTACTGTTATTGCACTTTGTTAGCATAAAAACTGTTGTGGATTTTTTTAATAGATGTGGCTTTATAGTAGTTCTTTGTTTTAATTGGCACATTATATATTTTATAACTGAAAGACCACATTTTTTAACACTGGATCTAGACAGCACTTTTGAATGTTAGAGCTACATAGCATCTTTTGATAGTTTGTTCTGTATAATCACGTTCTGAATAGCACATTCGAAGATAAGGTTTAAATGGCACTAAAAAAGGTTCCCCTATGATTATGACCCAATGAACCAGATGTGAACCTTCTTTAGTGTAGGTGTCCTCACCGTTCAAATTTGAAAAGGCTTGAAAAGACTAGAATGAAGGCCATGGAAAAAAATGCTGTCTCTGATTGGTTGATACTCACTATATAGTAAAGTTTCCTGGGTTTATGTGCTTGATAAATTAATTTTACGTCCACAATGGCTATGTAACTGAGTTGCTCCCTGAGATTCTGTGAACTCAATTTTCAAGAGGGACTTTTAAGAATTTGAAAGCAAAGGTAGGTGGTGCTGCTCTTTCACATCTTTCAGTATCCATGGAGCACTGCATATTATATTGTTGGATGACTAAGTTTTGCTTTGCTGCACGGATTTGTTGAGATTTTTGAGCATTTTAATAAAGGAGTTTTGAGAGCTTCCCGGCAAATCCTTGTTCACATAGAAACTCAGTTTCACTCGTAGCTTCCCAACAGGTACAGAACAGTTCCATGGCCATAAAATTTTTTATTTGTTTCCTTCAAGACTTTCCAAGCATATCAGATAAAATTTCACATATATAGTCCTTCCCAGTTTGACCATGAACCAAACTGGGAAAGGTTATTAGTTTTGTTGCATTTAAACAAACATTACACAATTTGCAAGGCAATTCAAATTAAAATGTTTGAAAATGTGCGATCGTCTTTCAGTTTCACTTTACAGACCCCAAATCAGTGATACAATTTGATACAATTTTCACCTTGTTTTGACCATGTCTTTGCTTTTCGTCTGATTTATCATTTTTTTCATTCTGTTCATTCTCAGTTTTTGAGATTTTTGTAGTGGGAATTGTATTAAAGTTTGTTATGAAAAATATTAGTTAAAAAGAAAAAAAAGAAGCTGGGGCTGTACTAAAATAGTATCTAGCATTGCCACACAAAAAAAATGCTTTAAAGATAATTTAGTAGAGCAAATTGTAAAGTAGTAAAAAAAAAATGCTCTAAAGGCCCCAGACTTCTAAAGGACAACTTACTTTCTCAAAACGAATACAGTGATACCTCGAGATACGAAATTAATCTGTTCCAAGGTGGCCTTCGTATCCTGATTATTTTTCATATGCCATCGTATCTTGGATTTTTCGTAACGTGAAGCATTCGTATCTCGAGGTACCACTGTACATGTTTCACAATATGCAACTGTGGGCAAAGGCAGCAAATCCATTAACATCCGGTGTGCTGGCTACAATAAGATCAATAACAGTGGTAAACAGACTGAAATGTCGGTACCACAATATCTGCAGATGTTTGATTGTGCTCTCGCTGTTAACAATGATCACGACTATAAAAAAAAGGGATTGACTTTCTACACTGCTCTATAAAGAACAATCAGTGAACTTCATGTGAGGTAAATGAGTAGCAGTTACCCACTCCCTCAGCTTTCATTAATTCGTGGCTGACCACACCCCTTTTCAAGTGTCAGGAGTGTGAAACTCCACCTTCTTTTTTTAATCTTCACAGAGCTTTAGTTTCCAAACCTCATTTAACGTCTGCTTTTGGTGCCATTTTCTGTATTGTACGAGCCCTTTAAATGTATAAGTGTTAACACATTTGTTTTCACACTGTTTTTATAACTGGATAATTCCAATAAGTGTGATGTCGTCTCCTTGTGTGAGAATGAAGGAGGATTTGGACTCTGTCCTGGAAGTCGATGCATGCATACCCAGATGGTTTCACTGTTTGCAGTCTACTCTTTCATCCCTCTTGCAACCTTTTCTTGCCTTTATTTTTTACCTTTCTTTAGCACTTTCCTCTGTTCATCTCAGCGTCTCTCATCTCTCCCACATCGCTGCAGATGGTCAGCTCTACTAACGGTCGATGACTGCCTGAAAAAAATCTTCTGTTCCAGAGTATTCAAGCTCTTTTCTGCTTGATGCGCACTTTAATGTAGAGCAAAACAGAAATTAAAAGCTAAAGGCTGTAAAAAAAAATCTAAACGTTAATTTCAGTGACACTGTATTTGTATTTGTAGAATAACATTTAGAATAATATTTTTTATTTTTGTGTAAATATGTTTATAAAAATAAGTAGTTTTGTGTTTTTCTTTAAACTGAAAATCCTTTTTCTATGTACTTTGACATGAATCACATGACAATTTCAAATATTTTGAAAAAAGTGATTCGATCCGTAGTTTAAAATGTGACGGTGCCTGTGGCCTCAGTGTTTTTATGGGGCATGCCAAATGTGCTTAGCTAATAACTGTCCTTGAATCTATATTCAGTTAAGGACACATCAACTTTAGGGGGTG
>SRMA01025437.1:163032-294490 GCA_007224835.1 Danionella cerebrum | reverse complement strand
TGGAGTTATGTGGATTTTCATAAGCTGACAAAAATCAAAAGGATTTACATTAGAACAACAAACATACAATTGTTTCTATGCAACTGAATTGTCACTTGAATAAGTTATAAATAGTGAGTCATTTAACATTAAGGAGTCGTTACATGTATTCCGCATTACATTCAATTACATTGATTTACATTTATAAATTACATCTGGCCCTTTAAGGACAGCCATTATGCTAATGTGGCCCTCGGTGAAAATGAGTTTGACACCCCTGTTTTAGACTATTCACATTAATGATTAACAATGTAGCCTTGTGTATATGACACATGTTTGTTTAAAATGTACAGAAGTTATGCATTTGTTTGCTAATCTGAAGTTCTTTTCAAGTTGTAATAACTAATGATATTTCAGGAAACAAAACGTTCATGTCAAATTTATTCGTTTCCTTTATCTACGACTATTGGACTTTTTAAAAAATCTTTATATGATCTTGGTGGAGAATATTTAGTCATTTTGTAATTTTTTCCCCATCTGTTCACAAGTTTTCAAGTTGCATCTATTGTTTACATTTTTAGATTTAAAGCAATACTTTTATTCAGAGATTTATAGATTTTATAATTTATGGTAGAAGTAGGACTTAAGTGTTAAATTTGATTCATAATGGTCTTAAAAGGTTCTAAAAGTCTTAAACTTGACAGAAACCCAGTGAAAGTAGTCAACTACCAATTGCTTGTTTTAAATTGATTGCTTTGTATTAGTTAGAGTACTTCTGACCATCACCACTCGCCTCTTGCTTCTTTAATCACTGCAGGTCACAACCGTGACAAAGTACATTCGAGACAACTGACATCCGAAACATTAGAACGTAGAAACAGATTAGGATCTAGGATTGAACCAGCATAATCTGAACGGTGAGTAAACCAGCGCTCAGACAGAGAGCGTGCTTATCTTTGAACATGGTGTGCTTTTTTTTCTTTTATCTCCACTTCTGTTGTCATATGAATAGCAGTGAATCTCCGCTCACATCTCGTCCAGCCTTACGTAATGCCTCACACTGTGAAGCACTGTTCACTTGAGTAGCCGCTTTGTCTTTGTCCGGAGTCCAGCATGGTCTGGAGACCGCCAACTCTCACAGGCAACAACACTTTTGTTCACTAAACGACCAAAGAATGTGTGTGACACCTCACATTAAATCATCCTTGTTATTCTCCGTCTCTGAAAACATCCAAAAACTGCACCCAGCTCTACCAGTTTCAAATAACAATCCGTTTACATCACGACTGGCATGAACGAGTCTAAAGGTGTCAGTCAGTAGACCTCATCTGAAGCAGACGAATGACAGTGTGTCATTAGTAAATAGCAGCATCTGTTGGGTAGTCTTTAGTGGTGGCTGTATAAAGTGGCACTTACCCTTCTAGCATTATCTAGGGGGTATTTTTGCCTCTTTCCTCCCTCACAACCATTCCTGAACGAGTGCATCATACTGTAGTATTGCACAGCTTGACTCAGATGACTGTAAACAAACAGAGGCTGTAATCAGAGCTGACTTGTGCCCCCTTCTAACTCACACACGTGTTAATGATGGTGTGGGACAGTGGTAGAAAGAACTGTCTCACTGTCTGTGTATGTCATGGTTTTACAGTGCTGACCGTTCCCCTGTAATGTTTGTTTTTAGAGCACTTGATTGTGGGGTTCATAAAAGACAAGCTGCTGGTACATAATGAGATGTCATCTCTGCTCAAGTTGCATTAGGGTTTCTAACTTCTGGGTTTTCTTAAAAAAACAGCGCATTTTTATTACACAATATGTCTTAAGGAAAAGTATCCCAATGTTCAATGTTACCACCAACTGGGAAATGTCAGTAAGATGCGAGACTTGAGAAGGAACCATTACACTGATGTTGTCCATGCTGCAGGTCTTTGAATACACTTTGAATACTTGTAAATAAAATATCTGATTGTGGGTAGAATAGGTTAGAAATTCTGTTTTGTATAACCCTTGTTTTTTTTTTTATAACCCTCATTATTCATAAATGTGTGCAATATTTTGTTCTATGATCAATAAAATTTTTTATACAGTGCAAAATTAGCGCTAAAACACCAAAGGTTCTTTTTTCAAATGATTATTTTTGTGCAGATTTCGATGTCCTCATAAAGTCACCAAATTTCGCACACACACGCACGCACGCACACACACACACACACCCACGCACACACACACAGACACACGCACACATCAGAAATGGGTGAAAATGTTTAAAAAGTGAGTGTGACAAAATATCTCTATAGCACCACCAAACACGTTTCAGCTTATGTTGCACTCAGAAATTGGCCACACTTGTGAGGTACCAAGCCTTAACCTTAAGTAAAATAGATTGCATTTTCAAAATTGACAGGAAGTTGGCTTCTTTGAAAAAAAAAAGAGTCTAAAATGGCAATTTTTTGTACGTCATGCTTTAACAAACTCCTTCTAGAGATTTTATCTGTTCATCTGTTGTTATCTTAAAGTTAAAATGTGTTTTCTTTCGACTTGGTTAATCTATGCACACACAGAAACCATCAAAATTTGTTAGAGACCATTGAAAGTTGTTAAATAATGTCTGATCACTCCATGTTAACAGTCCATGTCTGAACCAAGTGTCTCACATGGTCGGCGGAGCGAAGCCAAACCGCGGTGAGTGGTTGCCATCCAATACAAGAATGATTGCCACCCAATACATGTCTATGGGAAAAAGCTGAACTTTAAAAAATTACTTCCCCAGAAAGTACGGCGTTCACACAAACTGTTTTAATAATAATAATAATATGAAAAAGTTATCTATGCAGTGAACAAACTTCAATAGTGTTTTTCTTGGCTATTTTCTTGTGGTTCATGATGGTTCAATTTTCCCCTATAAAACTAGGCGAGGCCACGTGATTGACAGCTACACAGAAAAGAGCTGATTTCTTACGCTGTCAAGCTATTTATAAATACAAAATAAGTTGTATATAACAGACTGCGTGTGAGAGGGGCGTGTGTGAGCCAGACTCGAGGCGGAGCTCTGAAACCAAGAACATGCAAACGCAGGAAGGTCACCAGCGAGCCTCGATCTGGCAACTCTCTAGCTGAAAGGCCCAATGCTACCCATTATTATACATATGTAGACTCTTTAACACTGCCTGAGGTCATAACACTTTGCAATCTAGTGTCCTTTTTTTGCCTGTAATATTGAAAAATGTTACATTTCTCACTTCTTAATAGGGATTGGTCGCAGTGCATGTCGCAATGAACTGGCCATTGCTCGCAGCTTCAATTCTTTCTTTATCTCACAGAACTCACAGAGGAGTAGTTTTAATGCCAATATTTATTATTATAGCGGCAAACTGTTTTAGAAACAGCCAACATTTCTGACACTGTGTTGGATCTTATTCAAAACCTAAACCAAATGAGCGTTTCCTGAAGGAAATGTTTCATGCTGGTGGCTGTTGGCAGGTGGAGATCTGCTCCGAGCCGATGCTGTTTACTTTTGTCCCAAATGGATTTAGCCGTTAGAGTACACCACCATACCCAACACCATCACTGTGTGCAGGATTCTATCTTCTGTTCAGACTGAGATGCATACAGTACATTCTCTTCCAGCAATAGCCCATGAAATCAGAAATCATTTTTCTATTAACGATTAAATGTAATTGTTAACACTCAGAAAGACATTTTTACCTATTAATAAGAAATATTCATCCCTTAATAATTCAAGAAAATGTTTGCTTAAAAGGTAAATGGATCTGGCTGACAGGATTAAGAGACTACAAAATGTAAATTAGAACTTTTATTTTGAAATCTCTCTCGGTATGAAATGTTCGGATCATATAGCACTAACCTCAAGAATAAATTACTGGAGATATGTTTTTTTTATGTTTTATTTATTAAATGGTGAGAATTAGGATGCTAATCTTGCTAAACACTGCTTTGAATATTAAATTGTTGTTCCAAAAAGACATAATTTCACAGAATAGAAAAAGATTTAGTTCCACCACCATATATTTTTTTTATTTAATAAATATGAGCAATCAAACCAAAGGGCACACAACACCCAAAGTATACAGTTCCAGTGAATGAATTAGTGTTTGTTAGCTGTCACTTATTTCACATTTTGATTGTTGATGCTTTAATTTACAATAATTGATTCAGAAGGGCTTGTTCCCACCCCTAAAGCAAAACCGTGTGAATTTAGACTGTTCCTCATGTGATTCAGGGTAAGTTGCTGGAATGTTAAGCACTTATATGGCCAGATGGCCCAAACTTTTCACCCATTCTGCGTTCTGTGTAAAGTGTAGTATTTCTCGTGTGAGCGGCTGATCGTTTGGCTCGATACTTGCCTGTGGCTCCCCGTATGGCTGGCTTATTTAATCAACATTGTTCTGAATGAGGGCACATGTCACATTAAATATTTGGGATTCGTTTAAAACAGATAATTGTAAAATGCAGTGTTATGGGTGAAGTCAAACACATGGTTTTGCAAAGGCTGTGCCAAGAGCATGTGTTGGATTTAATTGAGTGTAAATCTGCTCACATTGTTGTGTCCACTAATATAAAGCACATGAGAGAAGACGAGCACCATCCTTTTAGAGTGAAACTGGTCTCTAGAGGATTTTTTTTTCACACAAAGTGTTGTTGGAGTTCTTTGATTTTCTGTGGGTGGATCCTATGGGAGCCCATCAGGCTATGGCTATCTCAATTCCGGGTTATATTTAGGTCATTTTAATCTACAGGCCTGGCCTGTGCTTTGATGATGTCGTTCTGAAACATATTCTTCTTCAGTGCAAATCCATTCGAGCATAGACCTGTTCTTCCCAATATCATCAGAAGAACTTTTGTTAAATAATAATTATTGCTGAAGCCTTTTAAGAGGCTCTCGCTGGAATTCCTTGGTTTGTACAGTCAAGCATTTGGAAAGCTGGTGTCTGATTCACTCACTGTGATGCGTGTCGGTTTGTAGAAGCTCTTTCTCGACTGGCTGCCCTCATTTGCCCTTTAGCAGCTGATTTAAATTATGCTGCATCAAGTCCTTAAGGGTTTTTTAAAAAAAAAACAATATCTGAAGGGGACCTCAGAATAAAAAAACTATTTCCATTGGTTTGAATAGAAATGTGATTTTTAAAAACTTCCAGATACATGTCATTCATTCATTTGTAACCAGTGCTTCATTTGTGCTGGAGCAAGCCAATAGGCAAAAGTTGGAGATTCTGCAGATCACCTGCAGGCCGCGACAGAACAACAGAGTTCAGTAAAGTTGGCTGCAGATTCACAGATTCTGCTTTCTCTGCTTTGTAGCCCGAGACCCAAACTCTCTTAATAGACAAATTACACTTCTTTTTAATCTGCGTTGTGTAGCTGACAAGCTGCAACACTATTTTTTACAAATATGTCCTCCTCCACATTCACTGAAAAAAAAAACCTGAGACAGGATTGCTTAGGGACAGTGTGCAAAGTGCCAAACCTGAAATGTGTTTTTGTTCAGTAAATATTTTCAGTAAATGACTTCACTTTAAAATGCTCTACTGCCCACATGCAGATTGTATCATATTAAAATACAAACAAGGGAGCTCAGAATGCAATACATTCAGTTTTTTTAACATTGGCGATTTCGACGGGCACTGGATGGATTTTGATCATTTTAGGGGGCACAGTATTTTAACCCAACTTCCGTTCAAAAACCTGAAAAGGTTGTACTACATTTAACATGAAAAATCACACAATGCTTCAGGACTCTACTTATGCTTAAGCCAAAATTAAGCTCCAAGACTGACTTAATTTTTTTAACCCTTAAAATGTACAAATTAGTCTTGATCCAAGAAATGGTTGAAATCATGATATTGTGCAAAGTGATTAAAAAAAATCCCTTTTGACACGGCTTGAACAGCACCCTCATGGTGTTCCAGAACCTCCTCGCAGATAAATTAAGAACTGGTTATAACCTCAGATTTGGACAGATTGGAATACGTCATCCTGCCGCCTCATGGAATTGGTCATTTTGAGACTGCTTCGAATTTGGTGACTGGATAAAGTAATCATGATGTTTGTTTCCCACACTGTCTTCCTGAATCTTTTAGAATTAATTTCAAAACGGTCTATATAAACATTGTTTCCCCTATGTTATAGGTTTGGGGGTAAGACTCTTAGGGTTTTGATGGAGAGTGGTCCTTTAGAGCATCAATGAATTCGAGACAAGGGCATCTGATGTCCACATTAACATCACGGCCATATAGCTACTGCATACATTGTTTTTATTCTACGACGAAGATAGTTTTAATTGAAAAAAAGAATCGTCGACAGATAAGTTGAGCTGTTTAATTTTGACAAAAGTTGATGAATCGCCAATTATTGATAAACCATCCTTCAAGAGATGCTTCCTGCTTTAATGAAACAGGTTTGATCCGAGTGCTTGTATATAATGGTGTGTTAATGTGTGTTTGACAGAAATTGGACGGGTACGGAAGGATATGTACAATGACACTCTGAACGGCAGCACAGATAGAAGGTCTTCTGAGCTCCCGGACGCTGTGGGGCCCATTGCACAACTTCAGGAGAAACTCTTTGTGCCCGTCAAGGAATTCCCAGACGTAAGTGTGGTCACACCAGAGTGTGTATTTGGCATAAAACCTAACACAAAACTGCATATCAAGAGTGTTTATGTACATTATGTTATACAAATTAATTATTCCACAATTAGTTCTACTCTCCGTAGTTGTATGAGAAAAGCGTTTGGATTTTTTTTTTCCCAGTTTGCTGAGGAAATATTTGACAGAGTTAGGTGGAAACAGATGATTCGCTGTGGCGACCCCTAAACTGGGAACAGCCGAAAGTAAAAGAAGAAATATTCCATGTTCTGGATCCATGCACCATCGGTACATAGAGAAGTATCGCAGGGTTTTGAGATGGAAAAGGCACAAATTTAGCTTGTCGCAAATAAGATGATCTGATCAGTCTGATTCTCATCACAATCTCGTCAAAACAATATTCTTTTCTTTAAAACTCATTTTCTTTCTCATGGTGGCTCAGATCAGCATGACATAAAGACATTATCTTAAATTATGCATAGATAACTTTCAAAATAAATATTTTTGAAAGTTATATATGCAGTTAACAAAGTTCAATAGGTGTTTTTGGTTTGTTTATTTTCGTGTGGTTCAGAATGGTTCCGTTTTCCCCTAAAAAAACTAGACAGGACGATGTGATTGACAGCTATGATTGACAGAAATGCTGAACAGAGCGGCGTTACCACTGTTATCACGTCAGATAAGATCATTCTCAAATTCTTGTTTATAATTACAAAATAAGTTATAATAAGTGTAACAGACTGCGTGTGAAAGGGGTGTGTGCGAGTCAGTCTTGAACCATTTTGAATCCGACCTTCATGAAGTCGCGTGTGCGCGCCCGACAATGGCAGCCTTCAGTATTAGTCCAATGGCTGCAAGCGCCGTCACATCATCCATATTTTTTACAGTCTATGACCTAAACTAATAAATCAGATTCATTTTAAAAGTTTTTACAGGTTGGTAAGTTTATTCCCCAAGTGGGCAGTTGAAAAATTGCAGTTTCACTCATGTTCTCGTCGGTTTCACAAAGAGACCGTTTCTGGTTACGTGAAAAGAACTGGTTTTACAAAGTTAATGCGTTAATATGAAGGATCGGAAGACGTTGTTTCTGATTACATATTAAGATACTCTTTGATTTCCCATTAGCTAGGGTTTGTTTTTTACTGAACGCTGAGGTTTTTAATATTGAAAGACTTGTATGAAATGCATGACTTGGATGTGGTTGTATACTTTTATTGTCGTACTTGAGAACTGGACTCAGGGGAGCACGAAATGCCTGCAGCAGACTGATCCAATTATCTCACCCCTGCCAGAAGAGCATAATCAAAGTGCAAAACTTTGCATAGTAAATGCTGCTGACACTGTGAGGCTAGGCAGTGTTTGAATGGAATGTGCCTGTCGGCTACGCAAGGGCAACATCCATTCTCTTCCTAGAAAGCATCATTATGCAGACACATTCATCAGGGTCATGCTGGGATTATAAGAGGTGTGCACTCTCTAATGCTAGTATGTGAACTGATCACAAAGTCAAGACGTTTTCATAGAGAGATTTTCTGGACTATTTGAACATGAGCACATTCTGGTCAGAGATGGAGCTTCAAGAGACATTGTGTTCTGGTAGGAGTGTTTTGAGTTGAAGTTTCTCTAATCTTAAAGAGCTGATAAGGGTGATATAGGGCCAGGCTAAGTAGAGAATGAATGAGGATTCCTTGTAATACTTTTTCTGTACACTAGGCAAAACCCAAACAACTGTCAGATATAGAAAGAACCACTGGGCTGCTGTTCGTAAATCAAGAGAACAACTCCTGAAAAAAAATCTACGGAACAGATTAGTTTGATGAAGGACAATGAGGCGTGGCATTTGGCATCAGCCGTGAGATTCTTAATTATCGTGATGATAGACTTAACAATAGAGTGTTTTAAGACATTTCTGAGCTTTGTTTCTATTCCATTCTCTTCAAATGGTCTGCTTTTAGTGTTTGGTGTGAACATCTTTACTTTCATTGCTGAGATCAAAAGTTTAACTTGAAAGATGTTCTCTCAAAATAATGGTATGGTTACAAGAACCATAAGCCTAAACTACTGCTGTCAAAATTAGGGATTAATTTGAATGATTAATTAACATTAAATTAACACGGTTGCATTTGTTTTTGTATTTATTTGGGGTGGTATTTGTGATGCAAGGTTTGGGAAAAAATTCAGGTTGGGATTATTGAGGTCAAATGGTGTCATGAGTTAGCTTGGTGTTTTTTTTAAAGAACAGAAACACACACAGATAAAGTTCTCAAAATTCTTTTTTTAAAATAAACTTAAATTTACACGAATGGTTACATAGTTTTATGTACTTAGTTTTATACTACTTTACAATTTGCTCTAATAAATCATGTTTAACCCCTTAACACCCACCTCTCTTTTTAAACATAGGTCCGAAAAAGGCATACTCAAAATAAGTTGGCTGTAACTCTCACATTTTATGGGTTAAATTAATGTCCTTGGTGTCATTGAAAAGGTAACCTTTGCTAGTTTATCAGGAAAAAGTAAGGAACTGGATACCTTAAACAAAACTAATGTTCTATATTCATAAACTTTGTAGAAATAGTGGAAATTATCCTCGCCTTAAAGTTTTTTAAATTATTTTTTTAAATAAGTGAATGCTTGAGTCCCTGGTGGACTTTTTGACAACACTGAATAGAAGCCACAAATGTGGACCAATACATGACCAAAATCTGTCAAAATGGAGCTATACATGTGTTTTTATAAGACAATTGGCACCAAATTGGCACTTGGTAACCAAATGAACAAATTGATGTAAATTTGCATTTTTTAAAAATACAAATCAATACCACTAGATAAAATACTCAATAAAAAATATTTTTAAAGAAAATGCAAACAATGATAAAATAAAAAAAATATTTAAAACAATGTGATGTGTGCATGCCACTCATTAAAACAATATGAATCTCCTCTAAAATGTCTTCAAAACGATCAAATGTCTTCTTAGATGCCATTGTGCTACAAACAGTAAAAGAAAAGCATGCCTTTTCCCCTGGATTAAGGTTTTTGCTGCACCTTGTCTGCTCACCAGTGTGCGTAAAAACTGAATGACTGTGTATGTAAACTGAAGTATGGCAAACCATGTATCGTTGGAAAGCTCATCTCATTTGCTAAATGGCCTAATCACGATTGGTTTGCTGTACACATGTGTGAAAAAAGGACACACGTTGACGTGCTCTCATTGAGTGGCCAGGGCTTGTTTACTGGCTTGTAGATTGCCCAATCCTGGTCAGAGACTTCTAAAGGTGGTCTCAAAATGTTCAGGAGACTCTACTGAATCGAAGCCTACCGTTTTTGTCTGGTCTTCTTTAAAAATGGGCGGGAAAACAATCAGAAAAATCGCTGACTTTTTTTTTTTCTTTTGTAGCAAACAAAAAGTGAATAGTTGTGCTTTTATATCTTTTTTTCTCGTGGTAAACACGTTTTTGGAGTACCAGCTTTGATGCATTTCATTCGTGGGACTGTTACAAGTACAATGGTATAAGACACTCGATGATTCAGTGGCTGTGTACCTGTAGAGACATCATAAAAGGTTGGCATCGCCATTTAGCTTTGTTAGGACTCTTTACACAAATCGACTAACTGTTGTCACTGTTGTGTGTTAAACCTATAATGCTTTATAACGCCTGAATCATGAGAAATTCAGCTTTCAAATGATACATAGTTTGTCAAATTTTGCTTAAAAATACTGGCAAGTGCCAATTTCCGGCCCGCGGGTGTTAAGGGATTAAAACATATAGACATATTCTTTTCACTACAAACTGAGCTTCTTTTTTGTGCTAATATTACACAATAATTCCAACAAACCTGAAATTGTACAAAAAGTACAATTCAGATTATTAAATTGCCTTTTTTACTGCAAAAATCTAAATTAATTGACAGTGTTGAGACAAAATAAAAATCCATAAATCCTCCAAAAAGCAGTGACAAGGTCCAAACACTGTCAAAATTGTATTAAAACCTTTCCTAAATCTTAAACACTGTTCCATGCACCTTTTCTTCCATTGCGCTTTGTTTTGTGCCAGAGGTTTGAAAAACACAAGCCATATCACAGGTATTGCACCTTCAAGGGTTATCCATTCTTTTCACCACTAGATTGCACACATGGCACCGAATTTTAATCAAATCAATTAATCTTTGAAATCTACAAATTATATTTGAAATTAAAATCAAACAATAGCGTGCAGGGCCTTATAAGGGTTAAAACAATCAAAATATGTTATTTAAAAGCTTTGGTTTGCTTTTAAGAATTGACTTTCAGCTGCGCAAATAAAGTGAATGTGTTTTATTTGTCCTTTTGTTGCCTAGAGTCCAGAGTGCATGTCCTTTAGTGCAGCGACAGCATCTATCTTTAAGTTTTCATTGGCAGTGTCTCTGCTCCACTGTAATAGAAATAGAAGTGGGATAATCTTGTCAGGGTTTCTATCATCCCACCATCAGCACTGAGAACGAGTGAGAGACATGGAGGTCACTGGCCTTTCTGTCTCAGAGAAGGATCCAGAACATCATCTCTGCCTCTGTAGTCTATGTGTGAGAAAGCTCATTTGGACTGATGAGGAGATGGGAGGGCTGGGCTGTGATTAGTTTCCCAGTCTCACTGTTTCAGTGTGAAGAGCGCTCTGTGATTCAGACTCTGGCGTCCTCTTCCACCTCTCTTTTCACTCGAGTGATAATGAGCTTCTCGACGGGGTAGAATGAAAGCACTGTGCTGTGTTTGTTTAGCATACATTTTATCTTTTAGTAATAGTCCAGCACACAGTAAAAATAATTATTAACCTGAAATAATCCACTTGTCTCTTATGCCACGATTCAGGACTAAACATACTATTCATAATCAATAGCTGTTTAGATGCGTTTTTCATTTTACTGTAACTTCTGAACCGTTATGAAAATGTGCAATAAAGAAATTTGTTGCTTTTACCAGTTGCTAAAAATAAGCAATAATGCATGCAATTCATTTTTGCTTATTTATTACTTGTTACACCTAATGCTCTCTGAACAAATCACAAATGTGAATGTTCTTCATGTGGATGCCTTTAGCCAACTTTAGGCTGCTCTCAGTATCTTCGCTTTCTAATTTTTCCTTTGCTATCCTGAAACTTACTGTTGTCTTTCTGTCACAAACCTCCCATGGGGGCGGGGATAGCAGCAGTTCGCACCCATTGGCTAGTACAATTATGATTGGCAGCGCAATGAACAAGAAATATTTTTTTTCAGTGATATCTCTAGTGATTCATTTTAAAAGGCGCCTCATTTCAAGATCTTGGAGCAAGCACTCATCGCTTATTTAACACAACGGCACTTGTATATTATCATCATAAGAATAAGGTGTATGCTGCTCCAGGTGCATGGCTGTATTTAAAGGAAACTATAATTTTAGGACAAAATAATGCATATATTTAGAATCAGTGCTTTTAACCTTTGACTACGCCAAATAATACTCCATTCATCTTTCAGGACATTTATGGAGAAAAAAAATGTTTGGATTACATTGTTTAAACCCAATGGGTCTACAGAATTTAATACAAGTGGCTTTATGTCTTTCCAATCCAAAGGATCAAGAGGTAGCCAGAAGCATCTATACTGATAAAACTAAAAAGCCAACAAGAGCTTGGCAGCTAAAAATACTGAACTACAATAACACACCCTCAAAGACACACAGACAGACGCTGTAATCTAATGAGCTCATGGCTAAATATGCAACACAGAAAGGCCAGCGACCCCCAGCAGCTGAGAGCAGCCGAGGAGACGTGCGCTTTAAAAGGAAGAGAATGCATTGTGACCACTGGAGAGATACAGCTGCCTGGTTTATCACTCAAGCCGTGTGACAGATAAGGTTAAATGCCGAAAGAGACCGTCCTGTTGACTAGTGCTCAAATGCCAAAAAGCACAATGTCCTGGTGCCACAACATTGTGAAAGGGGCAGTCAAATAAATCACAGCATGAGTCAAATCGGAATTCTGCTTGCGTGATTCACTGCCTCTGTATCATTTTCAGCATTTAGAGGATTTAACTTTTAGTTTTGAGCTTAAATCATTGATGTTTCGGTAGTTGAGATGAATTTGTTTATGTTTTTTAACCGCACACAAGCAGGATTTAAGTCAACCAATAAAAAAAGAAGCGTAGCACATGGAACTACTTCAAATCCCTGGTTAATGTGAGAGCAGAAATAGGGCTGCGCTAGTGGTTAAGGCTCCCCTACATTCCAAACTACATTTCACTAACAGTACATTGCAAATTCCTTCCATTTTGCCAGGGGTTTGAACCCCTTTGATTCAATTAAACAATGATGTTCATACTATATATCTAAGCTTCTGTTTTATGCTTCTTCCAAATGGTAGAAGAATCAGCAGAGTGCATAACGGTCTGGTTTTAACCTTCAGAAGTTGGCTGTCTCTTTCTTTCTGTGACTTTTAAATGTCATTTAAATATCAGAACTTTGTGACTGTGGCTGTCAACATTGTTTTTTACTGGTGGTGCCGCCCTAAAGTTCTTAGAATTTCAGCGCCTAGATGCTTTGACCAGATGTGTTGGGTTCAGATGTGTATTTTTTTTTTTCATTGAACGAACCCTTGTTTTCCTTGTTTCTTCACAGTTCAACTTTGTAGGGAGGATCCTGGGGCCCCGAGGCCTGACTGCGAAACAGCTTGAAGCAGAAACCGGCTGCAAAATAATGGTGCGAGGGAAGGGCTCCATGAGAGACAAGAAGAAGGTGGGAGTTCTGTGCTTCTCTTTTTTACATTTTTGCTCTCATTTTTTTCAGTTTTCTTTTTTTTTACACATTAGAGTATACACTTTTGATCTTTCTGTGTGTGGTTTATTACTTCCATTCTAATTGCTATATTCTCTTTATGATGGCAACAGTTGTAAACATAATACTGCCTTTGCACTTAATGGATTTCACATAGAAGGAGATCAAATCCAGGCAGTTCTACTGTAATGGAATTCCTGATGGAGTCTGCATGGCCTTCCCGACTCAAGAGCAAAGGCAGATGATCTGCCTCCCTCCAAGGCTGCCTGACACAGAGGAAAAATGACTTGCATTAAAATGAAAATGAGTGCTATTAGACAAAGGAGAACAGAAAGCTTTGTAATTCAAGAGCAAAGAAACGTTTGCTCTCTAGTAATTTATTCTTCTACTCCATTTAGTCTGTGTCTTTTGATAGGGAAAGGTTTTTGCAAAAAAAAAAAAAACTTAAAACAGGAGAAAAACAAGTTCTTCTAAACACACTGGGAGTTAATTTATGATGAAAATTGTTTCTCCTAGGGTGTTTTCACTCCTCTAGTTTGTTTATTTGGGTCTGGACTAAGAGGAACTACTCATACATTGTTGCAATCATCTGTCGGTTTAAAGGCCCTCGATACACTGGATGTAAACTATATGATATTTTCAGAGATTTCAACATTATTATATCATTGTTCTGGGTAGAACTGTAAATTTCTATATTTTGTTCGCGTTTTTGACTTCCTGTTTGACAAGAAATTTTGCAGGAAGTGATGTGTCTTGGTCTTGTTTATTCATTATTGTCCAGAAGTTGGACCTCTATTATCCTATGAGTAGGCGGCGCTCAAGAACACATAGGGCTGGGCAATAAAACGATATGTATTGTGATAGACATGTGATCGATATCAATAAAAATTGTGTTTGATAAAATGTATGCTCCGCAATAAAGAGAGTTCACGCTCATGCAGCACAAGAGCTCACGCTTATTGAGCGGTGATGGGGGAGAGAGTCAAACAATCCAAAATATGGTTATACTTCACCTGTGTGGATGTAGACTAAGCTCGATGCAGCAAATGCAAAGAGTTTTTTTCTAATAAAGGCGGAAACACAAGTGATCTATCAAAACCACTTATATTGCTGTCTTCTCATTGCCTTGGATGTGGCTCTCTCAGTGACTGCAGATATTTACAGACGTTATTTCAGTCAGAACACAATTGTGACTCACCGACAGCTCCAGATATTTAGCTCATCAAAATATTTCTATGTTCTGGAAAAGCTCCTCATTCATGTCTATATTCATTATTAATTTATTTAAACACCAGAGGAAAGGAGCCCTCATGACACAAAGCTGCTAAAGCAGAGGAGCTATAACCTGTAGAAAAAATTATATTTGATAACGATCTTCTTATTGACAACAAGCTCCCGACATTTAAATTGCCTTCTCTTCAGAGCAGCCTAAAAATGCGGACAATTCAGAGCAAGGAAACAGAGAGAGAATGCCTAGCAGCTGCAGAGGGAGAGAGACTCAACAAAAAATAGCTCATTGTTTGTGTCCATATTCATTTGTCATATTAATTGAATTAAACAAAAAAAAAATCTATTTCTATTTATTAATATTAAAAAGAGAAATTAAAAGCGCATGTCTTTACTGTGTGCCTCTTCCCAAGAACATCAGTCACATCAAACTGAGAGATGATGTTTCACTTATGAAAGAGACCAAATTATTTATAATACATTTTTGTTGATGAAAAGTAATCAACTATTCAGTATTTATTTGTGTATTTTTATATAATCCTTTTATAGTCACTTATTAAGAGTCATTTATTAGGGGATACTTGGCCAAGGCAGAGGAAGATTAATTGAAACTATAGCAGAAAACCTCAAACTTCTGGACGTTAAAGGGAGATGGAAGCTCTGCCATTACGGAATAAACAAACCTTCGATTCATTCCATAACTAAGTTTTTCTCTTGGAAAAAAAAGACACCAGCGCCACAGCCTTTAGTAGAATAAAACTCTACAGCAGAGCAGTGTTAGAGGGACTGTGAAATGTGTCACAATGTGTCAAACCTTGCTTTCATTAAAAAAATATATAAATTTTACAGTATTTTTAAAAATGTCTAGTTATCTGTAAGAAAACGTGTATAATTGTATTTCTTAAAAACCAATGCTTGGTAAATGGCCGCCAGTCGCAAATCAAACTGCATGAAGTTTGAAATGAGAATTAAGGGTTTTCGTGTGTCACCCAATCTGGAAAGGGACTTAAATAAAGTCCTAAGAGTTTTAAACTAATGAATCCACTATGAAGGTAGAAATAACTACGCGCTTCATGCAGTTCAGTGCCTGTGTAATTTAACACGTTCTTGTGCTGTTTGAGGGAGATAAAGTTAATGAACAAAGTTTAGATTATTTCATTCAAATACTGTAGTGGTTTTACTGATGATAGATTTTAACTAACAAAATTTGCCATGTCAGTCAAGTTGAAAACGGAACTGGCTCTTCTTGGGGAGCTGAAATGAAAAAAAAAAACCCATCACTAGCACAGAAATAGTGAAGTTTTGAGGTGTTGAAGAGAATTAAAAGAACACGATAAAGCTTTTGGGCATAACACCTCTCTCTGGATTGCAAAACATGGCAGAGCAGATTATAAAGTTTTCAAACAAACAGAAAAGCAGACTGGTGGCTCAGCATTCTCAGCCAGACGAGCTGCTGCACATCTAGCAAGTGCAGAACAGAAAACTGAAGCCTCAGCTCTTTCCTTGAGTTTTACAATCTTTTTTGTGACAGCTTCCAGTAGCAGAATGTTATGCTAGAAGCATGTTACAGTTAAATCTGGAAAAACATGTTTCATGCAATAGTATGATCTCTGGCGGTAAATTGTGGTAGTAAAACAATAAGTTAAACAAATAGAGCCTTTTATACACATTTCACTTAAAAGTACAAAATTAGTTGTTAAATGCCGTATTTATTCTAATTAAAATTGAGTGAATATAAACCTTTGCGGTTTAAATAAGGGTGCTTTCACATCTGATGTGTTTAGTTCGATTAATTCAAACTAGAGTTTGTTTGCCCTTTTAGTTTGATTCGTTTGAGCAGGTGCCAACTACCAAACTAAAAATCTGACCAAAAGTGGACTTAAAAAAATGGTCAGAGTCCTGCTCGAGGAAGGAGTCTTGGTATGAATCCAAACAAACTCTAAAGTGCTTTGTTTGTGGTGAGAATATGATCAAACTCATCATACTCATCATCACTCGTCTTGATCATGGCAGCTTGCGGTCAAACATAAAGTAGTTTGTAATCTGAGCATCATTTGCAGCTTGAATCATAAGTGATTAACAAAAAAATATTGTAAAAGATGCAAATTTTACTCCTGGTAGGTTCACAATGAGTGTCGTGGTTGTCACATGAAATGGTTTTACAACTGTCCCATGGACCATCTATGGACTCCATCTGGTCAATTAAATCTTACACAGCCTGGGTGTTTATTTGGGGTTATTTTCCCTTTTGAAAAATTAAAGATGGTACAACTAAACTCAAACCAGAAGAAAGGCCTGTCACTGCACCCCAAATTATAACACCTCCTGCTCCTCATCCATGCTTTACTTTTCTAAAGTTCTTTGAGGCAGTCTTTAAGAAGCTGTTTGAGAACAAAGTCCTGATTCAATCAGCGTCCTTTGATTTCTAAGTGTGGCGACACGGATGAACTTATGGTGAACAGCAGAGTTGACACTAGCTCTTCTTTCCTTGGGCTGGTTTCGTATGAGTGAGATTTCTCATAATTACATTTAATTTCTCAATGACTTAAAATAAATATGCACTGTTGTTCTTCACTCAGCTGATTGGTTCTTGTCATAATATTAATCCAAACAGTTGTCAAATAGGTCTGTCAGCTGTGTAGCAAATGATGGTACCAACGTAATAGAACAATGAGGAATTCCACAGATGACACGCTTTGAAGTGGATATTGTTTCAGGTGACATTATGAACCTCATTGGGATAAAGGCAAACAAAGCAAAGAGTGCCACTTTTTTTTTTATGAAACATAATTTCATAGTATTTCAACTCTTCACTGAACATAAAAGTAAGGAAAACTGAAAAGAAGAGAGAAGAAGGGTCCAATTCCTTTAGCAATCTTCTTTTTATAACAACTCATGATTGCTTTGTTAGCTGATGCTGCACGAATCAATTTCACGATAAAGAAAAAATGTGCTTGATTAGATTTCCTTCCACAAACATTTCTATTTTCATGAGAGCATGTTTTCCTTTCTGTGATGTCAGTTGTGAACAAAATGGCTTGGAACGAAACGAGAATAGCTATCTCTCTAAATCACACTCTCTTGCTCTTACTCTTTCTTTCAGTCTTTCTCTTTCTGTCTCTAGTCCCACGTCTGTCTTTCTCGAATGTTGCCATCAGAGATGGGACTACAAGTCACTACTTTACAAGTCAAGTCCTAAGTCATTGTAGGGCAAGTAAAAGTCAAGTCAAAACACACAAAAGTTCAAAACACTTCGTTATTTAGAAAAAAAAAAATCAAAGAAATAATTGATAGCCTTCCTGTGATCCATCTGCAAACTGCACAAATGCAAAATGAATATCTAAAATTTAAAAACTTCCCAGTAACCTTCAATTTGAACTTGGTTACTAGGAAATAGTTCCTCAACTGCACATTCCTCAAATGGAGTGACCGGGAATAGCCAATCACGTGTCTCTCTCAAACACACAAGTATGCGTGAAGCAAACTTGCACAATGAGAAATATAAATGCAAACTGATTATTATTCAAGTCTTTCTGCGTCAAAGGGATCAAGTCCGAGTCAAATCACGAGTTATTGGGGTTCAAGTACTCAAGTCTCAAAGCGCTAAATTAATGAGTCCGACTCAAGTCCATATCTCTGCTTGCCATCATAACATTTGACAGTCCATTTACACTCACCTGGCTAGTTCTGAACGCCCTTTGCCTTCTTCCATTGTGGCATAGATTCAATAAGGAACTGGAAACATTCCTTTTTTTTTGGTGAGCCTGTAGGAATTGTACCCTCAGTGTCCTGTTGTTACCTGGTAACAAGTGACTTAAATCCCGTTTCTTACCCATTCTGATGCTCGGTTTGAACTGCAGCAAATCGTCTTGACCATGTCTACGTGCTTAAATGCTTAAAAGTGATTGGCTGATTTGAAATTGACATGTTAATGAGCAGTTAGACAGGTGTACCTAATAAAGTGGCCGGTACGTGTACAACGCCTGCTAAAGTCACTTTTTTGTAATTTATTGCTTGATAAGATTGCCCTTTTACTTTTACCATTGATTTATAGCAGAAGCAGTCAACTCGGCTTTATTAGACTTTGCTGTGTTCTGCATAAAACTCCCCTTCGAGCTAAAGTAGGCCAGAAGAAAGCCTACCAGACATACGCTTCTTATGAAACTTTTTCCACTCATAATAACAATTATTCTTAGCACATAACCAGCTGCGTTCAAGACTCCAGTCTTAAGGGATGCACATATTTGATCATCTAATTACTCTGTTCTGAGGATGTGGCAGCCACTTATTAGCAAATACAACAGCACCCGCTGTGATCTGAGACTGGCGTCCCTCGGTCAAGGATGTGGCCGGGTCGTCTATGTCTTTGTTTCCCTCATTCAGACTTTACCCTTGAGGCCTAGGCGATGTCTGGGATTTCTTGAAGTAGGATCCGGGTGAGTTCGCAGTAATTGATTGTTCTGTAGGCCTGAGCTCTGTGTCGTAAACATAAGCCCTGCTGTGATGAAAAACCCAGCTGGAGACAATGCATTCAATAAGCCTCAATGCCTGGCCTGGACGGCCGTTTCTATGACAACCGGGTTGTCATTGCTGCCGACATTAGAACCCTGAGATAAACTGATGGTCACTTGTTTCCATGCAAACTGTTGAGGGTTTAGGTCATGGTTTTGTGTGCAGCTTGTACGGTTAGAATATGTACCATTCTCAGAGAGATTCCTTGGAAACAGGAAGTACTATTCATGCCCATATTCTGTTGATCCATAGTCTTAAAAAGGCTCCTGGGAAATACTTATGCAATACGTCTTGTTAGAAGATCAACCTGTTGGGATATTGAACTGTTCTACCGGTGCTCTGTGCGAGCTGTTCCTGCCTCTCCCCGAACCCCTTCAAAGTAGCACTTCCTGTCTCCTGTCTACCGTCCTGTGTATTATTTTTAGCCTTTGTGTCATTTTACAAACATTTCAGGGCTCAGGTAGTTACATTATTTCTGGGTTGTTTCTAAAAGTATTAAAAAAAAAACTGTAAGGAAGTGGTATAAGATAAAAAACATTCTCAGCGTAATCAAATGAACATGGAATTTTCTATAAACAAAAAAAATGTGAAGCATTAAAATATTAGATAAACATATAAGTAGTTCCAGAACGCGGAAGTCATCTGCAGCGAAAGTTTTGAATTGTTTTATAATCACTTCACAAAGACAGAAGAGATTTAGGCCATTTTCCAGCTTATCAGTCGATAAAGAAACGTCCCAATGTCACCAGGAGGCGAAAGAAGGGAGGACGCAGTATTGATTTAATATCGATGTTGCTTGTGATTTCATCTAAAAAAAAAATATGCATTTATATTCATGCTATTCACACATTTGGGGGAAAAAATGTCATTTAAAATAAGTCTGTAAATAATAAATTCTCGATTTGAAATGAGATTGCTTTGAGGTGCTTTATGAAAGTTTGGAACAGAAATTTTAGATTTTACTTCAACCACTTTTGGGCCGAAGAAAATAAATTTTTACTCATATTCATCAAAATTGAGTTATGGCATTTTTGGAAAAAAAATCCTTCATATATTAACATGTTTCTTGTTTTAGATTCTTTCAAAAGTTGCACAAAATGTGCGTAAATAAAGGATGCATACAACACAGTAGAATAATTTTTTTATCCGATAAGAAAACATGGGCATAAACTACAATGGAAACGCAATTAATGAATAAATCCCAGAACAGCCCATCACATAAAGCCATGTGATTTTACGTCTGGGGCGCGATGGGATTTGAAATGTCTTGGTCATTCTAAAACTGCATTCCCAAAGAAAAGGCCCATCTCCAAAAGCTAGATGACATGATTGCACATCATGACATGATTAAGTTATTATTAACAAAATAAGCACAAGTAAGTCATTATTTAAAAAAAAGGCCTAATGCCTAAGTCCTAAAGCGGCAACTTCCATTTTTCTTTCAGGAAACAGGGCTTAAAGTCCTCTTAATATTGTTAGAATTGATCTATATCAGTTTTTGTGTTTCCTTTGCACAGGAGGAGCAAAACAGAGGAAAACCCAACTGGGAGCACCTGAACGAAGATCTGCATGTCCTCATCACTGTGGAAGACTCACAGAACCGCGCTGAGATCAAACTCAAGAGGGCAGTTGAGGAGGTCAAGAAGCTACTGGTCCCTGCGGTGAGCCATTTCCATGGTCTGTGTGTGTGTGTGAGTGTGTGTATGTGTTTTATTGCAATTGGCTGCAGAAAAGGGGGCTGGGATATGAAAATGCTGTTTACTAATAACTCTATTTACTCCCTGGAGAACACATTTAAAGGAAAGCGCTGCACTAAGCAGGATTTCTGTATCCTGACTAGTTGCATTGCAATGTGTTCTGATGGAGAGAACAGAAAGCTGGTTTCCTCCGTGAGAATAGCTTTGGAGTAAGCGAGCGGTGTGCAAAGGTGAGCGCCGTGGGCAGCCTTTAATAGGCTTAATTACCTTTGCTTATAAATTAATGAGGAACTCAAGACGGGAGGGTCAAGATTCAAAAGATCCTCAACTGGAGCCACGGAAGTCCCAGCATGTGACGGGGATGTAGAGCTGAATGCCAATTAACCTTTGAGGCAAAAGCAGGTGACTCTGGAGTAAAAAAAACGTAGTGATATTTCAGAGAAATACTCTCTTCTTTAAACTTTTTCATACTGGTGCTTCTTATGTTGCTTACTTTTGTAATGTATTAGTTCATAGATATGAAGCCAGCAATGTTTAGAATTTAGCCCAGTAGACCATTTAGACCAGTAGCCTTGTCAAAATGATCAAGAGTTGTCATATTACAAAACTTTTTTATATTTAAAGCACAACATCGTGTTGTAATACCAACCATTCAGATTTACTAATAGTGAAATGAATGTCGGAATGTGCATTTCTGCAAGCTTCATGTCTGGCGTACTCTCATTTATGTCAGATGGCAGTGAAGTGAAGCAGCAGGTCAATGTCAAGGGACAATCCCCTGCTTTCTCTTTCAATGCATTTTAGGAAGTGAATGAACAAATATTTATTTAACTTTTTATGGATGGAAATGTTTTAGATTTAGTTTAAAAAGCAATAAAAATATAAAAGGGACAGAGTTTCGACACTGTCGACTATATAAAAAAAGTTATTATGTGTTGAGCACTCTAACAATAGACATATGTGACTTAATTTGTCTCATATTTGCCCTCACAATTTGGTCTAGTGACTAAAAAAACTTTTAAATTCCACCTTAAAATCTGACCACTTTTTCTACATCATTACAGAGGTTTTCAGAAAGAACATCAGACAATAAAATTAAATTTTATTGCTCTTTATTATTAACAGCAAAAGACAAAGTATGCTTCTTTCTAAACCGCCCCCAAAAGCAATCAATTCGGCTTCAGAAAAGTTTTGTTTATTGCTTGATTTTTGCCACTTTCCTCTAGTCTTTTTCTCATTCAGAAGGTCTCATAAACATTATTTAAATGTATGTAATCGAGGGAGATGATGAGGTGGGGTGTTTTATGCATTCATTTTTACATGGATTGGGAACCTGTGTACATGCAGAATATTTTGTGAGTAGTTTCCATCTTTGTATGTCTGCAATGTTTTAATAAGTAATCTACACAAATATTAGCACACAAGGCACTTGGAGAATATGACTAAAAAGTAAAAAAAAAAAAACTTTTCATGTCAAAGGGAGATAGAGAAGTAGTCCATAATGTCCACTCCACAAAAAAAAGCTTTTAGATCTCTTCAAATTTCTGTTAAGTGCTATTTTTTAAACGGTGAGTGCTAAAATGTTCAGTCTTTGAACAATTTGCTCCTGAAGGATGTGACTTCTTTTTACTTTTGGACTCATGGGCAATATCAATCAATCGGATTCAAATTCTTCACCAAAGTGTAGACCATAGGTCGGCAACCCATGGCTCCGGAGCCACATGGGGCTCTTTCATCCTTCTGTTGTGGCTCCTTGTGACTTTGGAAAATAGTTTGTTCATTTTAAAATATAATTCTGAATTCTAAACTTGTAACATTAAAATTAAACGTTTTTAATATTTTTCCGCCCAAAATATGCGTCACATCCGCCAATGTGCGACATTCGAATTCCTGGCGTCCCTCATGTCTGGCAGCCGGTGTTTTTCCTGCACACTACCAGCGTGATTTTTTCACCCCTGCCTGGAAGGTAAATGATGGATAAATCCAAGAAAAGGAACATTTCTGAAGATAACAGAATGTTTAATGCTACGTGGGCAGATTCTTTTGCTTTCACTGCTGATGAAACTGGTTCACCAGTCTGCTTAATATGTGGTGAAAAATTGGCAAACAACAAAAAGTCAAATGTTGCGAGACATTTCGAGAACAAACACTCTGGCTTTGCTAAAAAATATCCCAACGGAGTGAAGCGAAAAAAGGCCATTTCGGAACTGATGTGGATGATGTGAGCAGAAGTCACTACAAGAAGAGGATTAAGACTGGAAATTCAACTACATGTGCAAGTTTCGTGGCTGCTCAGGAAATAGTCAAGTTTTTTTTGGTTTGCATTGTTTGTTCAGTGCTGCTGGATAATATTTGTTAAGTTTGGATTTTATCTCATTAATAAGAGGACAGGTTACTGCAGGCTGTTTGCATTTTTTGTTCAGTGGGTTGGGTAAGTTTGGATTTTTATTTCTTAAATAAGAGGACTCAAATAGACACTGGGTATTTTATTTGAAATTAAGCATCAACCAAGTGTAAAATGCTTTTGTTACATGCCAAAATAAAATTCTGTGTTCTCTGCAGCAGTTCGTTGATTTCATTTTCATAAAGCATCAGTTTTTTGTACATAGCATAATATATACATGCATAATATATATATATAATGATGTCAAAATGGGTTGTGGCTCCAGGTGCTTTCTTTTCATTGGGGGCGGTCCCAAATGGCTCTTTGAGTAAAAAAGGTTGCTGACCCCTGGTGTAGACTGTAGACATGCACAAAGACATCTCCTTGTAGCTTGATCAGTAGTAAACAGTAAAAAGCTACAATGATTTGGAGAGTATAAATAACGTACCTTCCACAATCAGGATCAGAGCCAAGATTTTTTTTGTGGTAGAGGTAAAAAATAATAGCAAAATAACAAATTAAGGTGTAGAACACGTACTTAAATGTGGTGGATGGAATTTGGTGTCATTTATGTGCAAAAGGCAAAAAATGACAATACTCTGGTGTGTTTATTAACAGTAAAGTGCAGGTGCAATGATGGAAATATAAGGAAACGTTAGTAATCGAATAGTAATCGGGCAAACGTTCCAATCAGCAGATGGTCAGAATTCTTTCCCTCGCTGAACGCTTGAAGTTTGGAAGTTGTTGCATGAAAACATTCCTTTCTAGATTTGCATATTTAAAAGATGTTAAATGCTTGATTCTTTTCACTTTCATTGTATGAAAGAGAGGTTGCAGAGCATTGCGAATTATCCTTGGTGCTCTGAAAGAAAAACTAGTGTAAATGGCAGGGGAGGTTTCCAGCTCTGAACAAATACAATTTTCAGTCAAAGTGTATGATGTTATTGAAAGTGTAAATGGAGTAGAATTAGAGAGTTTAGTGTAATTGTGGTTGTAATCCTCTCTCCGCTGGTGAAGAGAGAAGGCTTTATGGACTCCCGTGTGGCTACCATGGTAACCTTCATGGGGATGCACTGATCCTTGATTGACAGCCGTGCCCTTTCTCTGCGATGGAATCCTGAATGCGGAATAAGCTCTTTATAAAGTTTAGTGCTGTTTACTTCAGTAACCCTCTTGTGAAAGGTAAACGTCCTGCAGCCATCTCTCCTCTTTTTTTTCGGCCATTGCTCACAGAGCCTTGAGGAAATATATTTGTTATTGAAAAGTCTGGGTAAATGTTTGAGTTGAGTTGTGACCGGCTGCAGCCGAGTGTCATGGGCTGTGAGTTTAGTGTTTTAGTTTCAATCGAATTCGAGTGTCCGCGCAGAGTTATAGACGTCACTGTGCTACATCATTCTTGCTCTGCATGGTAATATTGTAGTGAGTGTGGCAGAAGAAATGCACATGTAACAATGGAGACTGGCTAAACATTGGTATTGCTGTGCATCCATGAAGAATTCTACTACAAAAGTTACAGAACATGTGGCTGTTTGTTTCGAATACTAATGAAAAAATATGGCACTGCAACGTTTGTTTACACTGAAACCAAGTCTCCTCCAGTCAGTGAGTGTAATGATAGATTGTTCCAGTAAAACTTTACTCAAACACACAACATTGAAGTCCTACAACACATGGTTTATAGCCATTAGTTCATCTGAAGATTCAAAGATACAAAAAAAGCTTGGAAGCTTAGAAAGAGGGAGGGAGGGAGGGAGGGAGGGATCTACAGAAATTTTGGTGATTAACTTTAAATACACAATATTCAAGCCACACAACAATTAAATCCAAACTACTTATGGTTACGTAAAATTAATCAAACCTTTACCATTGCAGTCAAAAAAGAAACCAAGATGAATAAACAATCATTTTCAAACAAAATGTTATAATTACGTTGTAAAGGATGTTGAATCTTTTCACTGTAACAACCAAAGACTGTAAAAATTATAAACAAAGTGACATCTTTTGAGCTGTTATGAACCAATTTCCAAAATGGACTGGAAGCCGCCATTGAGCGGTGCACGTGAGACTTCCTGATAACGTTGGAACCATCATGGTTTCAGAGCTCCGCCTCGGGGCTGACAAGCATACGCCTCTCTTATACGCAGCCTGTTATATACAACATATTTTGTAATTGTAACCACGACTTTGATAATGTATTCTCTGAATTTAATCGTTTGCAGCCTAAATGATCTTTCTCACAACGTGATAACAGAGGTAAAGCTGCTCTGTTCTGTATAGCTGTCAATAACATGGTCCTGCTTAGTTATTTAGGGGTAATTGAGCCAACATGAGCCACCTGAAAATAGACTTGAGCCAAGAAAAAAACTTTGTTCAAAAACCATTAAAACGGTTTGTTTAAATAGCGTAATTTTTGAGGAAATAATTTTGAAAGTCTACTTTTTCCCATAGACTTGTATTGGGCAGAAATCATTAAGTGCAGTTTGGCTTCACTCCGCCGCCCATGTGAGACAGTCTGGGAAAAATGAATTAAGTGAAGATTCTTCTTGTCAATCATTGCGCTCAACAACTGACCAGTCAGTGATCTAAAGGTTGTTGGCATGCTTTCTTTCAATTAAAAAAAGCATCACATTGGACTAATTTTAGAACTTCGTCCTAATGGATGCAAAAAAAGTACCTTTGATGGATGCGCAAAGCGTGGCAAGCTACCAGGCAGGCCGTTGGAGAAGCAACAATAGACAATTGTAACAAAATGTCTGTACACGGCACCTCGGAAACTAGACTCTGTAGAAGCAAAGATGTCTGTTTTTCTGATTACTGCCATTGTTGACAGATTCTGGAAAGAACCTTGGAAAAGTTTCAAGCTCAAATTTTTCAAGCTAGTACGAGTAAAATGTTTTTCTCTTGAATAAAGCCATGTGTTTCAAAGACATTGTCTGATCACTCGGGTTAATATTGACTTGCTTTCACTGGTTTAGCTAGCAGATCTCAGCAAAGCATGACGAGAGAAGAGCACATGCACGCACACTGATCCTACTTTGTAAAGCTTGATTTTCTTCCGCTTCTCTGCTTGCTGACATAGTTGAGATTATTCGCTGCACTGTCTGCCAGCCTCAGCCATCCCCTCCTCCACTTCCCCAATAGCCAGCCTTGCTCACAGACTTTACTAATATTGTTTATCGGGGAAAGGCTGGAGCACTGAAGGTGCATAAAACTTTATTGATCAAAAGTGTTTTGTGGTTTCAGATGATTTTGAGGATCTGAATGTGCCCTGCTCTAAGTTATTTTTATTGTTTTACTGCTCCACTGTCACTAAGTTTGAGTCTGGTTTGTTCCTAGATGGGAGACTACAGGGAAACCTCAGTATTGCTAGTGAGGGAAGCATTTGGTGCTCTGTAGTTTCCACTATATCCTCGTGTATAGAGTAACAGAACGATTCGGCTTGATGTGGCATAGCTCTACTCGCCTCGTCTGCCTTGTGTTTCTATCGACTTCCACTGTCACCTCTGAGTGGCTTGTTTTAGCCATCACTTAAAAGTGTTCCGTCACTATGCCATTCTAGTTCTGCTTGAAACGCTTGATATCTTGGAAAAACCTTTAATTTCTCGATGCACCTTCACGAAAGGTGGTCTGTGCCTCCTTATTTTGCCATGTTTGAGTCTTTTTTATCTTTTTAAATCAGTTCAAACGAGTGATAAATTTATTACTGGCTGTTATGAATCTCTGACTTTCTCACTGACGAATGAGTGAGTTCAACAACTGACCAGTCAATGATCAACAGGGCGTTCTGTCTTTTTTTTCTTTCCAATCAGAGAAAATGATCACCGTAAACTAGGGCTGAACGATATTAGAAAAAAAAATTACATTGCAATATTTTTTTTTCCCAAACGATATATATTACGATATTGAGAACCACCAAGCCAGGCAATAAAGTCAATAATTACATATTAATAATTTCACTTATAAGCAAGCTTCATTACTAGTGACAAAAAGGTCACTTAATATTTTATTGCAAAAAATTTATTTTATTTACAAAGGTCCGGGTTTGTTTTTTCTCAGCTGTAGAGTAATATAGTAGAGTAGTTCCAGTCCAGCTGAAGACAGAACCCAACCTTGCCACAGGAGGTTTCCCCTTCATCAGAAAAAATCTCTATAAATATAAATATATTACATCAGATTAGATTCATCCAAAAGAAACCCTTGTGTTTCTATACAAAAATTAGCAAAAGATAAAAATCTCCTGGCGAAAGGTCTGTTTCTCTCTGTGTTTGTTGCCGGCAACAGCTTCATTGTTAAAGGGTTCACTTCTGTTGTCGACCCTGAAAAAACGCGCTCTTTGGACTTCTGTGTTTTGACGCGTTGAAAGATTTACAAAAAAACGCTGCTCACCGCTTACAATCATGGTGGAGGCACGCGGAACGTACATGTCACCCCAGCAACAAGCCATACAACAAACTCATGCTTTGCTACATGGTGCTACCGTTCTGTTATACACCATAGGCTTCCACCCCTCACATCGTAGTTCTGGCGATGTGACTATCGCGCATGCGCACATCGTGATGTCGATGTCAAAACAGAATATCGTTCAGCCCTACCGTAAACTTAGTCTGCCTTTAGAACCTGCTTCAATTGGTTATGTTAAAAGAGAGAAATAGTTCCACACTCTTTGTGGACAGAACAAAATTGCTCCTTCCGAAAGAGTAGTGCTGTAACCTGCAGGTCGTCGTCAGTAACTTAATGGACAGAGTGCAGTAAAAAAATGTAAAAGAGGGCTCAAGATACATGGAAGGCCCTAAAGAAATGACAGGTACCCAGACAGAAAGATCTCCTCTGTTTGGGTGATCCTCACTGAGTGCAGTATGGTGGTCAGTGAGCTAATTAACTGATGAGCACATCCTGAAATTTGTTTAGCAAAACTTTACTTAATTTACACTCGCCGGGCAAAAGCACATTCCACTCTGAAAGCATCCATCAAGAGATAGGAGTTGCTGCTGCTGACTATTTTTTAACATTCAGTCCTAAAGTTTTTTTCATTCAATATAATGAATATTTTAATAAATATTGTGCTTTTTTTTCAATTATTTCAGGTGTTAAAACCACAGCTGTTGAGGGTGAAGTTCAATCTTAATTTCCCTGACATACAGAATTTAAGGCTGCTTCAGGTTTCTCTTAAGTTTACTGTGATCCTTGGTTGAGATCCTATGATTTAAAGGATCACTTATGGATTTATGTGGAGACTGATTGGCTTGATGAGAACATGGTTGTCTCCTGTCTGAAATATCCTGCGGATGTCAGTGGATTTTGGATTTTTGTGCTCTTTTAAATGTTTACTTATATCTTAAGCTGAAATGGTGAAGCATTTCTTAATATACCAAGTTTAATTCAAAATACCTTTAAAAAAATGTCCTTTTGCAGAGTGTGTTATCGAGACTTGGTCTCCTAGGAGTTTGCTGCTTTACATGTTAATAAATCATAGAACAAACACCCCCTTACTGCCTGCTTTGTGTATAGAAATAAGGAGAGGAGGAGCAGCATATACTAATTTATAGTAGCTGTGTCGTTATTCATATGTACAAGAGCAAGCACACTCGGCAGCTAAGAATGGTTTTGGTGGTTTTCTCTAGTGGATGACAGTTGGTGTGGCAATATATATGCAAAAACCTCAACTTTTATTGTAGTTTTTCCAGAATTCTAATGTTGTAAGGATAGAGCGTGCCAAACGTACTTCATGGAGTGAAGCAGAATAAAGTATTGTTAAAGAAGAATCCTGAATTGAAGTTTACTTGTGAATCCTGTATTTTATTACTCCTCATTCAAAAATGTGCTGAAAGGATTACTGCAGACATCACTTGAACACTGTGCTGGCACTTGACCTTCGAAGACAAAACTCAACCCTGGGTCGTGCCGATTATGGTGGACATTCATGCATGGAGTGAATTTACTGCAGAAATGGGTTTTGTGAAACATATTTCTAAACACACACAAACACCGGCACGTTTCACATCTGCCTCAGCCAATCATATTCCTCTGTGACATGATGACTCACTGAAGCAACAGCCAATCGGCGATAAGCAAAGTTGCGCCAAAGCTACGGGTGTAATGGTACGCTAAAATCGTATTCGGTTCGGTACAGTGTCTTGGAGAGCTCGGTTCGGTTAATTTTTGGTACAAAACAATAAGAGCTTACAAAATCTTTATTTTGAAAAGCTGCCAATACACAATAGAATTCTTGCATAAAATAAATAAAAGTGACACATTTGGGTGATATTTTAAATAAATTGCACTCTTTATAAAGAAAAACACATTTTTTTAAATAAAAAATGAAATACTGCAACTAGTTAGGATAGATAGGATAGATTAACCCATCCACATTTTCTGAAGAGAGCATAGATCTGGTTGCAGTGACAATATCTCCAGCGGTAGAAAATGTTAGATGTGTTGCCTGCCCGATCTCCGTGGAACAATGTCGGCATACAACTTTAAATTTATCCACTCGTCTATCCCCGTTATGTATTTTAACAGAGAAGCCAAAGTGTTCCCAAACACGAGACCGTAGTGAAGTGGGAGGGTCTTCAAGCTCTGGCTTCTCTTTCGCTGTTGCCATTTCTCACAGCTACTCGTGCAGCTCTACTGTGTGTCACTCAATAGCGTCTGTGCGGAAACTCGCCTAGGAACATTGTTCCGCTGCGCTTAATATCGCGCTAATAATAAATTTATATTATTTAATAAAAAATATACCGAAACGGTACCCAAGTGTACCGAACCGAACAGGCCACACCGAAACGGTTCAATACATTCCCGTGAACCGTTACACCCCTAATATATGCCTATACCACCTGTTGCCATTGGGCTAATATGAGGTTTTTTTCCGAGCTAGAGAGAAGGCTGCCCTTGACTGGGACACTGCTCACATGGGATTCCTGTTAAGGATGGAACCATCATGGTTTCAGAGCTCCGCCTCAAGTCTGGCTCGCACATGCCCCTCTCACATGAAAAAAAAAACTTTAGCCAAAAAAAACCTATTGTATTTGGTCACAGTTTAGATAACATTCGGAAGTCATTAAACGGTTTGAGTAAGTAACATAGCTTCTGAGGAAATCATTTTGAAGTTTGACTTCTTCCCAGAGACTTGCACTAGCCAGAAATTATTCTGCAGACAGCACCATGGGGGCAAATGCCACAGTTTGGCTTCACTCCGCCGGCCATGTGACACACGCTTGGTTTCTTCTAGCAGAGAAACGTGATTGGCTGATCCACATGCAAAACTTCTCGTGGAAAATCACTAAAAATGTATTTGTGCAGAAACACCATCTTGAGTCGGCAAAATGACAAATGCAAACTAAGGGATCTTAGTCTGCAGGACACTGTTTGTGTATGCGTGTGAGTGAAATGCCTCTTTGTATTTGGAAATCTTTTGCGCATATGATTGATTAACATCCTTTGGAGAACAGTGCAAAAATGATGCATGTGCTGGAAGATCTGCAGAACTAGATCGACAATTGAATTGTGCTTGAAAATGTGCAATTCTTTTCTAAAATTGAGGTTTTGCAAAGTTTCACAAAATGTTTTCTATATTTGTAAAACATTGCACTTAATATGAGTGTTTACACGACACATTTATGTCCTAACACCTTTAAATAGTTGACTTTACATGATAGGCATCCCGATAAGTGTCTACTTCAGAGCAAGCAAACTGGAAGCAGCATGTAGGACAAGCTGATGGGAATCAGAGAAGGCATAGAGGCCCGAATGGCAGCACTGGTTGCTGAGAGTAAAGATATCTGTTTCTTTAACCTTCTGCTCTCCGGGCCTGGCTTGTTTTAACAGAGGCAGTGTAAATCATCCACTAGCTGTTAGCAATGTGACATGTTCGCTTCCCACCCCCTTACACTTTTACCCTCTCCAAGATTTTAGTCGATAAAACGTTCAGTGAATTCATGAAATGCTGCATTTGTTCCTAAGAGTTTGTTTCTGTTGTTTTTCAGGCGGAAGGGGAAGACAGCTTGAAGAAAATGCAACTTATGGAGCTGGCCATCCTCAACGGCACGTACAGAGACGCCAATGTCAAGTCACGTAAGAATGACCTCATCAAACATGGAGCTGTTTCTTTCATCCTCAGATAGTGGGCCTTTAGCAAATAAACCAGTGTTTAGGTTGAGTGCTTGATGTTTTTGTTAAATCAACATTATCCACATCTAATTGATGAATAGTGAACAGAGCTGTTTTGTTCATTCATGGGTGGCCGATTAGGCATTCCTGTTTAACTGTTTGTGATTGGCCACATTTTGCATATTCATGCTGTTAAACAGTTACACACGTGGACAAAATTGTTGGTACTCCTCAGTTACAGAAGGACAAACCCACAATTCTCACTGAAATCACTCGAATCTTACAAAAGTAACAATAAATAAAAATGTATTGAAAATTAAACAATCAAAATCAGCCATGACTTTTGAATTGTTGGTTAACATAATTATTTAAAAAAACAAACTAATGAAACAGGACTGGACAAAAATGATGGTACCTCTATAAAAGATTGAAAACTATTTGAACAGAGTGACATGATTAACTCAGGTGTGTCCTTTAATTGACATCACAGGTGTTTCCAAACTCATAATCAGTCAGTCTGCCTATTTAAATCACTAAGTCACTCTGCTGTTTGGTGAAAAGGTGAGTACCACACTGAACATGGACAACAGAAAGTGAAGGAGAGAATTGTCCCAGGACATCCGAAAAAAATGTACAGACAAACATCTTAAAGGTAAAGGATATAAGACCATCTCTAAACAACTTGAAGTTCCTGTGACAACAGTGGCTCATATTATTCAGAACTTTAAGACCCACGGGACAGTAGCCAACCTCCCTGGATGTGGCCGCAAGATGAAAATTGATGACAAATTAAAGAGACAGATCGTTCAAATGACGTGTCTTGAATGTGTGCAAGGTAGAATGAAATCTGAAGGCTATCAAGGCATTCTGGAGAGAAATGTGCTGCTCAGTGTCAGAAAGCTTGGTCTCAGTCGCAGGTCATGGGTCTTCCAACAGGACCACGATCCAAAACACACAGCCAAAAACACCCAAGAATGGCTGAGAGAAAAGCGTTGGATTGTTCTAAAGTGGCCTTCCATGAGCCCAGATCTGAATCCCATTGAACATCTCTGGAAGGAGCTGAAACATGCCATTTGGAGAAGACACCCATCAAACCTGAGACAACTGGAGCAGTTTGCTCATGAGGAGTGGGCCAAAATCCCTGTTGACAGCTGCAGAACGCTCATTGACAAATACAAAAATCGTTTAATTGCAGTGATTGCCTCAAAAGGTTGTGCAACAAAATATTGAGTTATGGGTACCATCATTTTTGTCCAGCCCTATTTCTTTTGTTATTTTTTTATAATTATGTTAATCAACAATTCAAAAGTAATGGCTGATTTTGATTATTTAATTTAAAAAAAAAAATTTTTATTGTTACTTTTGTAAGTTTTGAGTGATTTCAGTAAGAATTGTGGGGTTTTCCTCGTTTAACTGACGGGTTCCAACAATGTTGTCCACGTCTGTATGTTTCTTTCAAATTGTACACTACATAAACCTTTACTTGTCATTTTTAGATATGGGCTTAAGTAGATGTGCGTGTTAAAAACAAGTGGTTTAAAACAATTTCCAACTTTCGTTCATGAAGCTCACATGAAAAGGAATGTTTGAGACTTCTCCCAAAAGGAATCAAATCCGATTGCCCCAACGCGACACAATTTACAGTTAAATAAAAAATGGCCTGGTGCCAACATTTTTAAAATGTTTATTATGACCACAATAAAGAGGAAGACAATTAAGAATTCAGGCAGTTTTAGCTGACTGCTCTAGACAAGCCTCAAGTGGGTCTGGGGTTGTAACATCCCCCTTTTTTTTACCAACTTTGAACTGTCTGATCTGATATTTCGTACGGGAACGTGCCTCAATTGAAACCAATTGATTGTGCCAATGGGACATCACACATATGACCAAACAAGTGGTTCCAATCGGAAGGAAAACATCCAATGAAAGCTGGCTCTTTTGATGATGGGAGTTGGACGTAAGAGCCACTTGGTGACACTTATCCCACATTTTTATTCACACAGGAAAGAAATAGTACAGCACAAATCCTTTCCTTACCAACTGCACGATGGGTGTGTGGCCTTAACGCAGTCACTTCTTCAGAGACCAGTGCTTGGGATATGCCCCACTAAAGATGCAATAAATCTATGTTTCAAGCACGACTGCTGATATTGTCCGACCGCTGATATTGTCTTTTTCTTTCCAAAACTTTACAAATACATCTGTTTCTTCCTTATTCTGCTGCTTGTCGGCTTTTTTAGGGTCATCTAACCAAGAGAATATGATGGTTTTTCTAAGTAAAAGACTTCAAACGGTTCATGGGCCAGTATTGGTTCTTGGACTGGGGATCACTGGCTTATGGCCTAAATTGACGAATCTTCTATAAACAAATTCTCTTAGCCCACCTGTGAAAATTCTTAAAAGAGGAAGAAGGTTAAGGAGTCAGTTGTTTTGTTTTCCTTTTTATATATCTGTGTTTTTGTGCTTCTCTCTCTCTTTCTTCTTCCAGCAGCCTTAGCATTCTCCCTGGCTGCCACTGCACAAGCTCCGCGCATGATCACCGGCCCGTCCCCCGTGATGCCCACGGCTACCCTGCGCACTCCAGCCCCTACTGCACCTACACTAATGCCCCTCATCCGACAGATCCAGACCTCCGCCATCATGCCCACTGGCACACCCCACCCCACAGCCACACTTTTACCCCAGACCCCTGAATCGGGTATCATCTATGCACCTTATGAGTACCCCTACACTCTCGCACCTGCAGCCTCCATTCTTGAATATCCTATTGACTCCACTGGAGTTTTAGGTAAGAGATTTGATCAATTGATTTTCTTTGGAGGTAACTAGGAAGGGTTGTGCGCACGGAGCTGGAGTTTGTGCTATTGAAGGTTTGCTCATGGACAAAAAAAGATCACTTCATAAATGTAATGGTGGGCTTATTTTAACAGCGAAAAACAAAACACCCTGAAAAATGCATTATTTTACATTAATTAATCATTAAAAAATTATTACTTGCTTGCAAGTATTTGATATTTAAAGCTCACAGAAGATATCTACAGGGATTTCAATGGCAATCACTGAAGTATCTGTACTTTTAAACAAAAAACATGGCCAATCCTTTCAAACTAAAGTTACACAGATACACTGTGAGGAATTTCCTGAAATATTAATCAGCAATTCAATTTTTTTGCACATTATCAAGACCCCCAGACTGGAGCCCATGAGCATGATGCTAGCACATCTGGTCTGGAAGGGTAATCTCACTCATGCTCTGCGTACACTTCACTGCAAACACCGAAATCTAAGCAAAGCTGAAAAAGCTTAAAGTTTGGTAAAAAAAAAAATCTTGATTTACTTTTTTTAATTTAAATAATTATCTAGTTTTAGGGTGTAGATTATTTAGCTCATTTTTGAGAAGATGTGACATATTTTCTTTAGATGATAAAAAGGCATTTATTTTCTTTATTTAAAAAAACTTAATACTAGAATCTTACTTCAAGAATAATCAATACGTCTTATTTGAATCAATCACTGCTAAGTTCTGATACAAATAACCCTCTCAAAACAATAAAAAAAATGCTTGAATATAGTTAAAACCTTCTTTGATTGAGGAGAAAATCTGATAATGAGGGAATAAAAATTGACTTGGTAAGAATTCTTGAAACAAGAATGAAATGCTTGTGAAGGAAGTTATTTCTGGTGTGTCAATGACTAAGCACAAGCGTTTCAAAGCAGTTTTTCATTACATTGTAGTTTTATACACATGCTTTAAGCACAAATGTCCTTGTTGTTATACTGTTTTTTCACTTCAAATGTATTTTAAATAAAAATTATTATTCAGTGCTCAAAAGAAAGAACATCTGTTTTATATTAAGCTATAAGATTTAGTTTTAAAATGTCTTGTGGCTTCGTACTAAGCACAGACGTTCTTAAGTTAGTGCTGTTTTACTTACAATTTGGCATTTCCTGTAAACTAGTTTAAACACAAATGTCCTTGTTTCAACACCTTATAATAAATTAAAAAAAGTTAAATAAAGTTATGTTATAAATGATAAAAAAATACATTTTTCAGTCGAGACATGGTGTGGTGAATAGAGCACTTGAATGAAGCAGTGGGGAATCGATGTGTTTGTCTGTACTGTCCTGTTCTGATAAATGCACAGGTACCTAAACCAAAAGAAGTATAAAACCAGAACTCAGAAAGTCTATTTTTGGTACTAAAATGATCTTATTCTGTCAAGGCAGCAGGACAACTGCACAGAATTAGTTATTCAAGAAAGAATGCTGTTTTCCCTGAAATATTAATAAATAATTAAAATATAACAAATCATATTGTTACTTGATTTAAGGACAAATAGACATGTTTTAATGCATAAAATGTCCTAGTTTTAAGGCACTTCTGACTAGTTACAAGTTGAATGCAGTTTTATTTTGTAAATAGCTTGAAAATACTTGTTTTAAGAGTTTTTGTCTAGATTTGTTGTCAGCTAAACATTTTTGCTAGTTTTAAGAAATCTTGCCAAGTCTAATTTGCTCCCCACATTGGCAGATTTTTTAGCTTGATATAGAAAAGGTTTAACTTTTAAGTTTTTCTTGTTCCAAGATAGCGTTTTGAGCAGTGTTGCAGGGTGAATCTTTCCTTTAGTCAGGACATAAAAAAAGGGTATGTTAAACAAAGGAGGCTTTTAAGAAGAACCATATTACTGTCCTGGACAGGTCTCCAGATCTTAATCCAGTAAACTCTCTGTGGAGAGGTAGCTTAGACATCAGCCTCGAAACCCTAATGACATGGAGAGGATCTACTACGGAGTGTGCAAACCTGCAGCGTCTCTTGTTTGCAACAAGGGGTCAAATATTTACGTCTCTCTGTACATGTCAGTTTATATTTTTGTAGTTGTTTGTCGCTTTCGTGTGACCAGGGAACGCTAGAATGGATCAAATGTGTTTATTCCTTTAAATAATTTGGAAAAATGTTTTTCACTGTTGAAATAAACCCACGCTGGTCATTTCTCGATCTGTGAGCAAACGTTCCGCAGGGGCTCTTCTTACTCTCACTTTGTCATGGTTTTCTCAGAGATCCACCTGACTAACATCAGCATTCTGTCTTGTCCTTGTAGGTATGGCTTTCCAGACAAAAGGCTAATAAAGCTCAGAGGTTTAACACAGGCTTCAGCCCAGACAAGTGTTAAAAAGCTGTGCTTTACAGCTGCCTCGGAACAAAAAATACAAAAGATCAAATGGAGAAACCGATTGTTAAGAAACAAAGGACTAAAGAAAACTACTACTCATGTTTACACTGGTCTTAACTGGTTTTTACTTATTGATAGATTAAACTGGAAATGTTCTGATACTGATAATTAAGCCTTATTACATTCCTCTGTTTGAAAAGTAATCTATGTTGAGTTTAGCTTGTAACGTCTCATATTTTGACCCTGTGACCTATATAATAAGAGCGTGATCAGTATTATAAATATACTGTATATAAGTGATTTTAAAAACATTCTCCTGGGGAAGCCAGCAGTGGTTTGTCCAAGACTGCTTGTCTTTTTTTACAGAGAAATACTAGAGCTCTGTAGTAATTGTGATGGAAGTACAGTGAGGAAATGATTGGTGAGCCCCCGGTGATGGCTCCTGGAGAAAAGTCACTTATGCATTTTTTGTGTGACATGTGTAATGTATTTTAATGAATAATCTCTTAATTCTTGTTTTGTTGGCAATGTTGCGCTCTGAGCAGGTGCAGTGACTACTAAAGTACGAAGGCAAGATATGCGAGTCCATCCTTACCAAAGGGTAGTGACCGCAGAACGAGGTTAGTTTAGTTCCAGTGTTCAGACTGTCCCCTGTGTGTGTGTACATGTGTGTTCCTCATGGTTTTCAGTATGCTGATCACACTGTCTGTTTCACTGCATCCCACTCAAGAACGGGTTTAAATCCCTTGTAACCTGCCAATCACAAAGCATCACGAGAATTCAATGCAAATACAGCATTCGTCTATTCAGTGCACGTAGAAAAGCCCTGGAGTCTGTGTTTTCAGCTTACTTCAATAGTATTTTGAGCATGCTTTTGCGTCATAAGTTATGGTTAAAATCTATTTCATTTAGAACAATTTTGATGGTCGAGAGGTTTGTTAATGGGTTAAAAAAAGAAACATTAAAGCCTGTGAAATCCAATATTTCGAACCGCGACGTGTAAGATGTGTACCATAATCCAGTGAGCTGCATTTGAACACTGTAAGACAAAAGCAATGTGTAGAATCAAGCATTAGAAATATAGAAATCCAGTGTTCAACAAATACCTGCAACCGTAGCATCTTCTCGATATATTGGTCTTGTTTGGTTCCCTCTATTACTTTCTGTGCAGTCACCTTCCATTGTTACTTTAATGATGAGTATCTTTTTCATGAAATGCCACAACTCCATTAAACCAAGCACAGCACAAAGAAGATGAAGTGCTGAGGAGGCGGAAATAAGTTTTGAATGTGGCTGTCGAAAGTTTTGAATCGTTTTATTATCGTTATCGCATTTTGGTAAAAAAAATCTTTTTTTTAAGCTTTAAAAACTAAAATCAAGATTTGAAATGGTTTTGTATGACTTTGAGGTGAAAAGTTGGAACAGAGCATTTAAATTTTCTTCAAACCCCTTGTAAATAAAAAAAAAAAATGTTGTAAAATACTGAAAATATTCTAAATGGAGTCATGGCGTTTCGGACTTACCTTTATGAATTGGTACACCCTTACAAAGCCATAGATATAAGCCAAATCATGTAAAACTAGCCATTCTAGTGATTGAAATTACATTTCTGATGTTATAATCAGAAATAGCACCTAAAACAATGGTTTTGATAATTTTACATTTGAAAAAAACATTTTCTCATTTGCCCTTCCTATAGGATACTCTTCTGCCTCACATGAACAATCAGAACTCAGACGTGGTGTAACATGCAAAGCCTTTACCACTTGTGCAGCAAAGATTGAAGGCTTCTTTAGACATTCACAATGCTTTTGTAGACACATTGGGGATAAAAAATAATGGGAAATGGTTAAATTGTGGGGAAGAGTTAAATTAAGAGCCCTTATCAGTACACGCTACGCAAATTTTCATGATTTGCAAAATTTCACGGATTGCGTCACGGTTCCCTTGGTTTTCCTGTACCACGTGATTACATGATGGAAACCCTTTATGGCAAGTCATGTTTTTGATTGATATGTTTGATTCGTTGATCATATATGCAGACCCCATAACCCAAACATCCCCCCTCCTCCGGTAGACATTAGGTAGACAACTATCTGCTGTAAAGTGTTGGAAGGCAGATTTGTTTACGAATGTTCACGAGAAACCTTTCAGTTCACGTGGGAAACTCCGCCCATGTTAAATATCTGAAATAACCCCCATGAACAGCTCTAGAACTAATATTGCATCGTTAGGGTGAAACGCATTCTGTGTATTCTGACTCGTATCTATGCTAGGTGTTAAACAAGGTCCTGCTTACAATCAGCAATAGTCAGCTCACTGGGTTTTGGAACAGAGTTTTGGTGTAATCTGATGACTTCAGCACTTGCGTGAATAGTTTGAGACAGACACGACCTGACGTTTAGTGGTCGATGCGTGTAGTTGAAGAAAAACAGCTTTAGAACCACTTCTGGATTAAGCGAAACTTGTGCAGCGAATCTGACTTCACTCTGATGACTTTGTGATGACCTGCAGGCTCAAAGTCGATGAAGGGTGGTGGAGCTCTCCGGTTTGTTTTGCTTCCGTTGATTCCTTCGTTTTTGCATTCCTTTATGTGTCGCTGTAATTCATTCGAGTATAATTTGAAGTTACTTTCCATTCATTTTCGGCAGCTTTTAAAATGTATTTGTTTTCGGGAAAATGTAAGAACCTAAAACATTTGAAATAATTATTTGACAATATAATTGTTTTATTTGGTATAATACACATGCATTAAAAAAAGAGAAAGTTCACAGACACAAATTATTTCAACTTTGTTATATAATATTTGCTTCTTTTGTGGTGTGATTTGTAAAGCATTCTTTCATTTTACATTTGTAGTGTCTGAAATATTTTATTTATACCTTTTTACTGGATTTTTTTTTTATGTATGATTTTTGGGGGTTTTGCTGAAAAGTCATATTTCTGGCCGCATCCTTATTTCAAATGCCTTAAATGGAATTAAACTGAATCTAAGGGAATTACAACAGAAGCTTTTCAAGATCGACAGCTGTCATTAAATTCTTTTAATCTCCTGTTACAAAATAGTGGATGTGCCAAAACTGTACATATAATACTCATTTCTCCTGGGAACCTACTGATCAACAGAAATGAATAAATTTTTATTTAATAGACCAATACAACTGACCAGGTTAATGCATAACAATTGTGAAATTGCACAAAATGTCAAATCTGTCTGGTTTGGATTACTGCCCATAGTCAGAGAAAAGAGCGTGGATGAGTTTCGATGGATATTTCTGGCTTGGACAGTACCACACGAGAAAGATTGGACGGAGCTTGATTGGGAGTGATCGCCAGAAGCAGAAATGCTCTGTTCATTTGCTTTTGATCCTTTCCACTCTCCATTCAGGAAAGTCCTCATCATAAAAATGTGGCACCAATTGATTGCACTGAAGATTTTAAATCACAGGCTCTGTGTCTGCGTTACATGAGCAAAGTGAAAGAAACAGCAAAACCTCACAAGATGTTAGGATGCTTACCCAAGCAGATGAACTGAAGAAATATTCCACTTTTCTTTGTTTGCAGCTTCTTTTGAACTGTATCAGAGAACATAGTCATTGTGTGTGCGTGTGTTGAGTTTATGAGCGATATGTTTATCTATAAAGTAAGAACATTTATGAAATCCTACTGTGTTTGTAAGTGAATAGTCAACGTTTAAGCTTAGAAAACCGTGCCATGCTAGTGTTTTTGCAAAAGAGGTATATTTTGATTCTAGGATGTCATACCTTTAAGTTATAGAGAATTGTTCAATGTTTGTGTTGTTTTAGCTCTAAATTTGATTTGATATGATAAATATGATTTCGTATCATTCTGCTCAAATAGCTCTCTGTATTTTGTTGTAAATAATCCAAATTTAAAGGCAATAAAATGGAGTTAAAGCATCAAACGTCTTGTACTTTTCAGAAATCTTTGATTGGTTTGTCTCTTCTGATTTTACTTCTCTCGTCATATCTCTGTAACTACTCATGAATCCACATCATTATCACTAGCAGCTTTGTGGCTTTGAACTGACGCAGCACTTGGATGCTTGATAGCAGTCAGAACTAAACATTTTCCTCTAAACTCAAGCCCTTTTACGTCTCCATTGACTGCCATTAACCATGAAGTGCTCTCAGTTTAATTCATAATGACTCTGTAATTGATTTGCATCTTCGCTTCTTTAACCATTTCACCCGGGAGAAATGCTGGGTTTAAGAGTGAAATCATGAAGATGCCTCATGATTTTGCTGATAATGTAGATGTCGGGCAGTTGTAGTTATAATTAGTAATGTCATATTGTCATCCAATCCGTCACTAGCTGTAACTAATCTCCTTCTCTATCTTTTTTCTTTTGTGTCCTTTCTATGTCCTTGTTTCCTTTTCCCTTTGTCTGTCCATTTTTTTCTCTCTAACCACCCAGCCGCCACCGGCAACTAATCAATGACCCTCTGAGCTCTTCACCCAATGATGACCTGACCATTGCCTGCCTGCTGACCAGCTCTCTGGCTCTCGTCCTTCGCTTCTATACTTCGGTGGTCAGCTGAAGAGCCCAGAAGCGGCTTTATTTCTCTTAACCCAGCCGAGAAGCCATGACGGCCCCTATGCCTCAACCAACAGAAGCGATGCCACCTTGTCACACCAAGGACCTCCTCGGTCAGGAGACCTGGACTTCCCAACCGGCACTGAAGGGTCATAACTCGTTAACGTGTGGGTGGCACACAAAATAGTACTACATTCATACACACTCTCTAAATATAACCATTACTTATGCTTCAATGCAGATTTAAAATGTAACTGCACTCTAAACTTTTTTTGAATTTTGAAGAAATCCAGCTTCCAGTGAAAGTTTGTGCAGCCAAAACTCTGTTGCTTCAAAACATTCGTTTATGTAAATTGAGTAGTTCCTGGTTGAGACATAGGAATCTTCCAGGACCAGACAAACTATAGTTCAGGTCAATTTTTTTCTGAAAATACCTTTCCATTAAATGACCTGTTCCCAAGCCCCATCTGCTTAGATGCTGTTGCAAACTGGGTGAAGGGGATCAATTTGTTTTTTGAGACTCAAAAGTACCATTTAATCAAGAACTATACAATCTATGTTTAAATAAGTGTGATACAAAAAAGATACAGTTTATATTGGTAATGTTTAATTAGTGGAGCTTAGAATGCAGAAATAAAGTGATCTACAACTGCAGGGTACTCAAGCCTTATGCATTAAGTGTGTGAAACGTGAAATTTACTGTTTTCACCAAGTGTGCCTCACATGGCCGGCGGAGTGAAGCTAGACATTACCAATTGCTCCCATGGTGCTGGTTGCTAAATGATTTCCCACCAGTGCAAGTCTTCGGGAAAAAGGCGAACTTTAAAAATCATTTCCTCCGACATTACTTTGTTCACTGTAAAGATAACTTCTGAGAGTCATTAAACCGTGTAAATAAAGTTAAATTTTTTTTCAAAAAATAGATGAGGCCATGTTATTGACGGCTACACTGAACAGAACGCATTTACCACTGTAATCCTGTTATATAAAGGTTCATTTTTACTCCTGATGATCAAATTCAGGGAAGTCGTTCTCAAACTCTTGTTTATTATAGAAAAATTTGTTGTATATAACAGACTGCGTGTGAGAGATGTGTAACAGACTGTGCGTGTGAGCCAGTCTTGAGGCGGAGCTCTGAAACCATGATGGTTCCATCCTAATCAGGAAGTCGCGTGGCACCAATCAATGACAGCCTTCAATTCAGCTTGTGCCTCCTATTAGCCCAGTGGCAGTAGGAAGGGTCATGTCATCCATTTTTTTCACAGTCTCTGGTTTTCACAGGCTGCACTCTTTTGATATGAAGCCCAGCAAATAATACCTCTATCTATTGCTAGAATCAACCTTCCATGTAACGTGCTCTCATGTAATGTTTACCTTGCTGATAGTTGGAATACACTCGTGATCCAGCCAATCAGAAGCAGAGGAGGGCAGGACTTTAGCCCCAGAGAGCCCCTAAACTTTTCAAGTTTACACAGAACATGGTTAAAATGTTATTTATTTCAATTATATACGATTTCATTTTAAGCTTCCTGTAGTTTTTTTATATATTTTTTGTTTGTGAAATGGCAAAAAGAAATTATAATCCGTTTAAAGCAACGCATTGTGGAAAACCCCCACCACCCAGGTGGCAAGCATACTAGTAATGCTGAGTTGTTACAAGCTGAGTTTTTAATGTGAATGCATCTCACTCTGAGTGGTTATATACCCTGGAGCTGTATATAGTTTTAGTTTCAGAGATTAGTTTCATTCAACGTATTTCAAATGAAATCCCAGCTTTTAAATAAAGTTTTTACGAGTGTTTTCACACTTGTTCTTTTGCTAGTTTTTGATTCATTTTGGTACTTTTTGGTTCATTTAGTCTTTAACGCTGATATTTATAACATTCAGTTGACTTCGGTTTCAGACATTTCGTTTCAGTGGAGAATACAATAAAAACAGCTAAGCATCCAGGATCATCTGCTCTCATTATTACAACTCCACATTCACACTTTTTTACTATTTTTCTCAGTACACAAAAAACAAACAAAAATGCAATGAAAATCTTGAAAATGCATTTCTGTTGAGGAAATGTCTGCGAAAGTCTGAGGCGTTCACTCTCTCAGTGATTGGCTGATGGATCTTTGGAAAGCATAGTTTGGTTATGGATCAATTCTCAATCAATGAAGCACATGAGGCATTTGAAAGTTTCAAGCTTGGCTCAAAATGCTTTCACAGGAGGGTAGAGGTCTCTTCAAATTCTCAGTAAATTGATGTCAATACTTGACTAAAATATCTATGGATTTGTATTGTTGCCATTTGCTTTTAAAGGTTTAAATTTTGACCATTTTTGTTTGCAATTTTAAAAATGATTGTGTGTATACATCACATCTAACAGTTTAGCCCAGAGTATGTTTGGAACAGCTTAAACGGATTTGGGATAAATTAACTTGTTTATTAGCAGTTAATGCGTATAAAATATACTAAACTGACTCACAGGCTCATTTGGGATGTAAAAGCCATGCTTGCCTACCAGCGTTTTCTCCCAGCTGTACATCCGTTCATATCCTTCAATATGAGGGTGGCGCATAGGAAAGGAATTTCTATATTTTTTAAAGCTGAGGATTTTTGTATTACAAAGCAGTATAGTCAAAATGAGATGAACCATTTTCCTTGAAACAAATTTTAGAGACCAAAATGGTGTCTTCTTTTTTAAACGATGAAAGCAAGTGCCTTATTTCACACATTGTGTCCATCAGTGTGTTATATGCCAAAATATCAGGTATTTCTGTAAAACGCTCATGAGATGAGGTGTGCAGAACAGTGTTGCAGCCAACACAGCCGTTTTTATGCAAACAGTGTTTAGTTCAGTTGTACATCATCACAGTACAGTCATTTACAGTCAATAGTCTGATAAAATGTTGGGAGTTCAAACACTACATCTGTTTCACAGCGATCAAGCCCTTAGGAATAAAAAAAGCCTTTGTTTTTTTTTGCCTATATCCAGATTTTACCCTCTTTAGCAGGTTTAAATGGTAAACACTTAGGGTTATTGTGCATAGACTTGGATATATATGCAAATACAATGATTTAAAATGACTAAACATCTTTAGTTTGAAGAATTCAGATGCAAAATCCTTTAAGTATCATGTGAAATGTTGTAACATAAGCATTTGTCTCTTTTTTTCTCTATTTAAGAGCTGTCACATGACATTACTGAACACAGCAATGCCTAGAAAGTTTGTATTTCAAAGGAGCGGCATGTAAGTTATTTGGCCAAAACTGATTACACTTACAAAAAAAAAAAAAAAAAAAAAAAACATGACTGATTGCATCTTGTCCTCTTTCCACCACGAACCTGAGGTTGCCAGCTGCAGAAAAAGTGTCTAGGCACTATTGTCTCGGTGCTATTGTCCTGCAAAAAAGTTTGTGCACCCAGAGCATTCAAGAGGAAAATCTTGAGAGATTTCTTTTTATAACAATTCTCACAAAAAGTTTACTGCCGTTTTTTGTGCCTTTTTAAATATATTAATCTACATTAAGAAAAAAAAAATTATGTTAATGTATTTTGTGAATTGCCACGAGACATTTTAGGTTTAATATCTGGCAACTTGGATGACAAAGGCTACTGAACAAAATCTTTAAACACCAAATTACTACTTAGTTTTTCAAATAAAACATTATGGATGGAGTAATGCCAGGGGTATCAGCACTAGAAATGCTGACATAACAAGCCGTTTTTGATCACATTTCTTACATTTTGCTTCTTTAGCTTCAAGTCTTCCACTCTAATGATTTAAGTGCAGAACGATTAAACTGAAACATTAACAAATTGTGATTATAAATTAGCTTTTTAACTATATTTTGAGAACATGCATCTCATGTTTGTAATTGCAATGTGTTTACTGTGTCAACTGTGCGATACTTATTGGTTTGAATTGTACATTAGTTTTACATTGACTATGGAAACAGGTTGAAAATCTGATTGAACTGGTTTGATGACAGGTCAACTGGACATGGAACTGGAGTCGTCTCATGCAGTATTACTGTAGAATGTGTCATGTTTGTGTGTGTTTACGGCTGGTTGGCCGTATATTGCCAATGAACTGCATTCATCTCTATTATAACTGTCTCTTTTTTTCTATTTTTACCCAACCCAAGCAGCTCACTGCATTGGATATGATACAGTCCTATTTATAACCATTGTAACATTTTATAATGTATTTTTCTATCCAATTTTGTATGTGAAAAATAACATTAAATCATATTTACAGATAAAAACAGAATGCCTTATTGAAAGATGTGACCTAATTGCTTTGTGATGGCGAGTGGGGGAAAAGCCCATTTGAACAATAATTCTTCAATCTGAACCAGTTTTAAAGTGAATATTATTTGCTGTACCTTTGCTTTGCCTTACGTGCCTTCTTATGTAAACATTAGTCTATTAACCACCTAGTCATATAATTTAATTAATCTTTTCTTGCCATTTGTACTAATATTTGATGATTTCTATGAATTAACCTTGTTAATAATTTCTTTTGTCTGCTTTGAATCTTTAGACATTTACTGTGTGAAATTACATAAGAGTGTTTTACTGACTGAAAAATGCTGGACTAAACTCTGTACTGAGAAGCAATAGCAGATTATTAAAATGATAAACTTTAAAAAGAAACTAACTTTGTCGCTCTTTCTCTTGTGCTTTACACACGCCTACTAATCTGACTGAGTGGTGACCAGTATCTCAAAGGAGTTAATTTTAACCAATCCAAGCTTCTTAAATCTTGATGGAAAAATGGGTTCAATTTTAAAGGATAAAATAGAAGTCTGTAACCTTAACGCTGTTTTTGTTATTCTAAACATTCACAGTTTAATTTAGTAGCTTTTGTATTTCATGCCCTGTGTTGATAATGGTAATCAAACTAGTTCCCACAAGACCTCATCAACGCTCTCAAGAGCCCTGTCACCAGCTTTATTTTCCATTACAGTAAATGGCACAGTCTCTAGCCACAAAGGCAACATTAAACAAGTCTTCATTTCAAAAAGAAAAGTGAGGGCTAAGTTTGTGACAATGAATAGCATAATCCTACTTTAGATTCCACCCAAATAGCTGTTTTTAGCTTCTTTTTTTTCAGGGATGAGATTTTTAGTTTAAACACATTAGACAAAGAACCTTCTAGATTCAACACATTACTAAGAGAGATGCATTATAAAAAAGTATAATGCAATAATTATATAAAACATTTCTAAGAGATCTAAATATTTTTGAGTAGTTGTTGAAGCTTGAGCAAAAAATATAGCTTTTGACACAATTAGACAAATGGTCTAATCGTCCCTCATAAGATTCAACACGATAGAATGTGTCGTCACATAGGGCACTGTGACCACTGGCCATTATGTTTATAGTTTTCATTAGGATTTGCACTTGAATTGTGTTGGGTTAAATATTTAGAGTATGCTAAAAATGCTAAATAAACAAATGTTACTAATGAAATACAATAACAAAATCCGGTTTTAGTTTAGTATGACGCTACAAAAATGACGGACGCGACTCCTCCCGCTCTATGAGAATCTTTTAAAATATTCCATTCTTTTTAAACTTATTTAATTCATTAATTCTATTATTTCGAACACAATTATACCTTTGTATATAACACATAACTTTCACGCGTTTAAAAACTGTTCTTTGTTGTTAAACATGGCGGTTTCACCTGACTCCCATTAACCGCAAGCCACAATGTTCGTTCTAAATCCAATCGTAAACTAACATTGTTTCATCGAACAAAACGAAAAATAAAGGATAGACCTGCTTGAAAGTATGAACCGTCCATTTTTATTTGCTTTCTCTGCACTTTAGCTATTGCAGTGCATAAATATTTAACGTTTAACTGAAAGAATGGTCGAGAAGACATGAAGGTGAGTCCAGACACATTTCATGTTAAATTGCAAAGTTTGAACACACTTGAATAAATGAAACTAAACTTAAAATGTGTAATTTATGTAAAAGTTTTTAAAAAGTTTAATTAATATAAATAATTAATAGTTCATTATACACCACACTTAAGTGTCTTAAACATTATTAAATGTTTTCTGCCAGTTGCTTAAGTGTTCGTAATGACTTGCCTCCATTATCTATCCAACTACAATTAAAACCTCAGTTTCATTCAATGGGCTCTGCTGCTTACTTACCTTCTCAAAAAAGGAATGGGTTTCATTAAAGGCATAAAGAGAAATGGACTGCATATATGATAGATAGTTGAAATATCTTCTGTTTACTTGAACTCTGACATCCTTTCAATAGTTGAACTGACCTCTGCTATCTTTGCCTATAAGCAAACTGTGCCTCTACTTCAACCAAAATAGAACCATTTGCTTCCCTCCTTCCTTCCTTCCTTGTCAGATCTACTTGCACAGATGTTAGTAGCATACTAAATTGTAAACAGCTGGGAAGAAGTATTGTTCGCAAATGAAAAGTTAATGTGAATTATGGTTATATATATATATATATATATATATATATATATATATATATATATATATATATATATATATACTCACACACACACACACTCTTTTTGTTTGTCTGTTTAAAGCGTGGCTGCAAGGCATTGACACCACTAATGCCATGAATGCCACCACTAATGCATCACTAATGCACAAGCACCAGTACAGTATATTGTTTTTTCACTATACGCAGCATACGTTTAGAAATTTCTGACTTGAAATGCAGCCTAATTAAAGAAATGTTCTTGATTGACAATGTCATTTCCCATATTGTGGTCAATGTGTGGTGGTTTTTGAAGAGCTCCAAGTTTTTTCAGCTTCACTTGGCTCTGTTGATACAAAGGTGATGACACAACATGTGTGTGTCCTCTAGGAATCACAGTATACTTGATCTTGAACAATAACCACAAAGACACGTACAGCTTGAGGATATGGAGAGGGTGGGGAATGTCCTCCCTGAAGACTACGACAACAAACCTCAAGGAACACTTCCTTCTAGTCTATTTAAGAATGATTTCCACAAACACTTCCACCAGTGTTTATGTAAGATGGGAAGTCATCGTTGTTTACCTAGCTTGTGTAATTGTTTCTATTCATAGCCAAGGATCTGAGAAATTGCTGAGGTGCTGATGGTGGGGTGCTAACCAAGGACACTGCAAATTAAAGAGGCGCCACAACAGATGTTTCACCACTGTGCAGTTACACAGCAGGATGATTCTTGACTTTAGTGGCATTGAAGTCCACGGAAGAACTGAGTATACATTACTTTAAGATGCACAAATGGTGCTTATTGAACTTGATGGATGCCTCCATAGCTTGGTCCAAAAGCTTGAGTACCCCCGAGTAGGAAATTTTGCTCACAAAGGCATGTTTCAAAACAGAATAAGGAAAGTGTTGTGATTTATAATAACCATTTAATATTATCAACACCATAGAGACAGGAACAAATTGTTTTGGTAGAACCAACATCTTTATTTTTTGGGTTCAACTGTGAGTTACAGAGTAATCATGTGAAATCAGAAGCAATAAGACATTTTCAGACATTAAAATCCAATAAAACTGATTTTAGAAACAGCATGGTTTGTTGTTGCTTAGCTCTACTCGACACGTTTTGGTCTTTGTGTTTCTACTGACTTTCGGGCTTCTGTGTTTCAATCAACCTGTTTCATAATGGCCCGGCTTGACTGCTTTTTGGTTGTTTCCACAGTGTTCTGTATTCTATAGCTGAACTTTTTTGTTGGAAATCTTTTAAAAGAAAGCTAAGTCAGGCCATGAAAACTGGTTCATTGTTGAGCCAGTGTTTCCCCTACCATTAAATAGGGGGTTTGGCTCACCAATCTATCGGAGGAATCTAAAACATGATACAAGAAAGCTTGAGCAGATATGAGGAGGATATTGAAGGTTTCAGTATAGTAGATATTCACACAGTTAAGTGTGGTCTTCCATTACCGTTCCTTCAAATCTTGTCAGTTTGAGTGCCTTTTAATGCAATGGGAGGGCTTGAAGGACCTCACACACAAAAAGCATGTATAGGGGATGTTATGGACCACCTGGAGTGTCAGAGTCCATCAATACAATGTGTCAGAAGCTTTTAGAGAAAGTGGTGGGCTGTAGGCACAGTCACACACATCCAAACAGGGCAATGCAGGTAAAGTGGCTCAAGTTGACCAAGGCCACAACAGCAGAATGGACCTGGCAGGGATTGCACCGCCAATCCTTCGGTAATAGGATGACCAACTACACCAATTGCTGGCGAAATAGACAAAATATACAGACCACCCCATATTTTTCTTTTGGTTTTTATATTGTGCATTTTAGTCACATTCCTTATGAATTTGTTACCAAGTGGAACTGGAATGGTGTGATGGAATGACACGTTTTTGGCGACGTCTAAAACCATCCCACTCAGAGAAGCTCTAATGTGAACCATGGCCAGTAGAAAAAGCTGCATCAGCAACCTTATAGAACCTCATGCACTAAAAATACCACTAACAGTAATAGAAAATGGTGGAAAAGCACATGAGCGGTGCTGCATCAAAACAGGATGTTGGAAAAGCAGCTATACAGTTCTTCTAGGTTGACTTTAAAGCGGCTACCTTATGAGACAGGAAGTAAAGCAGTGACTTGTCTAATAATATGCTGCATTTTCCAGTTTTCGAATACATCAATAGTCTCTATGTCTTCTCTCTGTTCTGTGGTGCCCACACCCATCCTGTCTTGCTCTCTTGGGATGAGGACTGGGGTCTGGATCAGTCCTGACCCCCTACACTGTCTCCACAAGGCTGGATGCTGCCCAGACTGGGACAGAACAGAATATTTTGGCAGGCTTCAGTGGAGAACAGTCACAGCCAAGCCAAAGTCCTAAAGCCCTGCCAGAGAATAACAGGGAGCATGAAATGACTAAGCCATGGGTGAACTCTGGCTCTTGGGTTTTACTTTTACTTCATATCCTGGATATTTTGAGGCTTATGTAATTAAGATGATGGGTGTTCACTGGACTTCATCTAAATATCCACATTAGGGGGGGCTCTGTTGAAATTGGGTGGAATTGTGGGTTTGTTTAGGCTTTGATTTTGTTGCTACTGTTATATGAAGAGTGACTGAACCGCGTACGCCAGGAGTCATTTGATCTTCAGATGAAAACTCAACTAGGAGGAACAGCTAAACCCTCTGCCCTATCTAGAACACTTTGTGCTTTAAATAAATTTGGGATTAGGAGATAAATGCCATGCAATTTTAACTGTGATCCATGTAGCAATAGGGATTTCTGTTTAAAAAACCGTATATCTCCATCCGTTATTAATAGTTGAATACATAGTAATCATAATGTGAAAGTGACAAATATTGAAGGCAATGGGTATTTTGACAAACAATAGAATCACTCCATAACTCTATAAATCTTGGTGTTTTTCAAAACAATAACAACAAAAATCTCATGAGTGCATTTATATGTGTCCCTTATAACAACATTCCTGTCTCCCATTTCTCTTACAGGCAAGTTTATTGTAAATTTCACACATATTGGTAATTTAAAGTGTTTCCTCTACAAAGACTAAAAACTGAATGCTGTAGCCTGATGCACTCCTACCAAAAACCGTATTATTCAACCAATATAGTCATCCAATTTTCTTGACAAACGAGAGCATTTCTTGACATTAGCAACAAGACTGTGACTGTGTGGCATCAGCCACATGGTGAATGTAATCTCAGATAACCACAGATTTATGAACGTAAAACTGAAAGTACGCTAGTACAAAAACATCTGAAACATTTCAAATAAAATGTTTGGCCTTTGCTTCTCAGCCCAGAGGTTTCTACTGTGATCTGTCCAGGGAGTTCCCAGTTAGAGCAGGAATTGGTCCAGCAGACCACTGTGACCTCCATCAGGATTCAGAAGATGAATGATTTGCTGTTTTGCAGCCATACGAGCATAAAAGGCTTTCAAATACAAACAAAACTCTTTTGAAAATAAATTCAAAGCCATTTTTAAATGAATGTGTGTTAAATCTGTGTGGAACTGCAAACAGTATATTCGCATGGAGCTATAAAGTCTTCATCTGAGAGGTTTCAGGGGACCCCTTTGAACCCCCACCCCCTCGTGTCCTCCCCTCTCATCTCCTCCAAACTAGTTTAAGGAACAGAAGCTCTCTCCAGCTTTCACATCTCCATGGTAACACACCCCCTTTGGGGTTCTTGTGGAGTTTTTGTCTGCGCTCACTGTTGTTGTGTTTGAGTTTTGGCACTGAAAGTCTCGATATAAGAGGCTGAGTGAGATGATAAAACTGAAGAATAAATGAAAATAGATATTTGTGAGATGCATTCGATGTGACATCATGGTCATTTCCCACAGCGGCCATGTTCCTAGGGGTGCCTGGCTCTACTCGAATGCCTTGGGTTCTCTACAGCACTGTGGGCTGCCTATAGGAGGCCTTCCACTGACTGTGAATGGTCTTTTTGTTGAGGAACAGTGAGCCATTTTTGCTTCCACAGAAAGCCCTGGGTAATTTAGTGTGGATGCCAGGAAGTCTGAGCTCACAGAATGACAACAATGGCACGTTATTGCTCCATCTCAAGGGGTGGAAAAGAAAGAGATTGGTGGTGGGGGTTCATGGTGACAGAATTCTTCTTCAGCATCCTCCCACTTGGTAAATCCTTCAAAAATCTGCGTGAGACAGAAGTTGAACACATCTTTTCTGGTGCTAATTGTGTTTTCTAGCATGCGCGGGACATGCATTATTGAGGAACATCATCAGTGTGAAAGTGGACAAATCAGATGAAAGCAATTGTACTATTCGGGAAGAGCTTCAAAGTTCATTGGAAAAAGTTTCAAATGTGTTCCATGCCTGCCACCTAGTGGGAAGGCATAACCACTTGGTCCTTTTCTGTCATTTAAAACCATTTGTGGTGGTTTTGAACTAATGACAATGTCTCAGGTCAGAATTTAGAAAAGGGTAATAAAAATAAACTTCCAGTGTGAAACACCTAAAACGCCAATAGAGATGTTTTCTATGTTTAGATAAAGAAGGGCATCCATTCAAGTATAAAACATAAGGTACCATGGAGTGTGTTTTGATGAAAAACTCATGCAAATACGCATATTTCAAATTTTACATGTAAAAAATGTAATACAATGTTTGTTAGGATTTCATTGGAGAACAATACGGTTTTAGATTATAACATAATAGTCAGCTGAAAGAACTAGATAAGGTGCAAACTAAAGCACTTATGTTGTGGAGCTTTAAGAACAGCATCAGTTCCAGTCATAAAAAAAGAAACAAGAGAAGTTCCTCTAAACATAAGAAGACTACAGTTATTACTGTCATACTCGGTAAACATACAAAAGCAGGTGTTACAAGAATGTTGGCAAAATGCTTGTGCGATGACTGAGTTTTGGATGGAGAAGTTATTAAAAAGCAGAGGAAAGAGGAATCATTACAATAACAAATCATCAAATCAAGCATAGTCCAACCGTGGCTGAAACTGTTCTCCAGTAGTAGATTTTCTCCAGTAGTGAACAGTAGTAAAATATGTCAAAATATACGAGAGACTATATGAAGACACAATACGAAAATATACATCTCAGGATTATAAAATGGCAAAACAGTGGCAGCACCATACATACCAAAGAACAAAATAAAATACAGAAAAGGGCCACAAATAATCTCAAAATATTTTCTGTTGAAATTATAATCACCAGGAAACATCAGACAGGAAAACGTTAACATTATGATGAAACAGAAATGGTCAAACGTGTTATTGGAAAGTACAGAACACTCAGAAGAAAGAGAGAAACTATGAAAATCAATGACTAACCTTTGATATTAAAAAGCTACTGTGTTTTCCAATAAGACTTAAAAAAATAAAAAAACTTATCTTATTATATGTTTCATTCAAATATGTTGTCACAAAGAGATCACACCTCAATGCAGTCCGGCAGATGGCGGTAATGCAAATGAAATACAAACTGCCGCTAAACACCACAAGAGGGCTTGACGGGAGGTATGGCGGCCAGTGGAGGCAGCACACGGCTGAGTGGCCAGAGTTTGGATTGGCACGAGGTATGAGGTAGTTCATGGGTTAGAGTCAGCTGTCAACCTCACGTTGGTATCACGGCAGTTGGCGGCGATGAGCACACGGGAAGTGTTGAGCAATAATATGGGCCGTTATCATTATCCTATATGAAGAAAAATAAGAAATTAAAATGCATGAATAAAAGAAAGTTGGAAACCAAGATGGAAAAGGAGAAGGGCAAAATGGGAATTGTATAGTATTAGAGCAAGCAGTAAATTGATGCCAAAGTACAGCAATGAGGTTGAGGAGTCAAACAACGAAATAACAAGCATAATATGTTGTGGCTTACCACCAATGCATGGGAAGCCGTCTTAACAAAGACGCTAAAGGCACACGGGCAAAGTAAAAACATAAAATAAAACAAGCCAAAGAGTGTACTGGAAAGAGTTTGTAATAAAATTGAGACAGAGATGAGATACAAGTTAAAGAAGTGTGAGGAATGTTAAGAAAGATGAGTGGGATAAGAAAGGATTTGACTTTACCAATACTCAAAAGTAAAAATAAAGAAAGAACAACTAATGAAGAAAAAAAAGCAGATATAGTGGCAGAAACGTTTCAAATGCACAGTTTACATTATTTGAACTAAAGAGAGCATTAGTAGGTGCAAAAATATATCATCTCTAAAAGATAATATATGTTGTAAAATGATTGAAAAATTATGTGATATGACCAAAGTTGTGATTTTTACATGATATAATAAAGTATGGGTAGAAGGAAAGTTGCCTTGAAAACATTCAATAATTATACATATAGGTAAACCAGGGAAAAATAAAAATGAGGTCCAAAGCTATAGACCTATAGCACTAACTTCGAATTTATGTAAATTAATGGGAAAGATGATAACTAAAAGGATAAATGATAAATTAGAGAAAGAAGGGATAATGACACCACATCACAGTGGTTTCTGCAGAGGAAGAAAGAGTATCAGTACCGTAGTATGTATCTAGAAAATGAAATTAGGAAGGCAGAGGTCAATAAAGGGTTTAGCGACATTTTTTGACATTGAAAAGGCATACGACATGCTATGGAAAAAAGGGCTATTAATGAAGTTGAGTAAAATGGAAATAGGTGATGGAATGCATAAGTGGATCAAAAACTTTTAATAGAAAGAACCCTAAAAGTAAAAGTTGGGAAAGAAACATCACCTATATACGACAATTAAATCCTGGTGATGTTGCATTGCGGGTGAGATGATATAATCTTCAAATATTTACAGAACAAGATGCAAAGTGCCATTAATGAGGTGGAAAATGGTAACAGGAATGAGGATTCAATTCAGGATCAATAGACATAAATGTTCAGTCAATTTCATTTGGCTTCCAGCAGATACTGGGATAGAGTGCAACGAGATTGTGGATAAACTGGCAAAAGAAGCAGCAAAAAACAAACATATAGGAATACAAATACCTTTTTGCAAAACAAACATCTTTTGACAAGAACAATGGGACAAAGAGGAGAAAGGAAGGCATTTATATGATGTACAAATCAAGTAACATCTAAAAAGAACATATTACTAAGAAGACAAGAGGAAGTGTACATGTCAAGGCTAAAAATGGGACACACAGGACTTAATAGTGGACTGAAAATCATCTGGAAACATCAAACAGGAAAATGTTTATACTGTGAAGAACAGAAACAGTCAAGCATGTGTTATTGGAATGTACAAAAAACTCTGTAGAAGGAGAGAAACTAAGGAAAGCAACGGATAAACCATTGATGGAAAAAACTATTGTACTTTCCAATAACACAAAAAAATATGATATATTTGAAAGAAACAAACCTAGCACAAAGAATATATGATAATTGTAAAAAGCAAGGTACCACAAAGAGATCACACATCATCCCAGCAGATGGCGGTAATGCAAATGAAATACAAACTTCCGCTAAACACCATAAGAAGAAGAAGAAGTAGAACGCCGCAAGAGAAAGATTAGCTTTACGACAGCTTTGCGTTAGCAATATCTTCTATTTACGGCAGTGCAGCATGTGGAGGTCAGAGATATTGGAGTCATCGGTCAAAAACTGAAAACGCAACATTTATAATTCATCGAAGCCTTATAGTTGTTCGCTGACAAATATATTGGGGATCTGAACAAACTTGGCGGATGTACAATTAGCGCTGTCTATAAGGATATTTGTATCGCTAGCTTTTATTTGTTTTGACGTTCGTGGATAAGGAAGACGTCCGAGTTCGTCTGGATTTCTTCGGTTCCAGCACTAAAGACATGGATAACAACAACACATCCGGAGGATTTAAAAGCGGACTCGGAAGCCTTTTCGGAGGTGGTAGTCCAGATTATTCACACACGGAGCTTGCTGGAGTACCCTGTACGTAATATGTACTCAGTCTTTAACCCGATTGTTTCAAATGTTCCAAAACGTGTATATGTATTAATATATGTTGTTTTCAGTGACTGGGATGAGCCCTCTCTCCCCTTACCTTAATGTTGACCCCCGTTACCTCATACAGGTGAGTTTCTGAAGGCCACGTTCTATCTGGATTTATCTGTTAAATGTAATTTGTAAAACGCTGTCACACAAATGTGCTTTTCTTTAGTACCCTATGGTATAACTGTTGTGATGCCCTCATAGGACACTGATGAGTTCATCTTGCCGACTGGTGCAAATAAAACGCGTGGTCGCTTTGAACTGGCCTTTTTCACCATTGGAGGGTGCTGTATAACAGGTTAGGCAGCCTCTCTGTGTGGCCTTTATTGTGCTATTTTATTTGTTTTTATTTAGATGTTTTTTTTTAACTTGCTTGCATTCTTTTTAGGTGCTGCTTTTGGCAGTCTTAATGGTCTCCGCATGGGCTTGACAGAAACTAGAGACATGCCATGGTCAAAACCCAGAAATGTTCAGTAAGTTTCAGTAAAATAAAAGCATTTTCCATGTTTAGCCTGCTATAGAGGCCATGCATCAACATCTTTTTTTCTATTGTCCACACCTCCTTCTCTTAGGGTACATCTAGTTCTGTTATCTTGGTACATTGTTGAAATCGTCTGCAGATTTCGTCCTCATTCACACCACACTGGTTGCTCTGGCCCACTCTAGTTGAAAATACAGCCATGTGGCATCATATGGGCCACTCACTGGTCACTTACGTCATCATTTGTGTTTCCTTCACTGCTTATCGATTGGTTCGAATGAACATAGTGGGTATGCTAACCAACAGCATTGCACAAAACACATAAAATTTGTTAATAATGTCAGCGAAACACAGTTAGAAAGATTGGCCACACTCCCAATTTTAAACTGCGACAATATTTTGAAGTATAGCTTTGTCTCACGCACACAGCACAAGAGCACGTTATTTAGCACTGGCCAAATACACAGCCTTCTCATCACTGAACTGCATGAAGCGTGTTACTCCCCACCGTTTGGAGTGGATTCATTAGCTTACGAAGAGATGAGACTTACACAGAGCTCTTCGATGCACTTTGGGCTTTATTCAGGTCCCTTTCCAGCGAGGGTGGCACAGAGAAAACTCTAAATTCTTATTTTAATGCCATCATCCCGTTCTATTTCTACTCATGTTTTGTTTTTTTTTGTACAAAGAAGTGCGTTCACACAGACACTCCTGAAACGCTGTAATGACTACCAAACTAACAGGGGTTGTCGATCCATGGCTTTTTAAAAACATTTATTTAACACTGTGTGAGGAAAACACAAGCGCCTCTGTTCGGTGATAAAATGGGAAACTTGAACATGTAATCCTGTACATGCTGTAAGCCACAATAGCGGAATAAACAGCAACATAGTCTTTGCTTCGGCCATCATTACTCTGGCTGTTGTCAACGTTATCAATGTTTTCATTTTAAAGATCCACAATCTCAAAAACCTTTGCTTAAGCTTAATACATAAGTAAAGATGGCAGGCTGCTGCTCAGTGCTCCGATGAAGCCAGCTGCGCCTTGTTTCAGAGCTTTGTTTTGGTGCGCGCCTACGAGAGGGAGGGAGGTTAGGAGGGATTCCGCTAATAACTTGTTTAAGAAAGCATTTCACTTCACATTAGGGCGATTAACGATGAACTCAACTCTGTGGTGTACATCGATGTGCTTGAATGAAAATATTTTTATCAGTAACGTAAGATATTTGTGTGCATGCACACAACCACTCAGCAGTGTCCTCAAGGTGTGCTTTTTCTGTGTAATCTGCAGATTGATTTTAAATAGTTGGGGAAAAAAATAGATTTTAAATTGTAACTTTATTTATTTAATTATTTGTGCTTGTGTGTATGTGAAATATCTGGGATTTTTTTTTTTTTTGGGGGGGGGGGGCATATCGCTCGGCTCTACCTCGCATCTATTTTGTTTTTGTCTTACGGAAGAATATATCTTTCAATGAAACCCGTTATAAAAATGGGCAATTCACATGTTAACTCTGAAATATTTAAATGTGGTAATAACACTAGGTAGTTTCATATGCTGTTTTAATTAACATTTTTGTTTGGGAATTTGTTAGTGTAGTATTTTTATTCAGTCTTTTGTAGGGGTCGACCGATATATGTTTATCAGGGCTGATACCGATTATTACAGCTCAAATGCACCTATAAACGATATTTTGAACCGATATGTGTCTAGTGTAAAAATGTAGTTTGTCATAATTAATAACAAGAGCTCTGACAAGAACTTTCTTTGAATGCTTTCAAACATATCTTTAATTCTGAGAACTGTTAATAATAACAATAATTACATAAAAAAGTGCAGCGAGCCCCCAGCAGCATTCTGTAAACAATTGTAAAACTTAAATAAGTAAACAGCAAGTAGCAACAAATTACAAAAAATAAATGTAATAGCTACCTGAAGTTTTATAAGCTAATAAAGAATTGGTAGTCCCAATCTAGCAGCACCAATAAATTGTTTAATAATTTTAGTAGTAGTAGTATTATGCTACATAGATTATACTGCACCTCAGTAATATTCGGGTTCAAGTTGCTAATGTTATGTGGAACTTTTAAATTTCTGTTCCCTATGTATATGATATAACGATAGTTTTACTCAAATGAAACTGTGAAATGCTCATGAAGTGATTCTGAGAGCAGTTCTGGGGATGTTGTTGATGTATACATCCTCGTTTAGTGAGATAGTAACGTTACATGCTGAAACACCGCGAGAATATAGACAGAGACGAGCACAGCGCGCTGGATTCATAATTAAACAGTTTGTTTGCTCCAGCAAGTGCGTTCTGTCTGTGTCTTCACTTCCTACAGCCTTGGAGTTGATTGGTCTGACTCGCGACTTCCAGAGTGGACGGAGACTGCTCAAGGGCACAGAATGGTGAGCTCCGACATGCTGCGTTGGAGCCAAAGAGAGCATTTCAGAGATAAATTCTTTTTATTTGCAAATCGGTTTTGAAAATTACCGATACAGATAATCGTGAAAATGCTTAATATCAGCACCAATAATCGGTAGGGCCGATAATCGGTTGACCCCTAGTCTTTTGATTCATTGCTGATGTTTTATTTGGTGCCATTTAAAACGGTTTGGTGATGCATGACATTTAATTTCACCGATTTGAGGTTGACTTGTAATGTTCTTTCAGAATTTTAAACATGATCACCCGGCAAGGAACATCTTGGGCCAACACTCTAGGCTCTGTGGGTAAGAAAAGCTAAATTAAACTCCTTCATTCACTTGCATTTGTGAAAAAGAACTGATTGTTTCTCTGTCTGAACAGCTCTATTATATAGTGTGTTCGGTGTGGCCATCGAGAAGGCCAGGGGTGCAGAGGATGACCTCAACACGGTAGCTGCTGGAACGCTAACAGGAATGCTGTTTAAATCCCCAGGTGAGAAACAGAACACCCATCTCATTGCTCGCAAGCTAAACGTTGCGTCCGTACATTGTTTAATGTTTTTTTTGTTTGATCATTTCTTCAGCTGGACTCAAAGGAGTCGTCAGAGGAGGGCTTGTTGGTTTAGCCATGTCAGGGCTCTATGCGCTTTACAACAACTGGGACCATCTGAAGGGTAAAGTACCTTCACATTACTGAGAAGGACTGAGAGCTCAAACCATGGACTTATTTGAACTCTGAGCCCATCCTTTATCTGTTTTGGAGATTTATCTATTTCACCAAGGAGCTCATGGACCATCACATGTGTACAGATGTTACACGAAGCAGAATGTTAATGCCAATTATACATGTGGATTATGTTGCTGTGAGTTTGTCACTGCCTGTGAACATGTCGTCCAAGGAAAACTCTTCCTTTAAACATGAGGTTTTATTTGCTCTTTTTGTGGATTGATATTGTTGTTATTTTTGACATATTCAACCCTTTCTGTTTTGCAATCTGTAAAATAAAATGTCCCCACTGTTTAAAACTCACATTCATTTCTTTATAATCCAGTGGAAGTTGCGGTTAATGAATAAACCATGAATTCAATACCATTAAAAATGCTGTAAACAATGAATCCTTTCAGAAATACAAAAAAAAACATATTTATTTTTGTACATTTGTGCGTACAAAAGAAATTAAAAAAATGTATTAACTTTGTACTAAAAGTTTTTAACTTTTGCCTTCAAACCAGCAATTATTTTTCATATCCTTGCAGAAATTTACGTAGGATTAGACAGATGCATGATTCAGCAAAGATATGAAACAGGTGCGACCGTCACACTTAGGTTGAAACCCAGTCATGAACTGAAACAGGAATAGCTGTGTAGGAGGGTTAAAACTGGTTGAGGAACAGCCAAACTTTCCTGTCACAGTGAGAAACAGTTTCTCGTAATGGTAAAATGCACAGCATTTTGACACAAGGTACAAGCAACAAAACACAAGGTAGTTATACTGCACCAACCGAGTGTTTCCTTGACAAAAGAGACTGTGGTTTCAAGAAATGGGCAAAATTAATTGAGTGTGGATTCAATGGTCGACTAACGAAACGATGCAGCAGATGATGGTCACAAAGTTTATTGTTCTTTGAAGTCGCTTGACCTGGCTGAAACCAATGGGACCCAGGTACACTCCATCGAGTGTGTCTATGATTACATGAAGAGACGGAAGGATGTGGGAAAACCACATTCACTGAAGATCTCCTTCTCCAAGGTTTTTGGAACAATTAACCACCTGAGGACCTGGACTACCTACAAGTGTCCTAGAACAATTGCTGCTGGAATGGTGGTCTCACCAAATATTGATTTACATTTGATTCACTGCATTAAGTTAATTGATGAAATTAAATGATTTGCACCCATTTCTCAAAGTATTCTTTGTTTACAGCATTTTTCACACGGGCCAAAAGCTTTATCACAGTACTGTATTTGCATATCCATTTTTTTAAGTTGTAGATTTGAAAGCAGTTAAGGTTTTTTTATTTTTTGCACGTTATTTTGTTATCGATAGAGCCATAGGGAAGTCCATACTGCATGAAGTTGAACTGATTGAGATAACACTCATTTCTGTACTACAGCAAGGCTCAGCAAAATCAATGCCCCCCCCCCCCCCAATTCAGTGAAGACAACCCTTTGGGGCTGATTCCATACACCTGGAACCAGTATTCTAATCCATTACAGATGAGAAGGTCCTCTGGTCCAGAAAAGTGCTGCAGCACTAAATCTGACATTATTTAGACTCTTGTGCTGGGAATTCTTAGAGAGTGGAGTAATCTAGTGCAAGAAGAAGTCCCTGATGCGTGTGGCCTCAATCCAGGGAATGTATGCTGCAGTGCGAGTAAAGACGCTGGGTTTGTTTTCCACTGTACATCCAATCGGACCAAAGCTCACAATGCCATGAACCTCCCAGCGGTCACGCTCAACCTGACACAGCAGAGGCCCACCAGAATCACCCTAATGGAGCAAGACCCACACAGTAGTCGTTAGTGGAACTCTAAGTGAGCCACAACTACTCAACTAAACTTTTGTACCTGGCATGCAGCTGGGGTCCCTTCAGTATCTCTGAATCCTGCGCAAATCATGGAATCCCGTACACGGTCACCCCAAAATTTCTTCTGCTTGCAAGTCTTGAAGTCAATGATTGGAAGCCGAGCTTGGTTCAGAGCCTCAGCAAGTGACACATTTTCTTTGCCTCCTAGGGATTGACAGAAAGACCTGTACTGTACTGATCACTTGGTTTCATGACTAATCATACATTTTTAATTTCCCAGTGTAATTTCGCAACAAATTTTGTGTAAAGTAGTTTGTCGTTTACCTCTAGTATCTCCCCAGCCGGTCACCCAGCAGTAGTGGCCTGGTTTAAGGTTGATCTGCTTGCGCGGCAGGCAGGCATACCGGATGAAATTAGTGGTCTGGATGTCTGTGCCAGCTTTAACCAATGCAATGTCATAGTCCAGCTCACTGTGGGCTGGATAACGGAAGTGCTCATGCCTGTAGATCCTCTTCACGGGGAAGAAACGTTCGGCGGTCTCGGCCCTTTTCAGCTGATGTTTACCCAAAACTATGCGCCAGTTGCTAGCATCCTCTGCCTTTCCCCTGTTCGGTGAAGAAAAGATAGTTAACGTTAAGTATCCTTCATTGGGGATATCAAAGAATCTTTACATTTTCTTCCTTACTTCTGGAAGCAGTGGGCCGCGGTTAGAACCCAGTTCTTATGGATCAGAGTTCCTCCACAGACATGAACGTAGTGTTTGCTGCCTCTGGGACGAACCTGCGAAAGGTTTTCAAGCTTTAACTACTTTATTTTTTTGATAAACGGTGAGCAGTACTTGCCAGTTTCAAGTCTGTTTTACCTGAAGAGAGACCTGCCATGGCCAGGAGTGGGGTCTTGCTTCATTGCCTGACACGATGCGTTCCACTGTGTTTGGTTTGAAATGTGCCAAGCCACAGTCCTTCGGCCAGTCTATGGACAGAACAATGGTCAATATTATTTAAAGTACTACCCCAACAACAAAATACAAGGTGCACATGATTTATTAGGAATCGAAGAAAGGTGTTGTACCAGAAGAGGAAAGAAGAAAAGGAAACCCATATTTGGATCTTCGAGAAAGACATAGAAATAAGTATAAATCCCTTTTATTTTCTTACAGTGGAACCACTTGAAAGATGTTAGTGGTCAGGTTTCGTTTCTCACCAAGGTGGAGGACTTTGTGCTGTTGAAGGCGACTGGGGTTGAACGCATAGGAGGAGGCTCTGTCCAGTGCCAGTCCCAGCAGTAATATCAACAGTGGAAAAAACTGACTCCTTATTGCCATGATCTACTGTAAACTGTGCTTTGCTCTGCACTCATTACCCATTTATACCTTGCCTATTGCTAGGGCAAGTCTTTGTACTCGGTGATTGGACAAAGCACTTCCACAATACACCTCCTAAAACTGGATTGTTCTGGTGGAGTTGTTGAGGGTTTTCAGAACAAACTGGCCCCAGGGGATCATGGGAGTCCCATCAGCACTTTCAGCTACTGCCCGTCCCTCATCACTATGGAAAACAACACACCCAGAATAAACTGGCAGTAACCTCCTTACCATTATACCACGCAAACAATTTTTGGGACGAGTAGAGTTGCTGACCTTCATCTGCCTTCCACATCACAAATAAATATTTAACAAGTCAAGGCTGATGTCGATGAATATTCATTACATTAACGATTAGCAGAAAAGAGCTCATTTCTCTCGGCTGACTCACAATCCACTCATTACAGAAACCATTCACTTGGAGCAGAAAAAACGCTGCTGTGTCATGCCTTGAGCCACAAATATAAGTATCCCAGTGGCTTTTGGGCTTATACATGTGAATTATCAAGACAATACTGTTTTAGTTGGTATATGTTGATGTTGCCTGCAGGGGGTGTCAGAACAAGACAGTGAGATGATGAAACACAAAACCTTCAAAACGATGAGGGATTCTGAAAAGGTTATTACATTAAATGTGATTCAGGCTGGTGTAACCCATTTTATTGTGCTTATTTATCTGTTCCTGCTCAGGGACATTCAATAGCAGAGAATGTGCCTGCTCATCTTGTTGGTCAAAGTTACAATGAAAGAGCCATGGAAATGTCCAGGGCAATCTACAGAAACACAGTTCAACCAGTTGAGCAGGACCTTCTGACATGTTCCCATGTGCCTTTCTTTTTCAGAGTTCATTACATGACATATAAAAAAAAACGATGGTACTAACCTGCTTTCCTTCTGTTTCTAGGCATTTATCCTTATTTTTCAGACTTCTGTATTAATCTTGATGTGAAGTGGAGCTAAACCTTCAACTGTACAAAATACAGTTGATCTTTTTCAACATAGTAACACACATGGCTTTCACTTATTGATGATTCAGCCGTTTCCACCCTTATCGTTGCCTGGGTTACCTCATTTCAAATTTTGCACTTAGTATTTAAACTTTTGCTCTCAGGAGTCACCTTGGATACACATTGTGTGCTGCTTTTAAATGAAGAGATAACAAATTATTTAACCGAATGATTTATTGTTGCTCATACACTTGAATACATTCAGCATTTTCATGGTGTAGATTCTGCAGTAAAAATCAAATAAAGCTTCATTTCATTACACTGTAAGGTCTTGATTCAGTAGCATCTACATCATGTGCATTCACAATGGTCTGGTCAAAATATTAGTAAATACAAAATAAATAAATAAAAACAAATGAGATTGCTTTGGCAAGAAAAACGTGTTTTGGTAGCACATCTGCGATTCCAGATCTATGGTAAAATAATATTTCTTTGAATATCATCTGAACAGAAACCACTTAAAATGTGATGTCATCCATATTAACATTGTATTATATAACAGAAATCACGATAGGCTAATATTGTTTTCGTGAGCTAGTTTTGAAATAAAACACTCATTTTGTGACTCAGAAGTTGTGTATCAGTCCTTACTAAGGCATATGTTGGCACCATGACAACATACAGTATATTTTAATTACATTTGCAAGAAAGAGCAAAGATCTTGGGAAACATTTTAGGTAAACTACTTCAAAGAAGAAAAGAACTGGGATACAATAAATATTTAATAATCAATAAAAAGACCAGGTGGAACCTCACAAACTCTCTATTAATTTGGTCATGAACCAACTAATTAATGATAAAACCATTAATGAACCAATCACTCGTGAAATAATGCATAACCAAAGATGGTAAAAGACACAAGGTGTCAGCTAGCAAATGTGCCAGCTGACCAGCATTAACAACCTAAATTGTTAGATAATGCGTTCTCTTCATTAGCTACACACCTTTCGGAACAGATTTGTGGATGGTACATTTTTTTTGTCCAATTACATTTCAGCCTCTCATTCTGTCATGTGATCTAATCTACTCCCTGACTGCAATGTTGGAATCGCGAATTTATTTGCATTGCAGTTCTGTGTGTGGTAATGGTAAAGGATGGTTAAAAAGATGGTTACATCTTTTAGGTTGTTGTCATTTTAGTAGATAAAGGTTGATTCTGACATGCTCAGGAAGTTGTTGGTTTTTTGTTATCCGTGAATGGTCTTGACCATGCAAGGCTATGTGTGATGGCAGTTTAAGGTGAAAAGTCCTATTCTGAAAACTCTGAATGGCATTTCTATGCATTGCCAACTCAAATAATACTGCCGCACTTTCTTTTTTGCTCGCGGCGAAGTCAGTCGCTTGTTTCTCCACTCCACTCTGTGTTTGTCTGCGAGACTCTCACTATCCTGCTCTCCAAATAAAAGGAACTATGGATCTGATCAACTGGTCTCTGAATGCAATTGACACCATTTTCTCGACAAGGAGCGTGGGTTTCGGGGGAACCCACCTGTCCTGCAGGAACTTTTGCTGCTGGCTACATGATGGATTCCTGGGCGAAGTGGAGGATCGTGTGCCTGGCCGCTCTGTCCCTGGAGGATGTCGAAGACATTTATCTAATTGGAGCTGTGATAACTGGGATTCTGCTGATCGGAATATGTGGAACTCTCGGCTATCTGCGATTATCAAAGGCGGTGAGTGCTCAAAGCCCCACTAAGCTGACCGACTGGAATGGAATGTTGACTGGACTTAAATCTGTTGGGACTCATTTAATGGTTTGTGACCGCAAACTGGATCTCATCTGGGAGAGGCTGGCAGCAATGCAACGGAGGTTGGATAAAATGGAGACTAGTGATGGACAGTAAAAATCTGTAGAAATTTAAAGTTTTTGACCTAAATTAACTTCTCTTCCATCCAGCTTTCCCTAGAAAAAACTTTGCTCTCTCTCAAAACACCTCCGCTAGCTTCTCTCAACCGCTGTAATCTGAACAGGCCATGAGTACAGCGCCATTAATGCAGGAAAATCTTTGCTGCTGACAGTGGCGGTTCCACCACTTCCCTTGACCCTAACCCATCCTACAATGTTTTTCCCGTATTATGTCTATATGTGCTTGGTTGCAATGGCTTTTTTACCTGCTCTACACTGCCCTATTCAAGGACAGTGCAGAAAAGGCTCTTTTTGAGCTACCCTACCTAATGTATACCCATTTCTCTGTTTCTTTCTCAAATACTACCTCTCAACACTGGCCTGTCTCACCCTGTCTATGTTTGTGGCCAGAGGGGTCCTATACCACTGCATGTATGTGACAAATAAAGGTTTGATTGAATTGAATAGAAAATAATAGATTTAGGGAAACTTCTGTACCAGAATTGAACTAGATAGAATGTACAAAATATTATTTTAACAACGTATTTCCTGATTCACAGGGATCAATCTCCATCCAAAGACACTACCACAGTTTCTATAACATGAATCGAAATCAGGTTCCAGTAAGGCAAGCTCTGGTACTGCAGAGATCATTTCAGTCTCCCACAGTACTAGGGTTGGAGCAACATGTTGAACCGCGTAAGGTTTTGATGATGCCTTGGCTTTTCTTTCGTTGCCTTGGCTGCAGCGACAAGCTGCTGTCATTGTCTGTGGAATCTTCCTTCAGAGCAGCTGCAGCTGCTGCTGTCTCTTTAATCTGAAGCTCAAGATGCCTTTGTATAGCCAAACCAAGTTCTTCAGGGTCCACAGCTGCTCCATAAACTTCCCAGGTCATACCTTCTGCATCCCATTCTACCTCCTTCACAGGCGTCCTATGAGTCAAAAGTATATCCGAGGAAGGATCTGCCCTTAAACTAATTTCAGGAAACACATGAGAAAGGGGAGAAACAATGGAACACGAAAGAGTCTGTACACCAGCATTTTTGAGCTCACGGTTAGAGGTCATGGTAGTGGCATCTTTAACTGTCCTGTTGAGCCCTGTTCGTTCAAGTCTAAGGCAGGAGGAGTTCTGTCCTCTTAATTCAGACCCACAGCAATGGCCTGAACTCCTGCTGTCAAGCCTAGTCTCACTAACTGACGACACGAGTGGTGGAAAACCAAGCAAGCCAGAGTGGAGATGGGATCTTTGCCCTGGACAGGGGCTCCCTACACAAGAAGACCGTGATGTCATATGTGCAGGGTATGGAATTACACTGCAAGGATTTCTGAGACAGGCATTGTTCATCATGTGGCCGGAGCAGTTAGAACGATGACATGAAGCTACATGGTGGTTTTCGCAGTTGCTCTGAACATGCTCCTCCGTATGGGCACCTCGTGTAGTGAAGCTGTTACTCAGACCTGAGCAATTCATTCTACAAGCCACTCTGCAGCAACTGCATCCTGTTAGGTCCTCCGCAGGTTGAGAACATGGACAGCAACCGTCCTTGCATGTTTGGCCCTTCATCCTCAAATCCCTGTTTGTAGATGGTGAGTGTGGAACACAATTTACACCACTATGGAACAGATCTTGTGTCGGAGTCCTTCGGGGCGATTCATTCATGATGCTCCAGGATCTAGCAGGAGCTCCTCCGTGCCATACAACAGTTTCAGGGGTGCTGGTGCTACTGCACATGCTCCCCTGTTCATGGTCACAAAGTCCAGTTGCTGGTCCACCCAGACTGATAGGCCTTTGGGTGCATGCTGCGCTGCTGAGGCTTTTGCGTAAATTCTGCCGATAACATGCCAACTCTGTTCGCTGAGGAGGTCCACTCACCATTTCTGTTGAGCTTTTAGATAAAGAAATTATTGGCAACTCCTGATCCTCTACTGTTTCAAAAGGACCAAGACTAATGCTTGGGAGGAAGAGTTCAGATGTAGTTTGCCCTTCTTCCATGGTTAAATATCTATGGGTACAAAAAGAAACTCGATTAAAATTCATAAATTCGTAAGATTGAACTATCATTCCAATTGGTGGTCAGCATGGTAAAGCATTTTGTGAACATAATTTCCAAATTTACCACATTACCAATGGTACTTGTCCAAAAAACACCAGAAGTTCATCGATTTATTTGTAAAGACTGGAGCAAAAGTGTTTAACTTGTATGACCATGAATCAAATCCATACTTTGAATGAACTGCATCAAGTGTCGGGAAAACCTGAGCCTGAGTATTGCATGTAAATGCAAAATGAACACTAAAGTCACAAGAACGTAGCACCTTTCAGTAATATTCTATGACAAATAAAGCAAGTTTTTAAAAGGGGAGTGAGGTGATTGTGAGGTGGTGTTTACAGCAGTACCACTCTACAATCCAGGCTTCAAACAAGTCAATAGGGTTTTTTATTAGGGCTCAAGCATAAAAGAAACCTATTGTAATTGCTAGGAATACTATTGTTTCATGGCTTTCGATGCGTTTTTGAGGGTCTAAATGTTCTCTAAAATGTACAGAATTTTTACAGCAGTTATTTGATAAGCAATTATTTGAGCCCTGTTTACTAGCACTGCACTGTAACTTTCTAAATGCAATATTAATGGTATAAAATGTCTTTGAGTCGCCCTTCTATGGACTGGCGACCTGACCAGGGTGTACCCCCGCCTCTCGCCCAACGTGCACTGGAAAATAAATGAATGTCTTTGAGTCACCTCATATGTTTTGCCTCTGCAAAACACGCTGTTTACCCTCATACCTCCCACAGTCCTACTTTCACCACGCCCCTTTTGGGACTTGTAGTTCGAGAATCGTGAGTAATGTAGTGCCTAATGGCCGTCAAGCGCAAGTCAAATAGAATGACATGAAGTTGTTCAAATGAGAATCACAGTTTTCTGTGAGTCACTCAGGCTGGAAAGGGACATAAATAAAGTCCAAAATGTATTGTAGAGTCTCATCACTTCACAAACTAATGAATCCACCATAAACATGTAGAAAAAACAACGCACTTCATGCAGTTCAGTGTCTGTGTATGCTAACGAGCTATTGTGGTGTTTGGGTGAGATAAAGTTAATGAACAAAGTTCAGATTTATTCCATGCCAATATTGTTGAAATCCGGAGTGTGTTTAATTGTTCTAATGGTATTTTGTTATCAGATTCTGAATAAAACAGAAATTTTAAACAGTTTTTGATGAGGAAACAACACTAAAGTATGGTAGGAATGTCAAAAAAGTTGATTTTGCATAATATGGCCCCTTTAAAGTCATTGAAAGAAGATGATGGCAGAGGTGTAAGAGCCCTTTGATCGCTCCTTGCAGTTTTAATTAAATGTATTATTCCATGCTAGGATGGTTGCACTCCAGCCTCAACCCCCATAGGTATCTAATCTATTCCAGGACACACTTTTGTACTCACAGAAATGAATACCCAGAGCAGTGAAAGGTGAAAGAGGAAGAAGAAGCACCCAAGCCTCTTCCTAATTTACAGTTTACGTGTAGCTCATAGAATGAAATGCACCTACTCTCTTCAGATTGTCTGTGTATGTTGGAAAACTGCATCATGGCGCACTCTGTCACATCACTCTTTGAGTGACAAGCAGGCAGTCCAACCAAACTTAAATAAACCAATCCAGTGTGCTCAGAAATGTTACATGAACCCTAATGTGAAAGCACCCTTAATTAGATCTATAAGGTGTGTTTTGTTGAGATTGAAGCTAAATTGTGTAGTGTGGCAACTCTGCAGGAATGCCTCTAGACTTAATTTAAAGAGATGTCTTTTCTGTATTAAGCTGTACCAATCTACAATGGGAGACTATTGAAATGTATTATCCTAAAAGATAAAGCAGACATTTCTTTGGACCTTCCTTCCAACAGATCAAGGTGAGCAGAACGGATGCTGTCTTCATATCCGTCCCTTGAGTGATTGACCAGATTACTACTGGATCAGTGCGACGTTGCTCTTAAGATCATTAGCTACAACATGGGAAATGCCAGCTATTCGCCTGGATCTGATCTCTTGCACAGGTGGTGCTCCACATGGTCCAGTAACAGATCTCTGTGTAAATGTCACCAAATGGACTTTACAATATAGTATCCTGACCTATTACACCAATAAGTGAGCTTCTCACAGTGAATGAAGGCGTGTTAGATCTGTTCATGTTTACATCTCATACATCTCACTTTAGTCACTCTAGTCTGTCATATAAATATGTTGCTGACTAAACTACAACAGAGTAACTACACATGCATGTAAACTGTGTGTACCTTTGGGGTATGGGGTGTACTTTGGAGGCTTTGAAGTTGAGGTTATGCAGGGATATTTTCTCAAGCCGAGTAATAAATAAAGTTTAACCAGATATTCGTATGTTATGATACTGCTCAATCTGACCAAGTTTTTCTACACCCAGTACAGAATTACAAACAACCAGAGCATCTACAATTAAAGACTTTTAACGCCTCCTATGATTATTTAGAACATTTAGGAAACCACAATAAGAAATCTGTGTCATATTAGATGCTAAAATGATGAAATAATACAGATAAATAAATGCAATATTTTGTGTTAAACTTGCACACGTTGCAACAACCTGTAAACTGTTTACAGTAATTAGCACCGTTTACTGTAATTACCTGATTTGCTGAATGATAATTAAGATAAGCCGGTAAAACCTCTTGGAAATAACCTGTGAAGAATGACCGTAACTCTAGGAGGATGACAGATGTTTTCTATCAACACAGAGTTATCGCTGTGAAATATCATGCATGTCTTACTGCGTCTAAAAATAACAGGTGCTCACTATTAACCCGCTCCACCACCTGTGTCCATACCCTTCAAATGAACCATCTAACCCAAGTGATCAATCCAAACAAAAAGCTCTCACCTTTTAGTTTTACCAGCAAACCAAAAAAGTCCAGCCAAAGGCCTTGTGATCTTCAACCATTCCGTTCAAACTGGGCTGCGGTTTCCCTCATGGCCACAGGTAGGTAACTCAACAACCTCCCTCCCTGCACATTCACAAACACACACACACATACACATGACATACCTCCCACTTCCTCCACTCGTCTCCTTCCCTTCTGCCTGGTCTACTCCCACCTCCTTTACTTCGCTTCTCTCCTCCACTTGTGCTCTCTCGCTCCGCTCTGTGGGAACAGGACAGAGTGGGTGTATGGCTGGATTATCAGGCGTTGTCATCTGATTACACACCACACGCTCAGAGAGGAAATCCATGGTAGAGGGTGGAGGAGGTGCAAGGACACACAAAAATGGTCTGAAGCCTGGAGAGTTGAATAACCCCCAAGGAAAGGGCTATAGTTGTGAAAGTGTATGTGTAGATGAGTGGGTGTGGCTTAGTAGACTGAGTTGCATTCTCAGAAATCAGTAAAATAATTACTCTTTCTGATTTTCTTACGCACTCATTTTCATTCTCACACACTCGTAGCTTCTGTCTCTTACGTCCCAGTCTCTCTCCTCCTGTTGCTATAGAAACAGCCATGCTCAATAGGAGCCTGATGAATTTTCATCATCCCTTTTTTTTAAGTTGTCATGGGAACAATGAAAACACTCTCTTTGAAGAAGAGCTTGCGGTGCCGGAAAACCTTTTTGATATATGTCTCTGACTCATCTTTCTGATTCATCTTTTCTAATACAATACTTGTCAGTACAAACTCACAGCTTACTTCCATTATTCAGTTTCATAACCAGAAAAAGGGGTTAAACACAGGCACAGTGCTGTTTGTTTTATATAAGCATGACCATTGCTCACATTTCTAATCATCCTTGAACAAGTTAAGTGTTTATTTTTGGTTTGGCATTAAAGTGAGATCTGAAACCTGTTGCTGTCAAGACATTTTTTTTGTAAAGACACATGAGGTATCAATTAAAACCGCATAACTCCATTCTGATCAATTCGAGTTAACGTGTTTTCTGTAGCACAAAAGTGGTTTGAGGAAAATCGTAATTTTCTGTTCCAAACTTTCATAAAGGCAAACAAACATAACAATTTCAAATCCAGATTTTAATATGTCAATATTTATTTTAAAATACATCATTTTTTTTTCTCGAAACCCGATAACTCCATGGCCCTATTTTTTTTACAAAGCACATCAAATACATTTAATCAATATAAATCTTTATTTCATTTCAAAAGATGCGGTTCATTCATTGGGTTCATTTATTTTCCAGCCCGCTTATTCCCTTTCAGGGTCACATGGGTCTGCTAGTCCATCGCAGGGCAACATTCACTCCACCAGAGTACCTGGAGGAAACCTACACAAGCATAGAGAGAACATGAAAACTCCTTCCTGAAAGGCCTAAAAACGACAACTCACTGTGCCACCGTGCCACCCTGAAGAAGTTCAAAATACAAAAAAAAAAAAAAAGTGAGTTTCGCCTTCCGGTGACATTTGTACATTTCCGCTGGACTTTATTGACTGTGATCAGCTGGAAAATTGGCTGATACTGTTCTATCTTCATGGAATGATTATATAAGATTCACATTTTTACAGTCAGCATTTTATGTGCTGTTTTTGGTTTATTGGACTTATAGTCGTTTGTTAAAACAACCGGAATGGTGTTTATTGCGGTTTGGAAAAAAACAAACAAACCAGGACTCCCTTACACTGCAAACATTGTGTTTTTTTTTTTTTAATTGATCATGGGCTTCCGGACAAATCTTAAAGTGGGCATCAGATGTTCCCAATTTAGTGGTAGGGGAACTGCACTGCACACAGGAATAACCCACTTTGTGATTTTTATTTGAGGTGCTTCTCTTTGAAGGATAAATCAATGCAAATCTATTGTAAGACAGCAAACGATGTGAGGGTCCCATATATTATTATTATTATTATTATTATTATTATTATTATTATTATTATTATTATTATTATTATTATTATTATTATTATTATTATTATTATTTTAATAAAGTGTTCACTCATTCATTCATTCCTTTTCCAACCCCATTATTCCCTTTTTGGGCTCATGGAACAGGTCTGGACAGGTCACCAGTCCATCGCTGGGCAACATTTACTCACACATTTACACCTAAAGGGAATTTTACATTATTCAATTAACCTAACCGCATGGTTTTGGGATTGTAGACGAAACCGGAGTACCTGGAAGAAACCCACGCAAGAACATGCAAACCCCTTCCAGAAAGTTCACAGACGAGCCACGAACCGGCAACCTTCTAATTGGTAGGCCACAGTGCTACCCACTGCATCACCGTGCTGCGCCTAAAGCGTTCACTCATGAAATAAAATTCTCGTTCCATGGGTTTTAAAATGTTGTTGGTACATCCTCTGCAGCTACAACATCGTCAACTCTTCTGGGAAGGCTTTCCACAATTTCTTAAAGTCCAGATCTTTGTATCTTCTCTGAGTGACAACACGGGAGCCTCAAAATAACTCTCAGATGATCTGAAAACAATAAATGCTGAGTATCAGGGTTTAGGGAAGGATCCAGAAAGCTGTCTCGGAGACTTAAGCTCAGTTTTAACTGTGAAGAACAATGTGTGGTGTGTACTGATTTCACTCAATGAATCAGACTGTCCATGGCAGGGGTCACCAACACGGTGTCCACGGGCATCTTGTTGCCCGCGAGGACCACATGAGTCGCACGCCACCTGTTCTAAAAATAGCTCAAGGAGCGCCACTTTCCAATGAGCTGAATCTAATTTAATATGACTGCTATTCTTGTTCAAATGACACTTGCAAGGAAACTTCCTCGCAAGGAAAAGGAAGAAAAAGCCGCGAGTTGCAAAGATGCGTGAGATGCACATCTGCAAGACTCACATACTGGTAAACCGCACGCACTGCCAGGCTTCCCAATAACTGACAGAAACAGATTTGGTGTCCAGTTCATGTTTAGTTCAATGCGTTTGTAAAATGTAAAAATTGTTTATGTTAAAATGTTAACAATGTAAAACATAAATTATAATAATGATCTTAGCTCACTTTTTGTATTTATATACTTTTTATTCGTACATTGGACATTGTTATTTCCTTGGACTGTTGTAGAAGTGATCATTTTGAAGTGTTTTGAACATATATATATATATTTCAATTTAAAAACTTTTGCAATTAAAGCCCTTTGCTTTAATCAGTACCCAGGAAGTAGCTCTCGGTTTTAAAAAGGTTGGCGACCCCTGGTCCCTGGGCATCAAACAATATACAATGTAAATGCATAGCACTGCTATAAAAATGCAATGTAGCTTACAGCAATTAAATGTGTTTTTCTGTAAATTGAGTTAGCATCACATGTATTTGTGGTATTAATAAATTCTAAACTCAGTTCAAAGGTGGCTGATCTACTGTGAAAAGCTACATGCACGAATAAAATGAGAATTTATTTAGTTTTAGTCCATTTATCACAATTTGTCCATTTCTAAAGCCACACCATACTGAGTTTTGTTTAGAGCTGAACTGGTTGCCAGCTTGAGCAAGCTTATGGTGTTGATTAACTAACCTGGGAACCCTCGGGGCACTGTAACGTCCAGCTGCTGAGTGACCAGACGTTCAGAAAGAACCACAGCTTAGTCACTATGGGACATCAAGAAGAATGCTATTCGTATGGCCTCTGGGCTAGATGAAAAATCGATGATTCACACCGACTCCTGGAGAGAAATACACTTTATTCCGTTTAGATTGGGGCTATCCATGGCTGGTGAGTAAAGATAACAGCTGTAGAAAAAAACATCCAGACCTATTTTGCACAGACATAATATTGCGTGATAGTGGATTTTTATGACAACAGGCTCTGTTTGTTTTTGTCAGGTGGCAAATATTTGACTAGTGCTCAGTCATTTAATGTGAGCTAAAATAAGTTGCTTGAAAGGTGTGATTACGCTCTATGAAAGCTAGCTGTGTCAAAGCTTCGAGACACGAGGCTCTGCGCTGTCATAGTGACATTTATTTCTGTGTTGTGCCATTAGATACCGTTGAGCAGATGGTTGACCCTACAATGAAAAATCTCATGTGCAATTGAACAATTATTGACCAGTGAGGCCCTCAGAATTCCCAGTGTGGAGAGAGAGCTGCTATTGCTGTAAAAGCATAAATTTAGAACTAACTTATAAAAAATGAGGCAAGCGAGTGCAGAGGGGAAACTGATCTGATTAACGTCCAGCAGTAAAAAGAATACTTACCCACTATTTTACCCACTTCAAATACAAGCAACTTATTTTTTGTTGTTGCTAGAAGCCAAGTTTTATGAACTTAATCAATTTATTTAAATGATTAATCGTGTCTGATTTGTCCAATTTAATTGTGTGAAATCGTAATTTCTATACCAATGCTTCTATACATAAATAGACACTTGTAAAATCTATAAAAACGGACTCTCAATGTGCTTTAGAGAAGTGAAAAGTAACAACAGGACCAAATACGGAGTGACATATACGAGGAATATCTGAGGTACACAGCAGTGAACAAACACACACTCAGAGAAGTGGGCAGCCATAGCTGCGGCACCCAGGGAGCACTGGGAAAACTGGTGACTTGTCGTGTCGTGGTTGTCACAGGTGTGAGAGAGTTTCACCACTCATCCCACCTTCACTCAGTTGAAAGCAGATTAGACAATGTGAATGAATCCAGTCCCTGACACTTTATAGTATTTTTCTTTTGCTATATGTTGCACTGACTAGCGAGATGCTCTTAATCTCATTGTACATGTTTATAATGCAAATTGTTCATGTGTATAGTGACAATAAAAGGCATTCTATTCTAATGGAAAAGGTTCATCTACATTATTCAACTCTAGCACATCCCACGCACGCTATACATACAACTTGTAAATGTTGTGATAATGAGGTATTTAACTTTATCTTCTTTGTATTTCATGTATTGTCAGTAACTTGCCATCTTTTATAAACTAATGTGTCAAGCAAAAAAATGTGAAACATGGATAGCTGCAGATTTGCAGCTTGTGGTATTTTACTGTTGTGCACACATATAGTAGGGTAAAAAAGTATTTAGTCAGCCACCAATCGTGCAAGTTCTCCCACATAAAAAGATGAGAGAGGCCTGTGATGTTCATCAAAGATAGACCTCAACTATGAGAGACAAAACGAGAAAGAAAAATCCAGAAAATCACATTGTCTGATTTTTAAAGAATTTAGTTGCAAAATATGGTGGAAAATAAGTATTTGGTCAGCTACAAACAAGCAAGATTTCTGGCTCTCACAGACCTGAAACTTCTTCTGTAAGAGGCCCCTCTGTCAGGTTTTCAATCATCACAAAACTTTAAAAACAATCTCAGAAGATGCTGATGGTTGACTGACATCCAACTTGAAGCGTTTCAGCCATGTGCAGAGAAGACCTTTGAAATGAATGGCAATGGATGCGGAGGGTCAGTTGCTGCGTATCAGACCTGGAAGGTTCCAAGGACCTCAAATTTAGCACACTGGCTCTGTAGGGGCCCTTCGTGACAAGCTAAAAGACCAAGTCCCCAGAAAAAGTGGGGGGTTATGAGCTTTTTTAATAACTATAATAGATTCGTAGTTTCACGTTCCACCTGTAGTATAAAAGGTTACAGGTGGACAGGGTGGTGGTCAAGTGAACCCTAAGGACCTCTGACATTCCCGGCCAGAGATACTAGACTTGAAATCAGGGGATGGTTACGATGGCCTGATATCGAGTTAAAGTCATATCGAGTTCAGAAAATCAACATGTGAACGTGTTTTTGTAAGTAAGCGTGCATTTTTACCAGTTTAAATCAAGTAAATAACAGATAATTTGAACATTTAAAGTCAACATTTTGGAGTGCTTGACTTTTTATAGTGATTAAGTCAAGGTTCCTTTTCCATAGTAAAGAATTAAACTGGTTGTTATTGCTTTCGACTTCTAGTATATGCTAGAATTAAATTACTTCAAAACTAAAGGGCGGCTGACACAGGACACATCTTTTTGAAAGGCATGAGAGAAATGCCCTGTCCAATGGTGTCTTGCAGCAGCTTGTGCAAAAACATGTTAACCATCTTCTGAGGGTGTTCTCTGTACCAGTAGATCCTCTGGTGGCGCTGGGACTTTCAGCTTTATTTCTCATGCTGTTACTGTTTGGTCTCTGTCTGCTGTTGAGGAAGAGGCGAACACATACACTCTACAGGGAACTGATACCTACCACCCCCACAATCCCACGGTGCACCACTCCAGTGCTTCAGACCTCACCGAGCAGCAGCTATAGGTAAAGAACTGAGTGGCTGATTGTTTGTAAATGCCAGGAATAAGAAGTGAGCCAAGGTCTACATTTACAGTACATTTCATCCAGTGTGTTCCTCTGAGTTTGAGTAACATCCAGTTTGAGCTTAGTTGTGAAAGTGCTTTGTGTATTGAGTCTATAATAAGAAATACTCACTGAAATAAGTCGTTATTAACAAATAATGTACTCCATATCGACTCTCTATCACTCTTAATACAGTATAATAAATCCTCTTACATGAACTTAAATTAAGCTGTAAGTATATTATATTTTAAAAAAGCAAACCTTATCAATAAAATTAATAAGATCATTTAATAATGTGATATTTTTATGTATTAATAATGTCATGTTAAAAAGTGTGATAATATGCACAAAAACTTTCAGGCCCGTGTCATTATTAACCACCAAAGTCAAGTCCACTCATCATGGGTTTGTAGTGGAAATGAGCTTTCATCTTAGAGAGAGAGAGAGAGAGAGGGAGGGAGGGAGAGAGAGAGAGAGAGAGAGAGAGAGAGAGGTGGGGGGGAGACTCTGAAACACCTCTGAAACCAGAATACAAGAGAAGCTTCTTTATTGATTTACAGTGAGAAGACCACAAACACAGAGATAACATAGTTCTCAATGTGAGCATGCCAAACAAAGACCACCCTCCTGTGCATCAAAAATCTACAGATAAGTTTGTTATACGCACCTATGATGCTGTACGTCAGAGTGGGCTCCTACATTTCACAAATTTGATGAGGCCCCTTGGACCAGAAGATAATGATATTGGGACAGGATGTAAAGGTCTAAACAGAGAGGCATTCCGATATGATGATAAAAAAGCACACAAGCAGAAAAACAATCACAACGAAAGTGTGCACACACAAATAAAGAAATCATATCCCACCATTTTCTAATTGCATGTTACATCAGAACAAAGGGAAGGAACTGGAGAAGCCATCACATCATTGAACCACTCTGGAAAGAACTAAAACGCTGCAGTTCAAGAATTTACAATAGTACAATTGATGACTTTCGCCAAGAATTATGGGCTGCTTTACCAAGGGAAAAGATAGAGAACCTCATTGACAACTACCTCAAGAGACTGTCATTTACGTTAAAGGGGGGGAATACAACATTTTAAGAGCTGGGGTGTCTAAATTTTGATCAGGGTCATTTGGAACATTTCATAATAAATGGCCTCACTCAACAAATAACTATGAGTGGGAAAAAATGTGTCATCATTCACATTTTCTGAAAAGAGCTTTCACTAATTCATAATTTGCATCTTCCTTGTAGCTTGAGCGTGCTTTATTGGGTAGAAAATGCTTGCTGGAATATCAAGGAATGGTGGCTTTGGTCTGGAAATAGATGATGTTTGATTGTTGGCAGGGCAGCACAGTGGCGCAGTGGGGCCTTCCAGGTAGAAGGTTGTCGGTTCGAGGCTCGCCGGTGACCTTCCTGGAAGGAGTTTGCATGTTCTCCCTGTGCTTGCGTGGGTTTCCTCCGGGTGCTCCGGTTTCCCCCACAATCCCCAAAAACATACGGATAGGTTAATTGAATAATCTAAATTCCCCTTAGGGTGTGAATGTGTGTGAATGTTGCCCTGTGATGGACTGGCGAACTGTCCAGGGTGTACCCCTGCCTCTCGCCCAATGTGTGCCGGAGATAGGCACCGGCAGACCCCCGTGACCCCGAAAGGGAATAAGCGGGAATGAAAATGAATGAATGAAATGAATGAATGATTGTTGGCATTTCCTAATAACTCCTCCCCAAAAACGTCAACCAATTAACCTGCTGAACCCATCAAATAATAAAAGGGTTGTTTAATTATATTTTTGTGAGTAGAGTTTTCTCTCAACGGTTATTAAATGCACAAATATACCAGATATTTTTGAATAACAATAAAAAAAAAGAATATGAAAATTTTCTTGAGTGAATAATAGGGGTGTAACAATATATCGTGGCATAATATATCAAAATATCACAATACGTATTGTAGAGCTACTGGGAGATGCTCCTTGGAGTGATTGTGATTCTAGTCACTTCTGCAACTTCTTTACCTTGTTTAATGCAATATTTGTTAGGAGACAATTATCCTTAACTCACATTTTAACTGATTAAGATTATAAAATTAGCTATCTGTCTGTTTGTCTGTCTATCTATCTATATAAAATTAGCTATCTATGTATCTATCACTTAAAAAATGATGGATGGTATCAAATGCCCTCATATAAATCAAACTAGACCATAGCCTCCTTAGCTTTGTGGTCTGAAAACTTTTTTTTCAAATGGTTTTATTGCATTTGTTCCAATGATGGTTTGTTATATGAACGTTTTCAGTAGTTGTCTTGTGTGGTGATTCATATGGTATCATGGACATAATATTCAGGTATGCAGAGTGTACACGATACGTTACACCTCTACTAAATAATCTTCTCTGAAATTCCCTTTAACACATTAAAACAGAAATGTGTATGTACAAAATATGAATAGAAACTAAAAGCAGTGCAATTTTTTTTTGGTTTTTTGAGCCAATGCTTTCATACATAGGCATCTTCATTTACAAAGTACCCTTTAACTTTGTTTTGGATCATTTTAGAAATAATTTCAATGTTCTATTCTTTTCTTGTTCCTCAGTTCTGCTGATATTCCTTTCTTCGTGCCATCTCAATTCAAGAGAACACCCAGGGTACAGGAGGGAAAGGAGGAGTGGGATCTCAAGCCAGATCTGCACACCAATCGCGGTTCACTGACAGCAGGCAGTAAGTCCATCCCGTATCCATCCCAAAAACACACAGGAAGCAAACAAAATGATTTTCTTCAGAACCTGCTTGTCTTTCTCTCTGGAGGCTGGTTTCCTCTGGGTAGCATAAGGCCAGACCTCTACCAGCTGCCCGAGGAACCCGGCGAATGGGCTCTGCCCCATGGTTCGGCTGTTCGCCTGTGGTTCGCTTTGCGCTATCAGCAGGATCGAGAACAACTGGTGGTGTCCCTGCTCCGTGCTGCCAATCTGCCTGCTAACTGCCAGCGTAATGCTACCTTGGTGAAACTGCAGCTTATGCCCTCTGATGAGAGAAGGCATCGTCAGGCCAAAGCTCGGAGGAAAGGATGCGAGCCTCAGTTCAATGACACCTTTGTGTTTCAGGTAGAGAAATGTTATCATCATTCTTTGGCCTGCGGCTTGTTTCTTAAGGACATTTCACAGTTGAGGACTCCATCTATTGGTCAATGTGAGCAGGTGACTAAAGCCAACAAAATATTTATATATCCATTAACCTTTATTACTATAATTATTATGAGGTTTTGTTGTACATGTCATTATAGCTTTTCTTTGATCAGATCGACCAATTACCGCATAGTTTTAAAAAAAGAATGACCATATAAAGGAACAATATGAAAACAATTCTGAAATACCTTGCATGAAAAATCCCAAGCTGTTGTGGGTTGTAGTTATTCAAAATTATTTAACTGATTGGTGAAATGCTACTTATGGTGGAATTAGTTACGATTTTACATTTCTACACAGATAGTTTTTTCAATGTTTTAGAATAATAAATATTATACAGAATATTCTTTTTCATGAAAAATCTTTCCTTGATAAACACTTGATTAACTGATAGTTACAAATTGCTGGTGTTGTTTTCTCCCAACCTGGAAGTCTGTTTGAATAGAAGTGTAAATACTAAATCCAGAAATACAATTAAACCTAAGCAATTGCTACTATTGTAAATGGTAAAATATCATCCATAACCAGACTGCAATGCTGTGTAACAGGTTGATAACAGCTGCATTGACCAGTGCTCTCTGAACATGAGCTTGTTCACAGTGGACCAGCTGAAGAAACACCATCTAATGGGACAAACCCTGATCCCCCTCAAAGTCTCTGAACTGAAAGAGGCAGCTGGCAAAGTTCAATGGAGGGATCTGGACACTGAAAGTGATCAAGTATGTTGTGATTTATGAAAGAACACTTGGTTTGGTTTATAAACCAGTTTATTTTGTTCACTGGGAATACACAAAATATTCAAAGGGATACCTACAATTCTGCAATAAAGGACTTCTCCACATGTACCTGTTTTTAGACAAAAAGAGTTTAAGGGGTTAATGGCAAAGAAGAACCTGTAGGCTGTCGCTACAAAAAAAATCTTTAAATATAAGACAAAGGCATAGTCTAAGGAGCAGAGTATCTGATCGATAGTATATCCTTGGGATCAGGAGGAATGTACCTGGCTCTGTATCTTCTCTCTGAGTGCTTGGTGGGAGGTTTTTCATGCTTTTTCGTTCACCGCGTCACACTCACAACATCCACAGTGCTTTGGGAGTCTTGCCTTTTGTTATGTGTGGTTTGCTGGAGCTGGACTTCTCATTGCTGGATCATTTCCCAATGCACGTAGACCTCTGTCCCCATTATAATCATAATTTTGGAGCTCCACTTTTTGTAGATCTATTTCGGAGCTTTTCATGCCTTTATTAGGATGGGACTGCATTAGGTTTTGAAAAAGAAAGGGTAGGAGGATTATAAATATAGTTAAAAAGATTCGGGACCTTTCTGCTCATGCAAAAAAAGTTCTCTCCCTCGCCAAGCAGGTTTTCCAGACATCTGGGGTTGGGCTGAACCCCGCACAAAGATCTAGGTTACACTGGACAGTATAGGCTTCACTGGACTTTAAGCCACTGCCCCTGTGATTAAGTCCTGAACAAAATGATTGAAATTGATGAATGGATGGATGGAATAGAGCTTTCCTCTTCATAGTTCTAGATCCAACTAATGGAGTCATTCTTGCCAGAGTTTTCCACTTTTAGGGAGAACACAGATTACATGAATATCCCTCAAATAATTTAATACAAAATTTCTGCCTTCTAATAAACATTTGCTCAATAAACCAATCTCCAACCAAACCGTCCCTTCACCTAGATATTGACATATAACTGATGTATTTGTTCTTCTGACTTCCATTGTAGCCGCTCTCAAAAAATGGAGACATCCAGGTGTCTCTAAACTACAATCTGTCCCTTCACCGCCTTACGGTAGTCGTTCTACGCGCACGTGGATTGCAATGTCTCAGTGATACAGGTTTGATCAGTGCAGTAAACGAAACAATAACAAGTTTCCGTTTCTCGTTAACTCACACATTAATTTCACATAGGTGTGTGTGCCCAAGTGTCTCTGAAGATACACACTCAGCTGGTGAGGAATAAGTGGACTGCAGTGGCCAAAGGAAGGAATCCATCATTCAATGAGCGGCTCACTTTCAGACTGCTCCCTGTACAGCTGGACACGGCCTGTCTCACCCTCCAGATCCAGCAGCCCAGTGAAAATACAGACCAGCCTGGTAATTGTCCTCTTATGTTAGTTTTACCAGTTGCAGGAATACAGCTGTAATTAATGGAAAAGAAGGCCATGCAAAACCTAGGTTTTCGTAAAGTGTTCATGTTTGGCCAATCTACTCCAACCATGTGTAACTGGCCAATGAGAACACTTTCATTTTGCAGTGAAGATTAGCAACATCGAAGTAGAATGGTTACGCAGAAGACCATCAATGACACCCTCCATAAGAAGAATGTCTCAAAAGACAATTGCAAAAGGAGCTAAAAGATGCAGATGGTATGGTATTATTGGGATGATCCTCATCCTTCCAAATGAAGTTCAAAGCTCCACTTTGGTCTCATCTGACCGCAGGACTATCTCCCATGACTTCTCTGGATCATCCAGATGGTACCTGGTAAACTTAAGATGAGCTGGACATTGGCAGGGGAACCTTTCATGCAGCGCATGACTTTAAATCATTACGTCTTAGTGTATTTTACGGATAGTTCCCTTGGAAACGGTGGACCCAGCTCACTTTATGGCATTGAAAATTTCCTCCAGTGTAGTTCTAGGTGATTCTTAGCATCCTCTATACCCCACTTCCATGGGACATAAGTCTGAGGAACATTGACATTGTTGTTTTTCACCAAACTGCTTGGCAATCACTCCAAAGCCCTTTCCAGCTTTGTGAAGGTCTACAATTTTGTCTCTTGTGGCAGCTCATTGGTTTTGTCCATATTGCTACATAGACTTTTGACTCATTCTAGCGTGCACAGATATGTCAGACCTATGGCAATATGCATATGACCTGCATATATGCATCTCTAAATGTGTTTACGCCCAGTCAAAATATATTTATTACTATCTTTAAATGCATTTGCGGATAGTCAGGTCAGATGTTTAAATGTTAAAACGGCTTGCCATAAATGACCTCAAACAGGTGCTACTGAACTAGAATCATGGGTGTGAATGGAGAAGATGGAGTATTTAAAAGCAAAATAACAGGTCAGAGAAATCTGGCTCATAAGCAAGTGATCAAATACTTATTTGTACTTTCCATTATTGGTACTGAGTCTGTCTGTTTTGTTTTTGCTGGCAGTGATGTTGGGCATTGTGGTCATTGGGCCATTCATGTATGCCAGAGGCAGAGAGCTGGAACACTGGAATGACATGGTCAGCAAACCACAGGAGCTGGTGAAGCAGTGGCACCCACTAGGATCCGCAAGCACAGCTCAGGGCCCACAGTGACCCGTCTCAACCTCACTCACTTATAAATATATAATGCTAAATAACAGCAGCTTTTTATTGTGAAAACTCAGCTCAAGACTGATATAAAAAAATAAAGGATATTAATCAAAGGTACAAGAAATGGTTTATTGACAGCATCAATTTAGTGATAAGTATTGATTGCAAATAACAGACATTCATGTGACTCATGATGGAGGTTAACAACAAATCACATCATCAATTTCTCTTAAAATTGTTTTTAATTAGAATTCGCATATGTTTGTTCAGTCATACATTCCTTAAATTCACAGAATACATTTACAGTGAAGGAAAGACATATTTAATTTTGTTGTTTATTTGTAACGTTTCCCCACAGACAAAGATCCATCTGTGCACTTGACCTCAAAAGTGAGAGATAACAGAACGAAATCTTAAAAATGCATGTGTAAACGTTGTAAAATTATTTACACACCAATAAGTGAAATAATTATTTCACCATTTGGTTTAGAAACCTCTCAGAAGGGATTTTGTTATTAATGTCGGGGGGTTGACCCATGGTGAGCTCTTTCCACATATTTTCTATTGGGAACAAATACAGAGACTGGAATACTACTCCAGGACCTCAATGTGTTTCTTCTTGAGGTACTGCTTTGATGCTTTAGCTGCTTGTTTAGGGTCATCGTTATGCTGAAATCCCCTTTTAATGGGAATAGCTGTTTGGTGTCATCCTATCCATTTACCCTTTTCACCTCGGCATCATCCAGAATAACCAGTGTGCCAGCAGAGATCCCATTGAATCCAATTCGGCTAAATCACAATTTAAGCCAGTCCTACCAATTTGCCCCACCTTCCTCCCCATCCACAACAGGGTTTTAATCTGCATCTGGACAGCATGCCTTGTACACCACTACAAGGTAAGTCCATGTGGTGAACCCGTGGCCCTGTACATATGCTTTCTTAAGCATAGGGAATTTGACGACAGGGTGGATTTCTGTGTCCTTTTCCAACTGTTTTCTTGCTCATTATGGCCTCAGCTGCTAAACTTTAAGAGAGGGTCCAAATCTGAGCTAGTTATATATTTAAAAGACACACGTGAGTCAAAAAATTATCTTGATTTACAGTACTCCGCATAAATGAGTACACCCCATTATATTTGTCAGAAAACCTTTCAGAATCATCATTTTCTATTAATAAAATACTACTAAATACTACACAAATGTGGGCCATTGATTGCAAAATCGACTTATTAATTTCCTCAAACAAAAAAGTGATTTTCCTAACAAATTCGTTGTTAGGAAATGTGGCAAAAATCACACCCCAATTATAATCTTAGGAGAAAAGTCACAGTGAAGACTACAAAATTCTAATTAACAGACGTTCAACCAGAGATGAGTCTATTGATTCATATAAGAGGAGTTCAGCTGAAAGAAGGTGACCATAGAAGGGCAATACTTAACAAGAAAAGCCCTTACTATTTCATTTACATTTACATTTATGTATTTAGCAGACGCTTTTATCCAAAGCGACTTACATTGGGAGTAAACCTCAAGCAGTTTGGTACAAAGTGGATGGATCAGTAGACATACACATAGAACACATTCACGCTAGTACAGAGAGGGAATTCAAATCAGTGCTTCAGAGGGTTTTTTTTTTTTTTTAGTTAAGTTAGTAAGTAAGTGCTTATGTTAAGTTAGTAAGTAAGTACGTTAAGTTAGTAAGTGCTCTCGAAAGAGTAGAGTTTTTAGCTGCTTTTTGAAGGCGTAGAGAGATTCAGCTTTCCGTGATGGGAGGCAATGGAGTTCCACCAGCCAGGAACTGTGAAGGAGAAGGTCCTGGTGAGAGATTTTTTTGCCACTCAGAGATGGGACCACGAGGCGCTGGTCATTTTCTGAGCGGAGGCGTCTGGAGGGGACGTAGAGCTGGAGGAGTTTGTGGAGGTATGCAGGAGCGGAGCCTGTGACTGTCCTGTATGCCAGCGTCAATGATTTGAACTTGATTCGAGCTTCAATGGGAAGCCAGTGGAGAGAGATGAGGAGAGGGGTGATGTGTGCTCTTCTTGGTTCTTTGAAGATCAGTCGAGCTGCCGAGTTCTGGATCATCTGAAAGGGTCTGACCGCACATGCAGGAAGTCCAGCGAGAAGAGCATTTCATGTTGCCAGCAATGGGTCCCCATGGAAGGGAAATGTCACAAAATTGGAGAAAGGATATTATTTTTCACGAGAAGTTGAGCATCTCTCTCCATCCAGGCTCTAAAAGACGTTATTCTTGAACAGTGGATAAAGATAGATGCTGCAATATGTCGCCATCCTGTTCCACGGAGCTCAGTCAAAATACTAGATGTAGTAGTTTTTGTTGCCGGCTGTGTTCATTTTTGCTTCAACCATTTCTGTAAATACGTAATTTCACTTTGTGGAGTTAAATAAGCTTTGAAGGACTGGCGACCAGTCCAGGATGTACCCACACCTCTCACCCAATGTGTGTTGGAGATAGGCACTGGCAGACCCCCGTGACCCCAAATGGGAATCAGTGGGTTGGAAAAAGAGTGAATGAAATGACTGGTTAAATTCGTACTTTCAAAAGTGGGAATAAGGCTGGTCCATGGGTTTCAACAATGGGTGAAGGTTTCAGCTGTCTTTCAGAGTTTGCGGGAACTTTAATTATTGAATATAACTCTTATCTGAATCCATATTTTAATAAGAAGGATATTGTTTACCTTTATCGTTAGCTTTGATTGAAGCTTTATAAAAATATGTATTGATAATTGTTAATAATTATAGACTTATTTGTTATAATTAACCCTTTAAATCCTTGTTACATAAAGTGATATTTTAGTTCTTAGCATTTAACATTATTGTAGAAAAAAGTGATTATAGAGTAACTAGTGACAAGATTGAACATCTCATTTTATTAACAAATAGTAAGTTACACAGCAAAAAGGTGAAACAATAACAAGTGGCCACATGATCTGAATGGCTCTAAACCCTTCAGCCCATGGGCTTTGTCATAGACGACTAGCCGTGATCTTTCACAGCGTACTTTTTGGGTCCAAGTCCACTCCCACAGGAGGGTCTAGTTGAAATGTAAATCAGACAGCATGTTCGAGAGACCACGTGACCATATATGGTGTTTCTAAGAGACGAAGTGATCAAATACAGTGTATCTTTGGCCGACGGCATCGTTGCTGAAAGCCATCTCACTCACAGTAATTGTACTCCTTTAGCAACTTTGCAACACAAAGCAGTCTCAAGGAGTGGTTGAGTTATTTACACATTGACAAAGTTGAATTATAATGATATAATTGTATACATAATTATTCACAAGCTTACAGGGTGCACTCGTTTATACTGAGCACTGTATATGGGGAGGTCAAATGCTTATTCCAAATGATTTTTTTGCTTCTGTTCTGTCTCTCACTGATTAGATATTTCTACAGTTTTTTGTTTCATTGTACAATTTCATTTAGGATTTTGTCACAAACAATGCGCCTCAAAAACCACTAAGAAATAATGACTGTTTTTAGTGTTTGAACATTTCGTTTACAACAATAAATGATTTAAAGCTTAACAATATAAATATTACAAATAAAAAGTCACATATTGAAAAACATTTTAACACAAAATCAAGTCTACACCTGACTGCTTTAGCAGGTTTTACAGAAATGTCCTCTTGATAAATCCACGTTTATGTTAAATCCCCTGCTCCGAGCCTATACTTGCTTAACAACCTGGAGCAGCTTTAATATTGTTTACATTAACACTCATCAAATCGGTTCAATTGGCAAGTTTGGCTTCACATGGACCTGAAGACTGTAAACACATAAAACCATTTTTTCTGTAAGACAATTACCTTTGATCCATCTTGCAACCTGGGTGAGTGTAGCTGCTCTGACCCCGAAGAACACTGGGTCTGGTTAATCCACTACGGTAAGGCCTCTTATGGACTAATCAGAAAGGCTAGCAGATTGCAGCTCGGCATCCACCTGTTCTCATCTTCAGATCTCTGGGACTTAATCCGACTGACCACAACATACCTCGTGACCTGACTTAGAATTGGTTTCCTCAGCAACAGGAAACTGGGAGCGGTCATATCTTTCTTTCTGGTCCACTTTCCGAGCTGAACTGAGCTCCTCAAATCTCAACATGTGATTCTCTCCAGATCACCTGTCTAAGAAATCCATTATTGTGTTTAATCCAGGTGAATCACAGGAGTGTGTGAAGCACCGCAGATCTCAGGTTTCTATTTCTTGGGATGTTCTTCACTGAGCATTTGAAAACTTTATACAGCTTTGGGCAACTGCCCAAATGGGACAAGTTTGGTAAGCCATTCTGGTGACCGTTTTTTGCACCCCAGAACATCTTAGAGCACCTTTGAAGCACTTCAACTGCCACTGAATATTGACCGTTAGTCCACTGTTTTAGCCTGACCACTGTCACCGCTGATGAGAAGCCAAAAGCGTGACGTGAGGTGCCACGAAACACATAGTCACCTTCACCGAATTTAGCCCCTTCTTCCCAAAAGAGCATAGATCCATCTTCTTCTCCCATGTCAGCCAGGTTACATAGAGCCAAAAGGCAAGAGCTCCGCAGTGCCTCATTTTTACCATGCTGGAGAAGTACTGACACCATCCGTGGCACAGCTCCAAGCCTCAGGAATCGCTCCTGCTGCAAACCTGGCAAGAAACCAAAAACACATATAATCTGAACGCGTAGAGCAGGAAATTAGATTTCCATTATGTTATATTAAACATTTATTTCATTACGTAGAAAGAATTTGAGCTCTCACCAAGCAGCTAGCTTGTCTTTAACAAGCCATTTAGACTACTTGCATGTAGACTTGTGACGCATTTCTGCTTTGAAGTATTAGAGCGGGTGTCGAGGTGGTGTCACACCGAGAGCATCGGCCATTTTGTTTGTATTCTTAGTTTCCACCAGGAGTCATGCTTGAATTGTTTTGGAGTTAAATATTTACAAAATTTTAAAAATACAAAATAAACAACTATTACTGATCAAACAGAATAATAATGTCAAACCGAAAAATAATTTGGTTTCGGAAATTTCTATTGGTAGGAGCTCTGTTTAATGAGTAGTTATGGCAGTAGGTGGTGTTGCGCTACAAATATGGCACTCCTCCCACCCTATATAGCTCACTGAGTTCCAGTTTGTCATCTATTGAAAAAGTATGTTTATAGATTTCAAAGACCGCAGAAGGCTGTGTACATTGTGTTCACTGGAATTTAAGTTTTCTTGCAGATGTCAACCTTTAGGAAACAGTGGGTTATGAACATACGCCTAGACTGTTTTGTACTACCAGTAATGCTAAGGTTTGCAGTAAACATTGTAGCAGTGATCAGATTATTAAACAGACGCACAGAAGAAGTTAGGGTTAGTAACTGGTGCTGTACCTGTGCTATGGGTTAGTAACTATGCTATGGTACAGACATGACTGCATTGTTAAACCACCACAGCCCAGTGTTTTGGAGCGGAGAGAGAGAGGCATCCCGACGAGATATCCGCTGTATCCATACCGATGGATCATGATAACTGTGTCCAAGACCAAACATCTGTCTGAGGACACCAGGGACAAAATTGCAGACCTGCACAAGGCTGCGATAAACAATCAGCTTTGTGACAAGGCAACAGTTTATGGCACAATTATTAGACAATAGAAGAGCTCCCTCAGACTGGAGCTCCATGTAAGATCTTGTCTGCATAATTTCAATGATCCAGAGAAATGTGAAAGGTTCAGCCTTGAACTACACGCAGAAACCTGCACAGTGACTTGAAGAGAGTCGTCTCAGTCTCAACGGTTTCCGAAAGTAACACACTACACTATCATAGATTGTACAAATCCTATATCAAGCACAAAGTCACCCGTTTCAAGCCAGCATGTCCATCTAATGTTTCCAAAAGACAACCATAACGATCCAGTGCCAGCGTGAGGAAAGGTCATGTGGTCAGATAAACTGATGTAATTACAACGTGAAGCATGGTGGTTGGTACATCTGTGGGGTTGCTTGGAAGGGGCCATGTACTGTGAGACTTGAGTTTGATTAAGAGCAATAATGTCGGGCTGTGACAATGACCCAAAACATACGGCCAGGGAAACTAAGGAGTGGCCAGGGAAACTGTTCAAAATATTTTAAGATCCTGGGATTCAGGTCTCCCCAATAGAAAATAGAAAAATCCATGAAGGGAAGCCAAACTACCACCCAGTGACTGCTCTGAAACCTAAAAACATATGTACAGAGGAATGGGCCAAAATCCCTGCGGCGATGTGTGCAAACTTGGTTAATAGCTATAGGAAACACCTAACCTCTAATTGTTTACGCGCCAAGTTTTCTGCAATATTTCATGAAATAAAGTGGGAATTATGTATTTTAAAATTACTTTTTTATTTTTAAATTTACCTGTTTATGGGGTTCAACTTCTCGCAGTTGACCTACATCTGATAAAAACTACAGATCTCTCCATTTTTTAATTTTTATTTATTTTTTTAGTTAATACATTTGAAAATCATAATAATTTAAAATCTTGCATTTTTCATAAACAAAAAAATCTGACATTTATATTTCAGGCTGGCTGAAAAATATTTTGATCTTAGGATCTATTTAACAATTAGAAGTTCAAGGTCTTTTGGAGCATTTTGTACTACTTTGACATTTGCTCTAATAAATATATATATATTTAAAACTGTTTTTTTTTTGTACTACAGATATATTTTTGATACACTACATAATAATTCTACTAGAATCCTGAAATTGTACAAAAATACAATTCTGAGTGTTAACTTTTATCTTTTTTTTAAAAACCCCAAAAAACTATTTTTATGTTTTATAACAAAATTAAAAGTGTTGAGAAAAAATAAAATTGCCCAAAAAACAATTTAAAAATTGTATTAAAGACAGCCGTACCTCCACTACACCTCATACACTGTTCCAAGCAGTTTTTGTGCCATTGTACTTTTTTGTGCCATACCACAAGCCATATCACAGGGTACCTCCAAGGGTTATCCCTTCTTTTGATAATGCTTGTTTACAACCAAAAATATCAAAAATAATAACCTTTTTGAAACCTACACATTATATTTTAAATAAAAATTAAACAATTCGAGCTACTCAATTCGAAACATGCACTGATGTGTGCAGAGACTTCTAAGGGTTAAGAAGCAAGGGAGAACCACTCACAACTGTCATAGGAGATCCTGCCGATGGCCTGGCTGACATGAAGGAGGATGTCCTGGTCTTGGCTGATCAGTAAGGTCACAAGGGCAGACATGATGCCAGTGTCAAAGCACAGATCTCGCACAGGTGCTAAAGACAGATGTATTGTACAATATTTATATTCTATATTTATATTCTAATTAATATTCTATAAGAATAATTATATTTACAGCCTTGGTCCTGTGAAAGCTTGATATCAATATGATGAAGTTCTTGAACAAAATGGAGTAAAGAATGCTTGCAAACTACCATTTACTACCATCATGAGAAAAAGAAAAAGAAACATGAGTGCTTATTGTCAGCAGTGTTTCCACAATATTGCTTGTACGATTACATCATTTTCTTTTATTTCCCATGCCATGTCTATCATAAGTTACACACCTTTAAAATTCACTTTGGTGATAGATTAACAGAAGTGTATACTGTGTCAAAGCATATTCACACCCAACCATTTTTCTCTTCCATCGGTAGCTGTTTTTGGCATAATCTCAGAATAATGGCCGCCAGGCTATTCACAAGTCGGTCAGACTCAGGAACTTGGTTTTTTCTTCATTTTTAGCTGGGGGTTGTTTATTAAAAAGAAGGCTGGCTGCACCCATAGAGAAAGCTCTTTTGACAAGCTTTCTTGTACACAATATGACTCCTATGTAGCGCAAATCACACTTTGACTCACACATGATGCCTAGCTCATGTTTTTTTTTATGAAGGCATCACCTAAGAACTAATAAATGCAAAAAACATGTGTCTTAAAAACATAACATGGGTATCATCAATTTTTTTTAAATCACAGTTTTTTTTATATTCTATGTACATAGAATGTGTATAAATGTATGTACATATAATATTAGAAAAAGGCCAATTTTATATATTGACACATAAAAAAACACACAGCTAAATTATGAATCAGTGGGTATCTCCTTATGCCCTTATCTTCTCGAGACTACAGGATGCATCCAACAAAGGTGCCTTTCCAACAGGAGCTGATGCTACTATCCTTGGTTTGTTTGCCAGGCAACAAATATCATGGCTTTTTTTTTATTACAGACATAAATGTCAGACCACATGTCAAGGACGCTGCATGACATCTGACTGGTAAGCAAATACAATACTCTCATAGATGCTAGCTGCTGTAGAGACAATCATATAGCTACAGTTACAAATAGCACAGAAACCGTGTCTATCCCCCGTATAGTTAGATCAAAAAATAAATACACTACAAGACCCAGGAATAATCTTATTACAGTTAAAACTGTAACAAGGCAGGTGAGCAGACACACCTTAAAGTTTGGGCTTCTTAATATTAGATCACTTGCACCCAAAGCGCTCATAGTCTTTACATTGGCTACCCGTCAAATTTCGCATTGATTACAAAATAATGCTATTGACGTATAAAGCCCTTAATGGATTAGCACCCAGTTATCTATCAAAAACGGTACAACCCCACACGCACTTTAAGATCCCAAAACTCTGGACTTCTAGTAGTTCCTAGAATAGCAAAGAGCACTAAAGGCGGTAGAGCGTTCTCACATTTAGCCCCTAAACTCTGGAATAGCCTCCCTGACAGTGTCCGTGGCTCAGACTCACTCGCCCAGTTTAAGTGTAGATTAAAGATGTATCTTTTCAGCAAGACTTATACTTAACATCTCGAAAAACTGCGATCTTACATTAAATTGTTTTAATTTTATGAACAGCAGCTATGTTAATTCCGCTCCACTCTTCTTTTCTTCTTTTCCATACTCATCCCGAGACTCCCGGAGGCTCCGCCCACCAGCTCCTCACCCTAACAACCAGATTCACCTGGAGATGTTCCGGCGCCCCCTGGACCTACACCTAACACAGTCATCATCTGTTTATACTATATTATCTGTTTTTACTACTATATCAACTGTTTATACTATATTATCTGTTTATACTATAGTTTATATAAATCACACTGCTGTTGTCGCCCAAATGAGGATGGTTTCCCGTTTTGAGTCCTGTTCCTCTCAAGGTTTCTTACAAAAAGGGAGTTTTTCCTTGCCACAGTAGCCCCAGGCTTGCTCATCAGGGACATATACACCACTTATTTTAATTAATTTTTTCTCTTTGTTGAGTTTAAACTTGTTTGTTTACTGTAAAGCTGCTTTGAGACAATGTCTGTTGTGAAAAGCGCTATATAAATAAATGAACTTGAAATGTTCTTCTATATATTCTTGATGCACAACAATGAGTAGCACCACTGTGTGGCCAAGAGTGACAGATGAAACTGGCTGGAGAAATCGGAATAGAAACTGGTTAGGTGTTCATAGGCCATAATACAGAAAACTGGCACACATAGGTGGCTTTGCTAGGGTAGGTCACATGACATGTGTCAAAGGGAACTATGAAAAACTATGAATAAAACATCTTCTCTCACCATCTCTTGCCAGTTCTGCTACCAGCCTGGCTGTGTGAGTTGTGAGTGTGCTCTTTCTTCTTAAAATCTGAGCCAGAACCGGCAGAATGGAGCTTACTTCTACTTGCTCCGATATGCCTTTCTCTGTGACAGAAAACACAAATTCAGGATCAAAACCAGTGCTCCGAAGTCTGGCTCATTCATTCAAATGAACCACTAACCCTTAGATGTCAGAGGCTTTCTTCTGCGTTTTTAACTACTTTACAATTTGCTGTAATTAATTATGTGGCAATGCTTAATAAACTTTTTTGTACAACCCAAACCTCTTTTTTTACAAATATTTTTTTCACACAAAAATTCCACAATAAGCCTGAAATTGTACAAAAAAAGACAACTCGGAGTGGACCATTTTGTACTTTTTATTACTCCGAAATATCAAAAATTGACTATGAAGTGTTTTTATGTTTTAAAAGAGACAAAATAAAATTTCCCCCAAAAAGTCCCCCAGAAAATCAAGACAAGATCAAAACAATGTGAAAATTATTAAAAACTTGGTGAACCTTTTCTAAAACGTATACATTGTTCCAAGCACTTTTTTTGTGCCACTGTGTTTTTTATACTAGACCTTTGAAAAACATAAGCCATATCACAGTTCTTGAACGTCCAAGATGTATACACTCTTTTCACCACTAGATGGCACAGATTGGACCGAGTTAGGGCCGTAAAATGAAACTGAAAGACGATTGTGCATTTTCTCACATTATAGTTTGAATTACCTTGCAAATTATGTGTCATAACTCTTGTAATGTTCATTTAAAACTAAAAATATCAAAGCCAATAACCTTTTTGAAGCCTACACACACTTTATGAAATCTAAATTAAACAACAGGTGTGGTGGGTCATTCCTACTTCATTTAAATCAGCCGGTGTGATTGGCACAGCATCGGTGTGTGCAAAGACTTCTAAGGGTTAATTACAATTCATATTTAGTATTGATAACCAGATTTCAATTTCAAAAACCAACCCCTTTTCATTAATTCATTTTCCAACCCGCTTATTCCCTTTTGGGGTCATGGGGGTCTGCCGGTACCCCCATGACAGAGCACATCGAAGCGGCGAGAAGCGGGGGTACACCCTGGACAGGTTGCCAGTCCATCGCAGGGCAACACACACTCACACATTTGCACCAAAGGGGATTTTTAGATCATTCAATTAACCTAACCGCATGTTTTGGGGGGAAACCGGAGTACCCGGAAGAAACCCACACAAGCAGAACCATGCAGACTCCATCTAGCCAAAAACCAGCAACCTTCTAACTGGAAAGCCACAGTTCTACCCACTATGCCACCGTACCGCCCACCAACCCCTTTCATCAGCCCTATAATATAAATTTGATTAGTTTCATCCAATTAAACTACAGCATTTCATCTAGTTGTGCCATATTAACAGATCCACATAAACACAAATGAACAAACAATGTTTGTTTCTAAAAACAGCAGAGGTCACTCACAGCTGGCCACCTGCTGCTTGTGTTCAAGTAAGCCCTGAACAGTCTGCTAATCCAACAAGTCACTCAAAGGTACACACAGAAACAAGTGCAGATTAGAGTCTGTTTTGGTCTGCTGAGTATAGGTTTCCTAACAGTTCTTGATTGTCTACATTGGGATTTGATAAAACCAAGCGACCGAACCAAGGCATAACTTGCAAAGAAACCAAAAGCCAGAATAGACACAATAACCAAGCACACCAAGAAAAAGACACCATTTTCCTAGCCCTAACTGTTTAGATGACATTATTTAAAAAGATTTGACCTCTGTCTTGTGGATTTCTCCTAAGATACAGTGAAGTAAACAACATCAGAGTGATTGACATTATGCTCAACTTCAAATAATTATCTGGAGAAATTCATAAATTAAAACACCCCAAATCTGCAATGTACAGATCCAGACAAATAGATTCAGAAAATAAATAGGTAACTTACTTCCCTCCATAGCGACGTTCAACACAGCGTCCAGATAAGGTTTGAGTTCCTCCTCGACTAATTCTGTGCTCACGCTGATGGCCTCAATTGCAGCACTTAATGAATCTGAAAGCAATGAAATCTCAGTTAAGACCTCAGAAAGAGTCTTATTTCAGACCTTCTGATACGTCTGCTGGCGCTTACCTTTGGGGACAGTGGGCAGTGGACGACTTGCCCCCATTGTGTCCATATGTCTGCGTGAGGTAGCAGTGACCTGTTTATCAAGACTTGTGTCCCAGATTACCATGGCCCCGTTTCTGTGCCAGAATCTCACAGAGGTCCATCTTTTCTGTTTTGACTAGATTTGAGCCCAATATCCTGCTCCGCGTTCTTTCGTCTGATCTTCATAAACAGCTACATTTGTAACAAACTCCTCCCTCACTCACTTATTTTCTTCCTCCCAATCCCTAGTTGTCCACCGTCTGCTCTAAATCTGGCCATCACTAATGCACTCCAAATCCTCAGGATGACGAAACTCTTGAGAGCCTCAAAGTGGACGTACAGCTTTTACGTGACACAATGAATCACAGAGCACACTCTCCCAGAAGGCATTGGAGAGACTACAACAAACAATATCACTGGCTCTGCTACAAATCTGCCTTCATAATGAGGATTTTCTCTGCATGTCTGCCATGGATTCACAAAAGCTGCTTTGTAGAGGAAATCTTTGGTGAAATAGATTAGAGTAATTGAAAATAAAACAATTGCTTATTATTGAAGCTTTGTATTACCAAAAGTATTCACTCAGCTGCCTTTAAATACAAATAAACTGAAGTAACCTATATTTCAACCAATAGCATTTAACCCTTAGAGGTCTGGGGACTTTTTTTAGTAAATAAATTGTAATTTAAATTATCTTTAAAACAGTTTTTTGTGGCATTGTATCATTTTAGTAGAACCCCAGCTTCCTTTTTTACAAGTATTTTACTTACATTAAACAATAATAAAAGTCTGAAATTGTAAAAAAAAAAATACAATTCCAAGCATTACATTTGTCATTTTTTACTCCAAAAATCTTAAAAATTCAGAACAACCCATTTTTTTGGTAAACAAAAAGACAAACCTATTCTAAACCTTGTACACATTCACTTTTTGTGCCAGAACTTTAAAAAACACAAGCCATATTACAGGTCTTGTACTTCCAAGGTTTAGTCCTTCTTTTGACAACAAGATGACAATGATGGCACCAATTTGGGGTCTGTTAAAACTAAACTGAAAGACAATCCTTTATTTTCTCACATTTTAATTCAAATTACATAATGACTCTTGTAATGTTCCTTTAAAACCAAAAATATCAAAGCTATTAACCTTTATGTAACTCAAACATTACATTTAAAATCAAAACTAAATTATAGGTGGGTCACGTCATTCATACTTAATTCGAAACAGCCGGTGGCACACCACCTTGCGTGCAGAGACTTATAAGGGTTAATATGACACACTATCCAGCTACAGCAGCTCTTCTTGCTATGATTTAGCAAGAAAAGTTTAGGTGTGTGTTCTCCAAGGAGTACAAATCAGACACATGTTGGCCTGTTGGGTCTCCAAGATATTTTAATTTGTTGAAGTTAGTGCTCTGTGCAAGTTCCCACAAATTTGTAGGAACAGAATCCTCCACAATCTCTTGCTGTGCAGTTACGTCCATTGTCACTAATAGGCCAAGATCAGCTCTTGAAAAAAAAAAAACCCACACCATAATCCTCCTCCTCCAGACATTACAATAAATGTAGAATGACAACAATATCAAGTTGAGTTTAAATAAAAAGTAATATGTAGATGATAACAGTAGGATCACTTGGGAGTACTCCTTTTATCCAAGTAAAAACAAAAGTAAAATGAAGAATAAATTTGACGAAAATAAAGTCCTCGCTCCACTAACTCTTAATTGTTCTTTTATTGGTTGAACTCTAACTTTGAGAATTTTTTCCTGTAATAAATAAGGATATTCAATGGGACTACTACCTGAACAAAATGATTAAAACTAGAACATTGACGGTGACTGAAAAGTTCCATTTAACCTAGTTTAATAATAATAATAAAAAACATTTTAGTTTACCCGTAGGTTCCTTATGCAAAGTTAGGAGGCTCAATTTGGGGGACAGCCATCCATGGAAACAGGTCTCTTCAGGATTAGCAAAGATGCCCCAATGGCTGAAAGTTAAGGCTGACAATAGTTAAATTAATTATGAATAATGAAATAATTACGGTAACTCATTCCACAGTTGTCATGGTCAAACATTCATGGTTGCATTTGGCTTTAAAATTAACTAAAACTTTCAACATGAATTTCAATCTACTCTCTTCTGACTAGAGTCTCACGTGTCAGTTGATGAATGGCAGATTCAGACACTTCCTTTTCTAGTAACTTTGTAGTTTGGTAACCCCTAGCTGTGTCCCAATCCAGGTTCTAAAAGCCTTCAGAGGGTTCTTCCTACCCTGCCTCTGGAGGCTTTGGTTTAGGAGGATCCTCCAAAGGCTGCTTAAACCCTTGGTAAATGGGACGGTGTTGCTGCTTCTGCTTCTGTTGTTTTTTGGCAGTTTGCTTATGGTACATTAGCGCTACCAGCTGGATCAGTAGTTTGGATCAGGAAATGAATGAAACGTTCTTGTATTATTGATATTTTTCTTTATGTGATTCTTTTATACTTATGCTTTGTGTCTGATCATTTTTAAAGATCACTGTAAGTTCTTTTGTTGCTTAATTTATTTTCAATGTTTTAGCATAAAAACATGCTCTGTATTTTCGTTTTGGTTGCATTGGTCACATTTTCCTTTGGGATTATTTTCTGTGTGATGTTGTGTGTAATTTAAACCAGTATGACGGTCTAGCTTCATTCTATTTTCAAAAGTTTTATAGTCTTTTGTCTGCTTCTTAAAACCTAACGAGGTCCACCAATACTTTTAGTTGGCTGCGTATGCTAATAATTACAATAAATGTTTTCAATTCATGTGTTTTACAACTCGCCTATCACTACCAGCATTTAAAGCTTGAATATACTGTCTTTTACTTTATCAAAAACGTGTTACTTTGACGTAAATAAATGTTCAAGTGTGTTTTGTGTTGATTCTAATAAAATTAAAAAGTGCAAAGAATTGTGGGACCTCTGAGACCACGAGGGATGATTATGATGCATACCCTACTCAGGAGAAAATAGGACGCATTTCAAGGGTGCATTTTAAGGACCCTTCGCGTTTTGACGAAATGAGAAGGCCTTAGCGCACCGTTGTGACGGAAGTGGCCAAAAAACACACTTCTGGATTGGGAAACAGCTCCTGTCTGCAGACTACAGATGGGTTCAGTCCCATCCAAATGTCGTCTCATAGGTTGTACTCGCTCACTGCAACCCTAATCCTAAAAATTAAAACTTGTTAATTTAAATTATAACAGGATACTCTCTAATCTACTGTATAGCAACACTGAAGCACTACAAAAAAAAGCACATCTGCTTCATATTAAGTGATCAAAAATGCTCAATGACCGGACTTCACCAACTTGGTGGCTAAAGTCGCATCACCTGACGTGGGATCAGGGGTTTCTGCTGGACTGGAACCCGGAAGCGCACTGCGTAGGATGGGGGTTCCACTTTCACATTGTGAACTACAGATTCTTCTGTAGTGCACTAGTTTAAGCAAACCCTACTGGCCAATCAGAATCCAGTTAAACAAACAAAAAAAATAAAAGTAATGCTTTTAATACAAGCATAGGAAGAGCAACCCACAAAGCTTTGAATTCATAGTGAATTCACAAACTGTACATCAAACGTTCAACCAGAAGCAGGAAACAAATGTCTGGATTGATATCTTTCCTAAAATTACATTTTGGTCAGAAAATGAACATCTCATAGAAAAATATTCTAAACATGAAACAAACAGAAATGGTTATCGTGATCACTGCAAGACAGTAAAGCATGCAGCAGTGCTCTGTAGCATTATGTGTGCATTTATCTTTCACCACAACAAAAGATCAGGGTCAAGAGGGACACAGTTCAATCAAATAAAATGTTTTACCTTCTAAAACCCCAACATAACGGACCAGTATATGAAAAGATTATGAGAAGTCTTGCTTTTATAAAACTAAGATTCTCCAAGAAAACTAAGCGTCTGTAGCTCTCAAGCACACGGTGTCATGCGAGGCCTGTACTGGTCGTGTTGAGACCACTGGATATTGTTTCGTACCCTACGGACACCAGCGTTAAGACGCTGTTCTCCATCTCCGTGGACTGCTGCACCTCAGGGATGACTGAGGTCTCCAGTCTTACTTGTTTCCCTTTCTTCCGCCCCCGTTTGCCTTTTTCTTTAGCTTTATCATCTTCAGTGGCATCTTTGGGTTTGCGGTTGCGTTTTCGGATCCTTCTTACAGGGGGTTCTGGTTTTGGGTCAGTGTTGCCTGAAAGGATTCGGATTTGTCTGTCGATGACTGTGTCTACAATATCAAGAGCTACATCCATCATCCCATTGCCAAGCCCATGCGTAACGTTTGAAAACAAGCGCGTATTCATGGGGTCGTTGAAAATCTTGCGCATCTCCTCAAGATAGTTCCTGTTTAACAGTAAGAACACAAGTAAAGTTACGTTTCCATACAAACACATGGATTAATTCTCTCTGTGGGTAAGCAAATACTTTACCTTGTTTCGATGATTTTTGACCAGTGTTGCACCTGGTTTGTTTCAGGTAGGAGCTGTTTTGCCATGTTCTCGTAATCAACATACTGCAGAGCAAAGTCCTTCATGTCTTTGCAAAGCGCTGCTGTGTCCCCTGAAAAAGCAATGACATTGTATTTAATATTGTTTCTGAGTTTGTTGAAAATTTCCATCAATTTTAAACCGTTCCAATATTGGATTCAACTTGTGAGTACAATCCAGAAAAGGAAAAGGAGAAGGATTGTGAAGGCTTATGTAGTGTTAATTTCACAATGCCAGAAACCCAAAAGTATGGTGTGAAGAAAAGCAAAATTATTGATGTGTACAACACTGTGGCAATGCATACCAGTCGAGGTCATTATCTGACCAAAATGTAATCTATTTAATAATACATTCTATACTGTGTAGCCTTCAAAAAAAAAAAAAAAAAGATGTAGCCTTCAAAAAAAAAAAAGCCAGTGGGATTCAACATTTATTCTCTGCCCAATTTATCATTAAATAACTTGGCAGTAATTCCGGGTTTGTAATCAACTGCAGGGTTGTTGTTTATCTTTACTTCTATGGTTTCTTCCCACCAGAGCCTTGATTTCATTCTTAAAATTGTGGTTGGGGTGAAAAAAAAGTTCTTGTTTCTCAAAATGCCTTATTGATAATAAAACAACAATGTCCATGGCATCAAAACACCACACACCAACAATTCACTTGTTCACCTTCCGGTAATTAACCTGGTGACGAAAGTCATTATTTGCTATATGCATGGAAAGCATACAAGGGAAGCTGTCCAGGTAGGGGCTCAAGACTCAGTAAAGGACCTGAGCCCAGAAACCCCTCCGCCAGATACCCCAGTATGGCGAAAGGTGGAGGTGGGGCACTTTTTTGAAATTGGTGACTGGACGAAGAAAGTACCAGCAGATTAACAGCACGGCTCCTCCTGAATTTCATTATCAAATTGCTAATTAGTCAACACAAAAAAAGCCTGCACATAAAGATATGTCTATTGACATAGAGGCAATGCAAGCCTCTCTTTGAAGCCTATTCCACATATAAGAGGCAACAACTAAAAAAGCTCTCTTGCCCTTAGTTTTTAACCAAGTGCTTGGAACCACCACTAGAATATGCTAAAGGTATTTGAGGGATTAGGAGCTGACTCAGAAATTGAGGAGCCAGTCCTTTCAATGCTTTAAAAACCAATAAAATAATCTGGCTAGGACGGGGAAAAAGCTCTCAAACTTTTGGTGGCATTCGGTGCCTTTTGGAAGACTGAAATAGTATTGTGAAAATCTGTGTCTTGATGACGAAATTCATGAGGAGGAGGGACGTTAATTAGCCAACTGGCTGCAAGTACTAACCTCTGACTTGTTCCCATGGCAATTTATAGCTCCAGTGAACTTCTGTCTGTTGACAATTTCAAAAAAAGCACTCCACCTCGACCGCTTCACCACACAGGGGTCTTTTGGCTCAGGTCGCTTCCTAGCTCTAGAACCCTTTGGTGGAGAGATCGCCTGGTTTGCATTCCATGCTCGCCGAATATGCCATACGTCATCAGGCTAATTAACAGTATGGTGAACTACAGAATCCAATATGTATGAAATGAAAGAATATATCAGTTCAAGATACAACCTGACCTCCATATCCATGTTTACTCATACACAGATCAGGGTAAGGGTGGACATCTAGGTTCCAGTGCTCAGATGATAGATCCAAAAAATCTTGAACCATAACCATGACTTTGGTTTTTGCCTCGTTAAATATAATTTCAATAACATGAAGGTACTTCAGTAAAGGCTTTTAGGAGAAAATAAAGTTGTGCATCAACTACATAAAAGTGACATGCAATACCCTGCCTCGTGATAATTTCCCATGAAGGTCTTGTAAACAGGGAGAGCCCCTAAATTTAGAGCCTTGGAGGACCCCAAAATCAGTGGCATAGTTGATGAAACATGCATCCACAACTCAACTGAAAAAAAAAATGGTGACACCCCTTATACCAAACAGATAGCTACTGTATGATCTAGGAGTCCAGGAGTTCATTTTCCTACAGCTATCGCCAATAAAACATCATTTAAAACCCAAGAAGAGCCATCACAGTACTGTGATACCTGAGTGGAAAGGCTTTGTATCAAATTCTGCATTTAAAATGATGAAAGTTGTAAGTGAACAGACTTCGCTAGAATTTTAGTTATTAAAAAAATCTTTCATAAAATGGTTGAATTGTTAAACTTATCCAACCCTTGTTTCTTCAAAAGTTGTTGGAGTTGTGAGTTATTTGAACCAAATTCCCTGCTTGTAACTCAGCCCCGTGCAGGATTAAAAACTATATTTATGTAAACTATGCAGATTTACCTTCAGTCAGTTTGGAAAAGGAACTGGACACTGCGGTATTTGTGCTTGGCGAAAGTCCAAAAACATTCAGGGACTCCAAGAGTGTCTTCTTACTCGCTGGACCTCGACTCACTCTGGTGTAAGCAGCCAGAGATCTGAGAGACATCTTCTCAGGAGGTTCAAGTCTCCTTTTAACCTCATCATACTGGATCTGATATTTCCGAGCCTTTGAACTCTTCATGTTTGGGTCCAGCAGGGAGGCTACCTCTGCAAAAGGGACTTGTAAGGAGTGCGAAGCTCCATCTTGAGATGGTGTGCTGGTCTGTGCTTCTAGGGGAGCCTGGGTTGAAATATGTCCTTGGCTTTGAATATGAGACTGTGCATCCACGTGGCTTTGTGGTAAAGTCTGCAGATGAGGAGCTGGCTGGATAAGTGGCTGGCTTTGGATGTGAGTTTGCATGTGGACGTGAGATGGGATTGTGTGTTGAACAACCTGACAAGAGACTTCTTGAGGTACCACGTGCTGTGTGATAATCTGTGCAAGGGTTGGTGGTTGTGGTTGAGGCTGATACATGGTTATGATGGGATTTCCAACAGAGACATGGACCACATCAGTGCTCTGGGGTACAGCAGACATGTGCATGCCTGCAGATGGATCCATTTTTTTATTTATCAGCAGCACAAATGTGGCAAGTTGAATCTAACAAAGAAGAACACATTTATATTAAATAATTTGAAAAAAGTAATACAATCAACTTTCAAATTGTTAGACTGGCAGCATTTCCTCAAGTGTCCTGAATGACAAAATGTTTATTATTGCAAAGATCTCACATTAGGTCTACATTTAAAAAAATTAGTTATGAAAAGCAGAATAAAGCATTGGCTTCACCACAGAAGCCAAGTCTTCTGCCAAAAGGGGTCTGCATCTATGTAGCAGCTGGAAGGAGAAGTATAAATTGGGCTTTATTCATTATTGGGTAACGGAGTTGTGAGTTGTGGAGTGACACCTGAATTGTTTAGTTTGATTAATTCGAACTACAGATTGTTTTCCCTTTTAGTTTGGTTTGTTTTGGGCAGTTGAGAAACCAACAGCCGAACTAAAAATCGTTCGAATCCTGCTCGAGGAGGTGGTCTTGGTATGAAACCAAATTAACTTTAGAGTGGTTAGTTTGTGGTGAAAACATAATCGAACTCTGATCCGAACTAAAAATAAAAGAAGACGTAAAACATGCTTTTTGAATGGATCCACCACTGTACTCACTTGCGTGCGGCATTATGGGTATGTCTGTTTCCTAAGCAGCGTTTATTATGGCAGCTCATGGTCACACTTGGAGTAGTTTATAATCCAAACATCATTTGCAGTGTGTATCATAAGTGATTAACACAAAGGATATTAAAATATGACAAAGGTTAAAAATCAAGCAGCAAGGTTTGTCCATTTTCAACATGTTGTCCCAGTCTTCAGACTTGTTTACTTCCGGGTGCATGTTATTCTAACCAATTAAAAAACAGTCGAGTAAAAAAAACATAAAATGACATATATTATATTTGTTTTCAACTAGTGCGGATCTGAGCGATCTGTGTGATGTGAATCTGCAGATGGTTGCAACAATGCATAAGTTGTTTTTCTTGGTTCGGACCAAATTAAACAATCTAGAGGTGTGAAAGCACCCTTTGTATTTATATACAGGTTTAGCATGTTATTGTGGCAGACTGGGGAGAGAACTATAGTAGTTTGATTTGCTCCGTCAACACAAAAAAGAGCCAAATAACTTACAGGACAGATAAATTAGTCATAATATGTCAAATGAGCAGCTCAGTATTTGGATCTTTTTTTCCTCATTATGATGTATGTTTTTGATATATTTCATGGAAATGCATCTAAAATTGTATTACTGCTGGTTGGAGCTTGCCCATGGATGTTAGAATGGGTTGGAGAAATGGATGGATGTGGAAAAAATGCATACTGTATGTATTTCAGGTAAAGAAAACCGGAAAGATAATAAATATTTCATGGCGAAACAGAAAACCCAATTTAACTTTAAAAGGAAGACTTGATTCTATTGACAATTTTAGTAAAATTGGACGAGAAGCGGGAATAAAAACCATCAAACACCCCAAAAGCAGCTGTTGATTATCTAGAGAATTTTTTTTTTTTTGTTTAACATCACTTTCTTAAGCTATTGTTTAAACTTCAGAGTTTAGGTCGCATTGCTTAGGTTAAGTTGTTCAAGTAGATGACTTATCACACTGTCAGATGGCATAATATTCAAATGAACCATAAAACAGGCTTTTGATAAAGTACTAATGTTAATGCTTGGCGCTCTACTGCTGTTTATTTCACTTTTACAGCAGCCATATCCATAAGTGATGAGCTCAATGCTGACTTTGAAAGAAATCTACTTGTTTTGATGAACAGTAAGACAGGCCAAGGCCAGCATCGTGTTTGAATTGTGATATTCCACCGTAATAATGAGATCAAATGCGGATTCTACGCCTCCGTCGAGGCTAACCTTGAATCAGTCAGAAGTTTGACGGGTTTCTTACTTACCACTCAATGGTTTGAGTCGTATTTAAACCTTACTGATCCTAGAACAGTCCATGGCGAACCGATCGATGGTCCCCTTCTTCACCGATCCTATTTCAGCGGGTTGCAAATCAGCCGACGAGACACAGGCGCCATAGCTACGAGAATTCGTGCACTCATTGGCTAATGTTGTTGTCAATCATATATAAGGAACCAATTATTCGACGAGATATTTGTCAAACGTGTACGTCATCCAAGAGGCGGCATATCCGGAGCTTAGATTGAAAAAGCATGAACAAAGCTTCTACGCGCTTTTCTCCCACAAAATGTTGTAAACAACAAAGACAGCAGTTAAATGGCACTTGTTTCGAGTTGTTATATAGAAGTTGACTGCTAAACGCACAAGTTCATAAATAAATACCATCAATTAAAATCGATGCAGCAATTAGTTACAGCTTAAATATATAATTTATTTGCACAAAAGCACATTCCTCTTATATGGTTTTGAATGCTTACGCGAACTTTTTTAAAGAGTAGACTAGACTCTTTTGTACACTAGATGTCACTGTTTGAATATCTTTGCTTCGCCGCCTTTAATGAACCCTAGACGCTGACCATCACAAAACCGCGGACTATTATTTATTGGTGGTTTCTGCTAGATGGACAGTTAGACTTAAGTGCTAATTATCAAACCCACTCCAATTATTTGGTAGTGTTTTCACTGCAAAAGAGACAAAACAGGGAGCTGTTGATGAGAGTACTTCGAATTGTAGATTCGCTTCATTCCATGCTACAACATGCTATTTTCTACATTTAACTTTATTTGTTCCACAGAGAATGCATGCAACTAGCCATCATCTGTTGTTCACAAATGAAGTGTCAGCACAAGGAGACCCTCGACAATGTTTCTTCTGCTGGGGATGCAGAAATTCTTTCTTCTTCAGCAACTTCTGCATCTGATGTGCCAGGTCAGATTGACACATAAAGAAAAGGTCTGCCAGGACTCATTATTCCTGTTCTTCATACTCCCAAGCTAAAAATTGGAGATGTTTTCCATTCGTAAAAAACAGCATTTTTTATTTTACAGATTTGAAGTTGCTCAAAACGACTATTTATCTTTGAGGTGAACAGCCTGTCAGCTGAAAAATGCTAATTCCAATTCAAAATCTAATTTTGTCAACATTTTCTTACAGTCTTCCTTTTCATGTTTCCTCCATACTTGATTAGATCTCCAGTACCAAATTAATTAAAGCAAGTTTTGACCACCATGTTTAGTTTACTCAATTAATCTAACCGCATGTTTGTGGGGGAAACCGGAGTACCCGGAGGAAACCCACGGAAGCACGGGGAGAACAGTCAACCTTCTAACTGGAAGGGCACAGTGCTACCCACTGCACCACTATGCCTTCCATCACAAAAATAATAAAATATGTAAATAAGAAATTGAGAGAACTTACCTTCTCTCAAGAAATTGAGAGTACACTTTGCTTAGTAATAACATGTATTTATGTTAAAATGTTCCTACTATTCCTAAAGTCAAAGGGACAGAAATTGCACACATTCGGTTGAATGGCCACATAATTTGAGTGTAAATATAGCTATTCCTACTCAATACACTGCATCAGCCATCTTGCTACAACTGTTTTTAATATCTGACATCAGTATTTGCCCATTGAATCTAAGTTCATTAAAATATTTCTTGAGATCTACCATTTGACATTGCATAACTCACGAGGAGAATGTTCACATCTCTATCCGGATCTGCTGCTTCAAACACTTTGTTTAAACAGGATTTATTTGCCCTGCGGCAGCCATTGCTAAACACTGCTGTTTCCCAATGCCAAACACTTGGGAGGCTTGACAGAGGAAGCATTTTGTATTCCGCCATGATTATTTAATCAACTAATGAAGTCAATGCTTGATTGCATTGTTTCAGATGGTTGCCAGGTTTGAGGCTAGCCGGTGTCCTACCTGGAAGGAGTTTGCATGTTCTCGCCATTGGTTTCTTCTGGGTACTTTGGTTTCCTGAGCAATCCCATGTGTCAGGTGTAATAGAAAATATACCTTGAATCCTATTGTATAGAACAGGAAGTTACAAGTTTCTTCAATAAAGCAGCACAACAAGGCTCTGCTCTTTTTGGCTCTGCAGATCCTGAGACACACTCTCTCAGGGTTTCATCCAATCTTCTATTGTTCTCAATGCAGCATGTGTTTTAGTTAAATAAAACTTCATTTTTGGTTAAATCTTCTTAAACCTAAATTTCTTAAACCAAAAGTCCTGTGAGATTGACAGACGTGCATCGTTTGCAGTGATGCGGTTGTATCGTTCTGTCGTGGTGAAGAGGGTGTCGTGGTTCTGTCTTGAGTTAGGTGTTCTCAATCTAGGCATTGAGAACACCTTTAATCCTGAACAATCCTCCAACTCACAATGCACAATTACAGCCCAAACCTTTCAAGGAACCTCCACCATGTTTCCATTCTCTATCCCTTTGACAAAAAATGCCCTCTGCAACAGCCAAATATTACAAATTTTACAAATATTACAAATTCTGGCCAGCACTGTGGCGCAGTGGGAAGCACTGTGGCCTTCCAGTTAGATTTGAGGCTCGGCGGTGACTTTCCAGGAAGGAGTTTGTATGTTTTCCCTGTGCTTGCGTGGGTTTCCTCCGGGTACTCCCATTTCCCCCACAATCCCAGAGACATGTGGTTAGGTTAATTGAATAATCTAAATTCCCCTTAGGTGTGTATGTGAGTGAATGTTGCCCTGCGATGGACTGGCGACCTGTCCAGGGTAAACCTCCCCCTCTCTTGCCCTTTGTCTCTACGATCCTTAATGTATTTGATTTTTTTTTAAATGCTTGAAATGCACATCTTGAAACCCCAGTCTGCTTTGAAATCGTTGTCTGTGAGAGACCTTGTTGATGCAGTGTAACTACCGTGTGTCTTGTTGATGTGCTCAATCTTATCGTGTCTTTCCAAACCTCATAAGTAGCTGTTTAGCACCTGTTCGGTATAACTGGTGGATCATACTCTTCACTATAATCCTTCAAAATCTCTGACTTTGTTCTATAAACTGATGCTGGTTTGAAGGCAAAGGTAGTAACTTCAAATATTGATTTGATTTAGACATTTTTTGCTCGCTCACTTAGATTTTCTGTATCACTCCTCCACCCGTCATGCTGGTAGAGAGACAGATGATAAGGATAAGTAAACTGGATAGAAGATATATTAACAAACCAGTAAACAGACCACATGACTGAAAGATACCGGTAAACTCATAATAGATTATGGAGGAGGTCAGTTATGACTGGTATTGATGGATCAGTCTTGAATGGTTCGTTCTTCTTTGAAGGGATTCTGGAGGAAGGAATCGTGTCGGAGAGGGATTCGTTCAGTGGCTCTTTTGAGTGTAGCCAGCTCATTATTAATGACAAAAGAATGAAAGCATTTGATAAAAGAACTAATCTTTTCAGTCTCCGGCTTAAACTGCATTGATTAACATTACCGAACGAGACTAAAGAACCCAAGGACTCAAGAAAATAAGTAACGTTAATGAAATTTATTAAATCAATTCTCATTCCAGCACTCGCTAACATCAGAGAGAGGTAATGTGTGCAACGTAAGAGTGAAGTGAGGCGAACAAGAATTAATTAAAGTACTTATGTCGTTTTTTTTTGTCTTCTAGGATTATTGTTTTGTCTTATTTGTAGTGTAACTCACATTTGTGGATATAGCAGATGTGTTAAGGAAGAAACACACAAGATTTTATTGGTATTTTACTAAAATGAATGAAATGACTCGAAGATTTCTTCATTCATTCATCTTCTTTCCTGTTTGTTCCCCCCGGGGGTCTGTTGGTGTCTATCTCCAGTTCACTTTGGGCAAGAGGTGGGGGTACACCCTGGACAGGTCACCAGCCCATCAAAACGGACACTACACACACACGTTCACTACTAAGGGAAATCTAAATTATTCAATTTAATGAATAATGATTGTGGGGGAAACCGGGGCACCCAGATGAAACCCACGCGAGCACGGGGAGAACATGCAACTCCTTTTAGGAAAGTGTCAACTCCTTCGTTCTCCAAACTGGAAAACTTCCGAAAGCCATGTTGCTAGCCACTTTGCCGTCCACTCAAAGATCTGAATCTGTAAAATGATTCGAACCTCCCATAACAAATGACTGGAAGCCTGGAGACAGAAAGGACCAGAACATGAAGATGAAAGAAATGGCGGACGAGGATTAGAGGTAAGTACAAGGTGAATCTGGGAGAGCTAAAACATGATGTAAACTATAAATCAGGGATAGAGCAAGTGTAGAGGGATAATGACATATAGTGTTGGCTGAGGGTGTGGTGTGCTGATGAGAATTCCTGTGATTGGCTGCGATAGGAATGATTGTGTTCAGGGGATTCAGCGGCTGATTAACGGTGCCTCAAACACATCAAATCTACTCACAATAACTGGTACAGGGACGACATCACCCTCTTACAGACATCATGGTAAATTTGCATATTTTATTGTCGCTATTGGGAAAACTCGTAAAACTACAATGAGGAAAAGAAGTTTCTGAATGGTCCTGTTTTTTTTTATACACATAAACAAAAGAAATGTGAAACGGAATCATACAAAAACAGTAGAATACATTTAATAAAAAGTAGAATCAGATTGGCACGTTTATGTGTAAAATAAGTATTTGACCTCTGCACACAACATGTCTTGGTACTACTTGTGCCAATCCACAGAGGTCAGTTGTTTCTTGTGGTTTACTCTTATCTCAAGAGGGATTTCAGGGCTGACTTGGGAGTAACTCAAACCTTCAGCCCCCTTCTTCAGATTTTCGGTAGGGATTAAGGTTTGCAGACAGATTGAGTCTTAACACATTTTTGTTCTGTGTATTTTGGTCATTTTCATGCTGTAATACCCATCCAAGAACCATTTTCACTGCCCTAGTAAAGTAAAGGAGGTTCTCACTTAATTAGATTACCATAGCCCTGTCAATCATCCTTTCATATTGTACAACTGGCAGACACGCCCCCAAAGAATGTTTTCTCCACATATCTAACTGCATGTAAACAGAAAATTTAATGAAACAAATAGCATAAACCGATTTGCACACTTTAATTTGATTTAAGTTGGTGATTTCTTGAAACCAAGTTTGCTCTTTTCTCAGGAGGAACTTGTTGTACTCAAACCTTCAGCTTCCTCAGATTTTCTGTAGGATTGAGGTTTGTAGACAGGCTCAATCACAAGACATTATTTTTGCTGGATTTTTTTGGTCATTTTCATACAATAATACCATACACTGTAAAAAAATATGGACGACATGATACCGCTAACTGCCACTGGGCTAATATGAGGCAACTTCCGAGGTGAACTGAACGCTGCCATTGAGCGGCGCATACACCTCCCTCATGAGGATTGAACTATCATGGTCTCAGAGCTCCGTCTCAAGTCTGACTCAAAAACACCCCTCTCACACTCAGCGTGTTACATATAACTTGTTTTGAAATTATAAACAAGAATTTGAGAACAACTTCTCTGAATTTTATCTTTGGCAGCATAAACGATCACTGACGTAACATCTGTCAATCAGCTCTGTTCTGTGTAGCTGTCAATCACATGGCCCCACCTTGTTTTTTGTAGGCGAAAATTGAGCCATCGTGACCCACACGAAAATAAACTCGAACCTTCTGAACTTTGTTCATTGTGTAGATAACTTTCAAATCTCAATAAAACCTTTTGTGTAAATATCAAATTGGGATATCAATGTGGGAGCGATGGCCACGGTTTGGTAAAATCCATTCAAAAACCATTTTCACTGCCCCCAGCTAAGTAAAGGAGGTTCTCATCTTTAAGTTGATTACCATGGCCCTGTCCATCATTCCTTTCAAAATGTCCCCAAAGCATAATGTTTTGTCCTTTTTTGTTTGACCGACATTGTGTGCGTGTGTTTTTTTTTTTTTTTGAGAGACATCCAGATGTAGCTGCATCACTTTCAAATCGATGATGCTGTTCCCGAAATGTCACACTAATCCTAACTAAGACTACCTAAATGCAAAGACATCAACACAAATTTGTACAAATTTCCTGCTGGAGTGAATGCTGGTCAGGTGATCTGACTTTTTACGCAGACTCAGACACGGCTTGACCGCTCTTCCACTGGTGTTGTGGAAATGCTGGTCAGAAGATGTGGCTGCAGCTGGATACTATTGGGGTTTTTTTTGGGACATATGCAGCATTTCTTCTTCTCAAATATATTAAGTTGATGTCAAACAGTTCCAATATACGTATGTCTTCTGACATCAAATTTCTTTACGTTGACAAATGTTCAAAAACAGCAGGGGCTCAATAACAGAATAGTGAAGGCAGTATTAAATATACCAAAGCTACATGGCAAAAGTTAAATATTACTTTTAATATGTTTTTGTTTTCTTTTTTACTGTTTGCAATATGTAATGTAGTGTTGAATCCATTAATGAGTCAAATATTTGAACCAGTCCAAGCGTAAAAGATTTGGATCATGAAGGTTACTTTAATATCCGATAACGATATGTGCATAAAAATGATAAACTTCCTTTCATCTTTTTTCTTTTTCATCATTGAGTTTTATGGAAAGCAATTATATATTTCTATGAATTTATACACCTATAGTTCTATTTATAGAAATGTCTCCTTATAACTCAATATAGAAGAAATATAGGATTAATGGAACCGAGAAATGATGCCTTGAGTAGACACTTGGAGACAATGCAAACCCATTTAATCTCTCTCTCTCTCTCTCTTTCTCTGTCTGTCTCTCTTTCTCTCTGTTTCTGCACACACACTTGCAAACAAAGAATGATTCTGTAAATCATTGAGATGCATTAACCCTTGATTTCTTGATTTCCCATTTAAAAACCTTCTCCTTTAAAAGTTATTTCTGTGTGGTACCACTTTCAGGTTACTGCCCTGAATCTCTCCCCCTTCATGACCCAATTTTCGGGGGAGCATAAAGCCATTTGTCTCTAAAAACTGTAAATGTGCTGAGAGGGTTGGTGGTACCGCTGGCAGTTTAACCATTGTGTTGCCATGACAACACCGCATCCATCAAAGCAGAGCACGAGTGTTATTCATGTTTCCCTGTTACAACCAGAGAGCATGTGTAGCAGGTGTGTCTACAGCACAGAAATAGAGGAGCAGTGTAAGACATGTCAGTGGCAGGGATCAGGGCATGAGTTTAGCTGGAGAAAGGGAGGATGGAGAGGGTAATGCATGCATGCTTGTGTGGGTGCAAAAACTGTGGGTGAGTTTGCATGCCACCAGCCGAAGGTCACACATGCTGAGCTTCCCAGCTGTGGCTTTATTATGATGAGCAAACAGCAAGCAATGAAATCCATTCTGCTCTATTTGCTTTTATTGAAGGTGTTCATGGTGTGATAGAACCGTCATGCAGAGAAGCGCTGGTTGCATTTTCTTAAAATATTACGTTATATCGTAAAATTGTTTGATTAAAAATATCATTTTCAATGTTTTACTTTTATATGTTCTGTGTATCCATCATTGAATCCACTATTGAGTCCAAAACAGGCACCAAACACCCTTCAGTTGGTGTTTTCTTTGAGCTTTTTTATTGTTTGTGTGTGCTTTTGTGAACCCTCTAAAGTATAGAGACTCCACTCAGAAATGACCCTGACCGGAATTCAAACAGCTATTTGCTTCAGAGGTAAGAGTGCTGACTCACTATCACTTGGCTACAAGATACACATGTATAAATCAAACAAAGGGGCATGGAGACTCAGTGGGGCTCAGTGAATTCAGCATGGTACTGTGTGATGGGTGTCAACAATTTCCTTTTATAAATCATTGGTTGTCTGGATAAGAAATTTCAGTTGAATATATCACATAGGAGACAAACACAGAGATATCCCAGAAATGAAATAAAGTTTATATGATTTAAGTAAATTATTTAAACAATGCGCATAAATGTATAAAAATTACCATTCACTAAACGCTTCTATAGCTTCCAATTAGAGTCTGGAATCAACCAAACAACAATTGGTTGTTCTTTACCAAACATCTCCATTTCAGTCAGGTTGATGGTTTCCGAGCCCGCTTTAAATCACACCACTAATCTTTAATTTTATTCAGGTCTGGGGACTGAGATATCCATCCCAAAATGTTGTTCTTGTTCCACTCCATGAATTTAAGCAGTGTTTAGGGTCTTGTTGAAAGGTCCAGCCCCGGCGCAACTTCAACTTTGTCACTGATTCCTGGACTTTGTTCTGCAGAATCTGCTGATTCCCTCCGACGTCAACAAGGTTCTCAGTCTCTCCACTGGCCACACAGCCCCACAGCATGATGGAACCACCACCAAATTTTACTGTAGCTTCTCTCTTGGAAATCTGTGTTGTTTTCTGTCCCTGTTTACCCTGTTTCATCATTCCACAGCATCTTTTTCCAAAATGAATCTAGCTTGTACAAGTGTGCTTTAGCATACCTCAAGTGACACTGTTTGTGATGTTTGCAGAGAAAAGGCTTTTCCCACATTACTCATTTATACAGCCTCTCCTTGTGTAAAGTGCACTGAACGGTTGAACAATGCACAGTGACAGCATCTGCAGCAAGATGATGCTGTAGGTCTTTTTTAGCTGGTCTGTGGGTTGACTGTGACTGCTCCCATCACCTGCACCTCTGAAGACTCAGACGCTGTGCATCTGGTCTTCCAATTCCTGTCTATGTTCCTCACAGTTGAAACTGAGAGCTTAAAGCTTTTGTATCCTTCCTTCAAACCACGATGTTCAACAATCATTGGTTTCAACTCATCTGGAAGTTGTTTGAAGCTCCCATCTAAATTCATGCAAATGCCTAATTTTTTAAATTATTATTGCACATATTTCTCAAAATCATATAAACTTTATTTCAGTTCTCAAATATATTATATGATAAGGGGTACATTGTAAGTTGTGAATTGGTTTCTAAACTAAGATATTGAGCAAGTTCCTTTGTAACTTTGTAAATGTTGGCTCACATGTAAAATAAGCTTACTTTATTTAGCAGCAAACACAATTATTTTGGTTGTGGCAATCTGTCTCAGTTAAATGAAATTTAAACAGGTCTTGAGGTTTTTCCATGTTTACACAACCACAGGTTGACCTGATACTTGAGAGTATATGAAAATAAAATGGATATAAGGGCTATTGATGTGATTATTTCTCAATTTCCTTCACCAATGTAATTTAGACAATTTTTTTTTTATTTATTTATTTTTGTTTTTATGTATTTTTTATGTTATTTTTATATTTTTTATGTGCATAATGTGCTATGACAATGCAGCAAACTACACACTGTGCAGAACCAGAACAACTGAGCTTATGAAATATAAAATACCAATTAAAATACTAAAAGTGAATCAAAAAACATATCTACATCTACATTTTCGGTTTGCTCTCACACCTAAAAACGACAGCGTAACTTCCAAAGTTGAGTTTGTTGTATGAACATTATTTAATTTGACTACTAAAGACAGCAAGGAGTTTGATCAAGATTTGTTTGAGTAAATACAATGTGTATACAATTTATTTTAAAAGTAAATATGGTTAAGTTCCAAACTTACAGACCTCCAAACTTTTATGTACTTCAGATTAGCTGTTGGACAGTGCATAGAGTTTATTAGTCTTCCATTCCAAGCAGATGCATTCAAGCCTTGCATCACCAAGTGAAATGGAGTGACTGATCACATTTGATTAACCCAATGCAATGCGGCACTGTGGTGCAGTGGGTAGCATTGTGGCCTTCCAGCTAGAAGGTTGGTGGTTCGAGGCTTGCCGGTGAGATTCCTGGAAGGAGCATGTTCTCCTTGTGTGTGCATGAGTTTCCTCCAGGTTTTCCTCACAATCCTGAAAACTTAGGTTAATTGAATCTGAATTTCCTAACATTCCTAAATTGAATGTTGCTAGCGACTAGCGACCTGTTAAGGGTTATCCCCCGCCTCTTTCCCAATGTGCCCTGGAGATAGGGACCGACAGACCCCTAAGTCAATTAACCAATTTCAGGATTCGAATATTGTTTTCTTTGTGTAAAACAAAGGTTTGCATGGAACGATGGTTTCTATAATATTTGCTAACCAGAAATGGCAATAGTAAGAACTCGATTATAACAGATTATAGTAAATAAAAAAAGAAAAGTTTGTTTAGGAACTATTTCTAGGGAACATTTTCTGCTGCTGGCATCATTGGTAGGAGGCGCAGTGACGCCCTGCTCGCTCGCTGGCTGTTGGCTGCTGCGTGGCGCGCGCTTGGAGACGCTCTGTAGCGCTGCGCGTGGGTCTCAACCCAGTGCTGGATGCGCGCGTTCGTGACACTACTCCACAGCACCCATTAGACATCATCACACATCAACCTGGGGTCACGGATCATCCCTTCGTCTGTATCCCGAAAGGCCAAGCTGATTATTGGCATCCGCGCATGTGTGGCGTTCAGCGGGAGTGAAGAGGAGGAGGCTTCCTCCACCGGACAATGACACTGACCCACTGCCGGAGATAGGGATGGATCCGAGAGCTCAGAGGATGCTCGCCTTGCTCGGCGTGTTCGCGGTGTTTCTGGAGGTAAGAGATGCACCTTCGGGGATGTTCAATTATAGCGTGGAACAAAACGCCTAATGGCTGCTTTGCATATGCTGCGCGCGCGCGCGCGTGCGTGCGTGCACCTGCTTTCTTTGGGGGGGTTTGCTACAGTCATGCTGCCGCTGCACTGTGGATATATTGATATTATCATATATCTGTCATTGTGCAATAAACCACTAACATGCTGTGGAGATTCAGGAAAAGCCACCTCCCTCTAAGAGAGGACCTGGCAACTGAAGAATGCTCAAGATTTGGATAATTATCTACTGTTACCTATTTGTTTGCCATAACTAAACCATTTTAAATGAAGATCAAGCAACCAAAACTAAAGGATACCTTACATTTATCAATTCTTTACAACTTAAGGTTTGAGGACTAGATTTGACTCACATCTTCCATCAGAAACATTAGAATTTCAGGAATGTTTGATTTCTTTTATTATTTTGGACTGTTTTCACACGCTGGTGTTAAACTCAGCTTGGCGAGGAAGACAAAGGAACATTTTTTTGCTTTATATTTACCACAGTTAAGGGGATTTGTGACATTGATGCTACACTGGAGTCTAAATCTTAACAGGGATTTGGCTATTTATAAATGCATACTTAAAACATTCATTCATTTTCCAACCCACCTATTCCCATTTTGGGGTCTGCTTTGTGCCTATCTCCAGTGCACATTCGGCAAGAGGCGGTGGTACATCCCGGAAAGGTTGGAAGTCCATTGCAGGGCAACACACACTCACACATTCAACCTAAGGGGAATTTTGATTATTTAATAAATCTAACCGCATGTTTTTGGGATTGTGGGGGAAATTGGAGTACCTGGACGAAACCCACACAAGCACAGGGAAAACATGCAAACTCCCTCCAGGAAGAACCCACTGCGCCACCGAGCTGCCATTCTGAAACATTACATTTGAATTGTCAGTGTGATGTTTTTATATCTATTTATATCCATTTACTTGACCATCCAGTACAGACAGTAAACCCTCACCCGAGGTCATTAGAGAGAATCTTAGCATCTGATTGGGCGCTGAATCAACTCCTGAATGAAAATAAATTGATAAGCAACATATCATCCCCATAAGCCTCTGGATGCTGTGATACACTACTTCTGTTTTACACTGTACTTTTACATTCAGGTTATGCAGCTGTCAAACACACACATGGAAAACATTCAATCATTATATCATCCAATAAAGAGGGGACCTTAGATGAAAAAGATGTGTATCCAGGTGTGAGATCAGAAATCTGGTTGAATTCTGTATCTTTTTTTTTTTGTTTCAACTTTTTCTCTTTCTGGTCAACTAACCTATATATATATATAGCAAAAAATTGGTTTTGGAGTTTATTTGTGGCTGTTAATTCCTTCTGAGTTGCTTTTAACACTCTGTGAGTTATTTTTATACATTTAAAGTGAAGCGTTGCTCTGAGCCAGGTTTATTTTACAGAGTTTATTCAACAGTGTTAAATTAATCCATTAAAAATGCAATTACACTCCGCCCACTTGGTTCCTTGTCCAGTTTGATATTCTTGTTCCATTTTCTAACTTATGCAGGTGCTGACCCCGAGTTGGGCAAAGTGTCTGTAGTAGAGTATAAACCTGGATTTGTGATGTGCATTGAGATGCTAATTAATTTTTTATTTTTATTTTTTGTAAAATAAGCCATGTGCTGTGTTTGATTGATGTATGCATAAAACATGCTGTAAAGTGAGGACAGATGGTTTAAAAAATGTTTAAAAAAAATAAACTTTTTCAAGCCATTTGATATTCAAACTGCAAACAATGTTTATGATGAAGGGGTATCTTCTGTATTCATCTATGTCAATTATATTATTTTTTTATAATTTTTTTAAATTAACATGCAGTGGGAAAATGTGTGTTTTCAGTTCATTCAACATTATGTTGAGTGTAAAATAAAAAAAGTAACTCGGTAGTGTTATTTTTTACATCCTGTGTAAAGTAATTGGAACATTTTTAGTGTCAAAATAACTCTTACAATGTTGTTCCAGAGTGTTTATTATTACATTTGAAAAGTGTATCTGTCTTGGTGTTATTTTATCTCTCTCAATTAACTCTGACTTTTTGATTGTGTAAATTCATTCATTCATTCATTTTCAAACCGGTTTATTCCCTTTTTGGGGTAACAGGGATCTGCCGGTGCACATTGCAGGGTCCATCACAGGGCAACATTCACTCACAAATTCACACCTAAGTGGAATTTAGATTATTCGATTAACCCAGCCGCATGTTTTTGGGATTGTGGGGGAAACTGGAGTACCTGGAGGAAACCCACGCAAGCACAGGGAGAACATGCAAACTCCTTCCAGGAAGGTCACCGGCGAGCCTTGAACTGGCAACCTTTTAACTGGAAAGCTTAAGGAAAACACTGGTTGACAAATTAAATCTAATATACTTGTCCACTACAAGAAAGATATACAGAAACAAAAAGAAGCCTGGCACCTTTGCATTTGTGTCTGCAACTTGTGAGATGTCAGTCATCCTGCAAGAATACACCGTGCACAAATGAACACTGCTGCAAAACTCGCTCAATGGAGCAGCTGTTTTCTCCCTCTGTTATGGCCGACCGTCTCTAGAATCTCAACAGAGATTTGCTGAAGGGCACGTCAGGACAGTGAGGGCACGACGTGGATCATGTGACTGACCAAGGAAGATTTTGTTTCATTTGACATTAATTTGGGCCAAACAGACTTTCACACGCTACAACAGTATTAAATAAAAATCACTTGAACAAAAGGCACTTTCAGCATCATGAGGCAAGTGATAATCAGTCATTCATTCATTCATTTTCCAACCCGTTTAATCCCTTTCGGGGTCATTGGGCGAGGGGCAGGGCTACACCCTGGACAGGTCGCCAGCAGTCATTAAACTATAAATTAAAAAAGTTTATCATCAATAATACCAATACTTGTTGTGTGAATTCAAGTGGATATTCTAATATTACTTTTGATGTATAATCTCGATTCAAACTGAACCTGAACTCCTCATAATGTGTTGCTAATCTTTGCTATTTAGCTTTTAGCTTAGCTTTTGCTAATCTTTGTTAAGTAATGATGTTTTGACTATGAGGAATTTTACTCCCCACATTATGCCGAAGATGGCGGGCCAGCAGTTGCTCAGGACCTTCACTTGAGGAAGACTTTAGCATGGAATTTGCATCCGATGGCCCTTTCCAGTGGGAGGAACCTAATGAATGGCAGCTTCGGATGCTGCTTTAGAATGACAGATGCAATTATGGCTGTAACAGAGTGGAGTCTGTGGAGGCAGCCAAAATATCAGGGCGCATAACGACTGGAGCTTGTTCCTCTCTAATTCAATCAGCCTAGCCGATGGCGTCCAATCCCCAGATCTGTTTCAGGGTCATAGATTAATGAAAAAAACCCATTACTTGTTTTCATCTGCATATGGCTGAAAACTCCCCAAACCTGGCATTTTTTTTCTTTAAATGATTCCAATCTGGTTAGATTTAGTAAACTCTCCCTATACACCTTCAGTCATTCTACTTTCCAATCAGTTAATACAGGCAAAAGCCCAAAATAATCGAATAAAAACACACATACACTCACTGGCCATTTTATTAGGTACACCTGTCCAACTGAGCCAATCAAATTGCAGCAACTCAATGCATTTAAGCCTGTAGATAAGGTCCAGATTATCCAGTGCAGTTCCAAGCTTCAGAATGAAGGGTGAGAGAAAAAAGGTGATTTAAGTGACTTTGAATGTGACATGGTTGTTAGTGCTAGACAGGCAGACCTGAGTATTTCAGAAACTGCTGATCTACTGTGACTTTCACACACAACCATCTCTAGGGTTAACAGAGAAAGACAAAATATCCAATGAGTGGTAGTTCTATATCCAGAGATGCCTCGAGTTTTAGAAAAGCAACAGTAACTCAAATAACAAATCGAGGTTTGCCGAAGAACATCTCTAAACACGTTGAACCTTGAGGTGGAATGGCTACAGCAGCAGAAGACCACACTGGGTGCCACTCCTGTTAGCCAAGAACAGAAAACTGAGACTACTATTCACACAGGCTCACCAAATTGGACACCAGCAGATTGGAAAAGCATTGTCCGGTCTGATGAATCTTGATTTCTTCTACGACATTCCAATGGTAGGGTCAGAATTTGGCATCAAAAACATGAAAGCATGGATCCATCCTCCCTTATATCAACAATTCAGGCTGGTAGTGGTATTGTGCGGGGGATATTTTCTTGGCACAGTACCAATTGAGCATTGTGTCAATGCCTCAACCTCCCAGAGTATAGTTGCGTTCAACCCTTTCTAACCACAGTCATCTTCTGATGTCTTTCTTACACGTCATAAAGTGCGAATCATCTCAGACTGGTTTCTTGATCAGAGTTAACTGTGCTCAAATGGCCTCCACAGTAACCAGATCTCAATCCATGTGTTGGAATGTGAGATTCACATCATTGAAGTTTAGCAACAGCGTGAAGCAGAGGTAAAATGGGTCCAACATAATGCTAGTAAGGTGTACCTAATAAAATGGCTGGTGAATGTATCTAGATCAATCAATTAACATGTGTTGCTTAGTTCAATTAAAGTTTCGTTACAAGGGGATGAAATGAGTAAATATATTTATTTTTTAAATAACTTGTCATCAACCCCTGTCATCAACCAGTTCAGGTTCTTATTTTGCTCTCTCCACAACTTTGTTGTCAGAGTCATCACTGCTCCAAAGGCATGAAAAAGACCAATTATATACTTGAAAATAAATGTATTTTCAAGGTTTTTCCAACCCTAGTTTTCTAGCTGAACAACTGATCTGGGATCATTAAAGGACACAGTTGGTTTAAAAACTCTATAGAGCATCATTTAAATGAAACCATGTTTTGCATTACTCAAAACAAGATGATTTTGTGTGAGAAATGAACTAAAGTCAAGGATAACTTTGGAATTGCTTAGGCTGCTTAGGTTTTATTCTGAAAGGATTTGCTTTTCTTTGTTCTACGAAATAAAGCAAATGGTTTTGAAAGGCTTGAGTTTGAGTGAAAGATGGCAGAGTAGCTGAGTCGCTTCTTTTGTATTATTATTTTTTTGAGGGTCTGGAAGCATTGATACATTTTTAAAGATTCTTATGGGTCAAGGATAAATGCTTGGAGAAATTTTGGTTTACAAGTGGAATTGATTCTTTGCTAGAAATCTTTTGGGGGGATGGCGTCCAATCTGTTCTGGAAAGCTGAACCCTTTATAGCAGTTTCTTGCTTCGCCGAAATCTCTCATTTCATTTTAGGTCACAGTAGCAGCGTTAGTCCCTATTTGCTTCTACAATGAACCTCTAAAAGCAATCCTCAAGTTTCCACGATGCACTCAACCTTGAAAGATGCCGACATTTGTGAGTGGCTTGAAATCCAAGTGCTACGTTTGATCAGGGTCTTAGTAGATTGATTTCCAGTAAAATGTTTGCGATTCATACAGTTCAAATGAAATCTGGAAATGAACACCACCAGATTTACTTTAAATAAAAACATATATTTCAGAATCACCCAATGTGTTAAAACTGCCTGGTGTTAAGTCACCATTCACCAAGAAATCATCAATAACTAGATGGTTAAAGTTTGCACGGGAACTTTGCTGTTGGCGTGTAAAAGTGTAGTTAAAAAATGTTTACAAATACAAGTGTACGAGTGTTATAAACTTTACTGCAATAGATCATTTTTCTGAGCTGAGCTATAGACCTTTTAAATTGGTTGCTAGGGTAAACTATCTGGTTTCTAGGGAGGAATCAATAATATAATTTAAAATTACCCTTCCTACTATGAGAAATACAGTGGTACCCCGAGATACGAATGCTTCGAGTTACGAAATGTTCGAGATACGAAAGATCTCGCAGGAAATTTTTTGCTTCGAGATACGAAGAAAAATTCGAGATACGAGCAATAACAAACATTTCTGCTCTATTATCCGCTTGTTTGTCTCACGTCGTGCTGTGCTTCCGCGTCCTTGCGCTCCTTTCTCCCTTTGAAGAAAGTGTACTTTAAGGGGCTGATACGGGGTGGAGGAGGTTTGTCAAAAGAGAGCCTGGGGGATGCATAGACCCTGGGGTAAAGATCCTTTATAGAACGGATCATTAAGAAATTATGGGAATCACCTTGCCTAATTATCTTTTCGTGTACGCTCCCGAAACTAATCTTACGATGTCACTTCTCTACGCTTGTGCTTGAAACCGTGTTGGTGTTTAGAATTCGAGAAATATCTCAAGAAACTTTCATACGTAGTGCTGTAATGTCTTCCTCCTCCTCCGACACATTGCTTCACTCAAGGAAGATTTCACATTTGTGTAAATATTACGTATTTTGCATGTGTTTTTTTCTGTTTTATTATCATTTATTACATTAACAATGTGTAGATTTAAGGATTGAAAAAAACGTTACTTGATTTTTCTCTGGTTTTCCATTTTTAATCTACTTATACTGTTGTTTCTGAGAGCCGTTGCACGGATTAGGCGTTTTACATGTACAACTTGCTTCGAGATACGAATTGTTCGAGATGCGAACGTCACTCTGGAACGGATTTGTTTGTATCTCGGAGTACCACTGTATATATAAAGACTCACGTCACTAGCATTTTCTGAAGCTGAGATATACATCTGGTGATTTGGTTGCTAAGGTTTACTTGTCAGGGAGGAGTACGTCACATAATATAGTGTTCCTCATGTGAATATGAGTTAAATTATCAAACACAAGCTGAGATTTGGTTTCTATGGTAAACAGTCTGGTTGCTATGGAGGTGTCAGTGACATAATATAAAGCTACCCATGTCAACATGAGTAAAATGATTTTTCGAAGCTTAGATAGAGATATGCCAAAGCAGTTCAAGACAAAACAGAAATAAATGTCATTATTGAATTAGGCCTTCTCTTTCTGTCTTAACTCTGCAGCTTCTTCTGAGACATCCAGAGATGTTGGCATAAACAGAATGTACCACTTTTCCATCTGTTTACATCACACTAGATAAAACTTTGCTGTTATCTTTTACAAACCAATTTATTATCTTTTCTGATATGTTCCCTGCAGGTGAATGGGGACGACAGCTACCTGAATGCAGTTCAGAACACAGGTGAGTACCATCCACATCATCTGTGTTTTTATCCCAGAGGTTATCAACATTCTCTGAGTTTATGCTCATAAATAACAATAAAATGTGCCGTATGATATATGTGAATTTTAGTAAATATGTGCTGGAATATTTTTTTAAACTATTTAAACTAAAGCCGTGAGGTCTGAGAGTCCGGGCAGCTGTTGTACTCCTCTGTTGTTTTTCCACTGTTTCTGCTTCACAAGGTGTGACACACCACTTTTCTCGGGGTGCAGATGTGATCATTTCTCTGAATCCTGTGAAATGATGCTGTCTCTTATTAATGATGACATGTGATGCTTTCCATTGACAGTTCTGTCAAACTGCGTGGATGCTGTGTTCAAGTTTAGTTCAAGTATCTGTTTCCATAGTTCATATCTTATCCCTACTTTGTGTAGAATCATTTACAGAAAAATTCACAAGCTACCGGCTTCTTGGTGTCTCTAAAGATGTTTAAGCAGAGCATCATTTAAGGTAGCATAATTTAAACAGAGGCTCAAGTTTATTGAGTTTTATACATTTAGTGTTTTTTTTGTGTCCAATGTCTGTTTTGACTTTGTAGTACAAAACCCTGGTTAGCCTGGTATCTGTAGTGTGATGCTTTTATAAATATTCCCTCCCATGGTTCACTCAGTAGAGCATCAGTAAAGCAAAAGCTGACAAAATGTGTTCATTCCTTGTAATGTAAGTCACTCTGGATAAAAGCGTATTGCAAATGCATGTATTTAAACTTGAATTTAATTTGAATGCATGTTGATTTTAAATCCAATCAAAATGACAGTGTACAGTGAGATCGGGGGTATTTTGAGTTCAGGAGGTGGGGCTTGTTATTGTCGTCATGCTTTCTCACTCATTTGTTTACAAAGAAGTGTAATAGTGGCTGAATCAAGGACTATGTTCCTGTTTACTCTGCTTTCCTGGTTTAAGGTCTTTATACACCAATACATCTTCTGCAAACAATCTTTATTTTAACTTTAATCTATATCAATCTTTAATTTTAAACACATGGGCGCTAATGTGACCTTACACACCAGCTGAAAAAAATGCAGTCTGTCAGTGCATCAGTTTTCAAGAAACTCTCTCATTGGCTGCAGATAATCATAGACATTATTTCAGTCAGAACACATTTCACACTGCACAATGGTGACTCTCAGACAGCTATTTCTCAGATTTATCTCCTGACAAGCTTGTGAATCTCGCAGAGCAAGTATTTGGTACTTCACAATGTGATTGTCACACATGCCCAAGCCCCAAATTGTACTTGGTTCTGGGGATAAACTCAAGGTCGGGGGTAAAATCATGAATCTGAAATCGGCTTTAAAGAAAAGTGGATTGTTCTCCAGAAAACTGATTGTTTCAGTTTATTTTTACAGATGAGCGCTTCCTTCTCCATAAACGCACCTCACACAGTGTAAATTGAGCCTGCGCCACCATGTGGCATGGAGTGAATTGCAGTTCATTGAATTTTTTAGAAGAGGATGTGTGAACTCATTTTTAGAGAGAATTGACAAAGACAGCTGACGATGCAGCCGCTGCAGTTCAGATGCAAATGTGCATTTAAAGCATGTACAACATTACATGTGTATGTTTCCTGTTTGATCACCGAACAAAGACTCCTCTGTTTTTGCAAACATAAATGTTTTTACGTTTTAAAACAAAAACCTGCGTCCACTCAGACACTCAAAAACCCTGAAATGTTGGTGGCAATGGATTGAAACAGGTGGAAGTTGATTCATGGCATTTTAAATATTATTATTCAACACTGCATGTGTACAAACATGAGCACCTCTGTTTGGTGCTGAAACAGTAAACATCCGCATGTTATCCTGTTGGAATATATAAAAACATGGTCCTTGCTTCGACTGTGATTACACTAGCTGTCAATACATGATGGAGTGTGACAACAATGACCAACTTCACCCCCAAACAAAAAATACTCTGCTTTTATTGTCAGCATAAACACAGGGTGTGGAGGGTTTTAAATAGGATTCACCTTGACCATCATTTTCAAAAATGTGCGGTTATGTAAAAAACAATGCAAAACTATACAGAATAATACCTGTTTTCAAAAATAACCGGGTGCATGTGGACAGGGCTTCAGTCCGTATTCAGAGAGCTTGACTTTTACTTTCGTACCTGCCACTTTGTGCCACTAGAATACAAGTCAGGCCAGTGAAATGGCCAACCAGTGAAGTGGAGTGATTTGTTCAGTAGAAGGGGTTCTAGCAATCAACCAAGCAATTAATTTACTCAAAGTATGAATCAAGGTAGTGGTGAACTCCTTGGATGGAGAGGATGAATATTTCATGCATTTGCTGCCAGTGTAGGATCAAAATGACTAAGAGGCTTTTAAACTGTCCAGGTACCATGATGAAGAGAATTTCGATGGTCCTAAATATTCACTTTAGACAAGGCCTTCTTTGGACTTCAATTTTACTGCTGTTAGACTGAAGTAAACTTGCTAAAATCAGGACTTTAATTCAGAGCTGCAGTCAATAAGTGTTGGAGAGTCTCGCCTTGAGCCTAATTAGAAAGCATTTTAATTAGTACAGTTTTACTTTGTATTTAGCCCTGAAATGATTCAAATGATTCAACATTTCAAGGGTGTACATGGAGATGAATCATTTCTGAAGTGATGTAAAAGGTAAAGACATTGCTGTAACAAATTTAATTCATCTGAAAAAAATAATATATATATCTAATGATGGCAGAGTGTTCTGTCAGAGTGTTGGACATGATTTACATTTCCTCCTCATTAGTCTGTTCAGAAGATCTTTTGCTGGAGCTAAATCTGTAGATTCTGAATAAGTGACTAATATTTTGTACGGATGTTTTATTTAAATACATTTGCACACATTTTGCCCCAATATTTAATATAAGCAGACTCACAAGCATCACTTTTCATACTCAATTTATCTTTAATTTGGTCAAATTACATTCCCCTGTAATCTCTCCCCTAACCCCATCTCTATATATTCCCTGTTCTGTCAGTTATGAATGAGTCTATAAAGATGGATTTGCAATGGGTATTCTAAGATAAATAATTCATCAGTTCCCCTAGAGCTCTGAAATGTGACATTTACTCCGCATTGGTGTTTGCTGTGTCGAAGGATATCACCAAATGTGGCTGGTTAATAAGGGCATCCACCCTCTGATGGGGTCCCATCTTCCAGAGTGCTGTCAGATTTACTCCCTCATCTCGCTCTCATTTTCTTGGACAGTGTGAAATTCCCCAGTAGCAATCCCAGAGTGCTAATGACTGTCAGCGCTGCTTTGATGTCACTGCATCAAGACTGATAAACAAACCGTACCAGACGGGCCAATCAGACAGCTTTAAGGTCCCAGCAAAGGAAAGGGCTTAGATTGAGCGATTTGGTTTTCTCTTCTCATTGAAAACACATACTGTGCCAGAAGCATCCACATACTTCAAACGAAATGGGTCAGCTTGGGATTTTATAGTTGCCTAGAAAGTTGCTTTGGTTGCACAGGGGTGGCATGAAATGCTTGGGCCAATCAAAGGAAATGCTTTGACATGTACAGTGTGAAACAATGTGCAACGATTGCATGCAGGGTCTTTTTGTGCAACACAGATCTGAAGTCCATGAAATATGAAACACAAACTCAGTTCTATCCCGCAGGCTGGTTCAAATAAAAGGCAAGGATGTGAATCTTTTAAATATACACATGTTTTATGTGTCATGAAGCACCGCTTTCCTATCAGAACATTACAAATTCTTTTAAAACAAACAGATGTTTCCTATTAGTCAAAACGCAAACGTTTGTCGAAGTTATCGACTGTATGCTCGGGGATTTCCCACAGTCAAAAACTTCGACAAACGTCTGTGCTACCTCCTTCAGGGAATGGGGGTTACGAAGGTAACCTAGATGTTCCCTATCAGTCGAAACACAGACGTTTGTCAAAGTTTTTGATTGTGGGAACTCCCAGAGCCCACAGTCGAAAACTTCGACAAACATCTGCGTTCCCTCCCTCAGGGAACAGGGGGCTACGAAGGTAACCTAGACGTTTTATACCAAACCAATCAGCAGTAAGGAGGTTCTGCAGGTTGTGTTGTTCATCTTCATCTTCTCCTGCTTATCCTGCTTGAACTCCTCCACTTGAGGCATGAGCTCTCTACCGACCTGGAGAGGGCAGGCCACCCTTTAACGGTCAAAAACCATGGCCTTGGACACTCGGCTGCAAACCACACCAGTGCACGCTGCAGGTCCAGGCCCGAAGAAGCCAACAGGACGATGTCATCTGCAAAAAGCAGAGACAAAATCCTGAGACCCCCAAACTGGACCCTCTGGCCCCTGGCTGCACCTAGAAATATTGTTCATGTAAACTATGAACAGAACTGGTGACGAAAGGCAGCTGTACCAGAGGCCAATGCACAACGAAACTGGTCTCACTTGGTGCCGGCAATGCGAATCAAGCTGTCGCTCCTGTTGTACAGGGACCGGACAGCCCTTAGCAGAGGGTCCCGGACCCCATACTCCCAGAGCACCCCCCATAGAGCGCTACAAGGTTGAACGCCTTCTCCAAATCCACAAAGCACATGTGGACCAGTTGGGGGAACTCCCATGACCCCTCGAGGATCCTGCAGAGGGTAAGGAGCTGGTCCAGTGGTCCATGACCAGGACGGACCCCACATTATTCGTCCTGCATCCGAGGTTTGACTACTGGCCAAACTCTCCTCTACAGTACCCTGCAATAGACTTTCCTGGGGAGGCAGAGGAGTGTGATCCCCTGTAGTTGGAACACACCCTCCTGCCCCCCTTCTTGAAAGGGGGTTTCCTTGAGGCTGACCGATAGTCCTCCATGGCCTCCCCGAACTCCTCCCATATCCGAATTTGGGAGGTGCCTCTACCACCGCAGGAGCTGTGGCATGCTTGTCCTTCCAGTACTTGTCTGCTGCTGAGTCCCATAAACCAAACAGGCTCAATAGGACCCCTTCTTCTGGTGAAACGTGGTGTTATCAAATCGAAATTATTACATAAAACAATGACACATTCTCTGAGCCTGCAACATATGCGCACACTTCAAGTCTTGAAGCAGAGCATAAATGCCTTATTCCAGCCATCCACACCTGGTGTTCTGTGTCACCCCTGCGTGTTATAGAGCTAAACCATTTATTGTTCAAAACAAAATACTACTAAAGCACATTTGAACTGTATAGTAACACACATTGCTTTCACTTATTTATACAGTTTTTACAGTTGGTTATCACCATATTTAAATAAGGTTGGGTGATTTTTGCCAAGACACTTCAAAAAATGTCCTCTTGCTCTAGTGCCTGGTGCTCTGTGTCGCCTCTGCATGTAATGGAGCCAAACCATTTATTATTCAAAGTAAATTACAACAAAAACTAATTTGAACTATATAGTAACACACATCGGTTTCATTTATTGATGATAGAGAAAAGATGCCCATTATCACTGCACAGCTATGAAAAGAGTGGCTTGGTTTGAATTTTTTTACTGCAACCTGCTTTTTGACCATTTTTTATTTCTTAGAAGTGACAAGCTACCACGGTATCGTCCAGTGGCCACACCCACTTTCAACTTCAAATCACACTTTTAGATGTCATCTCATTGATACTACATATATAGTTTTATAACGCCCATTAATACAGTTGGTTATGTAGGCGAGCATGAGGTTTGATTACTAGATCTACTAGATATTATTTTGCAATACTTTGCCTTCTGCCTTCCATTGGTGCCCCACCGTGCATCTGTTCGCTTAGCATGCCAAAGCACGTTATGCGAACCGTGTCAAATGTTCTTTGTGGCGGGGAAATGGATTATTTGGGGAGCGAAAATGAGCTCTCCTATGGCGCAGAGCTGAGAGCGTGTGTGTCCAAGTACACCATACGGATGCTTTGTGAAAATGACTTGATTTCTGCTCCCATTCGTTCTGCCAGTGTGCTTCCATTAGCTCAAGAGTGGCACAGTGGATGTGAGGGACCGAAGGTGAATGAATCCAAGCTAAAAGAACTCTAATTCAAGGCCTTTTCATTGTAAGGTTTAATCACATGTTTGTTTCTCTCTTGCACTTACATTCTGTTCCACACAACTTATTTACTCGTAATCCTTTGCTTTTAAATTCACCGTTTAGATTTTTGAGACCATTGAAAGGTACTGAGATTTTTTTAGTGACAACTAAATTTTTCGGGGGGAAATACATCGAAACATTGCAGAGAAAAGAGACTCTTCCTTCCCCCTCTTCTGAGCCAATCTTTGCTTTCTCAACATCTTTGATGTTTCATCCCCCATCTTCATCTGTGAGAGTTTGATTCCGATTCAGAAGATGAGAGGATGTTTCAAGGAATACAATCATTTGCATGCACTGGAAGTGTTTGCATATGAGATGTCGTGTAGAGCATGAATCTCTTCCCCCGTTTTGCCATTGTTTCCCCTCCCCCACGTTTTCCACATTGAAGGTGCCATTAGCACCTGGGGATCAGCCATTTTTCTTGCCTAGTAATGGAATTGGATGGATTTTTGTGAGGCTGTGCTGAGTAAGGGTGCTATGGTGCTGGTTCTGAAGCCCTGACGCCTCTGTTTTACATGTGCTTATTACCACCAAATGTAATTTGCCATGACACAGATGCACTTCAGTTTTACCAATGGATACAAAATTGAGACTAAATCAGATTCTAAAATCTCCACCATGGTGTAGAGCTGTCTAATGATGTCAGTGACAAGATTGCAAACCTACAGAAATGGGCTGCAAAACCATCACCAAGCAGCTTGGTTATCAAGAAATCAGGATAGCAAGGGCATGAACAGGTGAACACAATAAGACCTAATGAGTAACAGATGAGGGACAGTGAAATGGGAACACAGAGGGAACTTGTGTTTTAAACAGAAATTTTAGAGATGAACTTTTGTTATTGACCAAATAGTTATTTTCCACCATATTTTGCAAATAAATTCTTTAAAAATCGGACAATGTGATTTTCTGGATTTTTCTTTCTCCTTTTGTCTCTCATAGTTGAGGTCTATCTATGATGAACATTACGGGTCTCTCTCATCTTTTTAAGTGGGAGAACTTGCACGATTGGTGGCTGACTAAATACCTTTTTACCCCATTGTAGTTCAAGAAGAAGCACAATGTTGTTCTTTGGTGTTCTAGCCAGATTTTTAATCCCATAGTAAATGTGTGCATCCCTTAAGTAGTGTTTTGTGAGGGGGTCAAATACTTATTTGATTACCTGTCTTAATTATTAGTATTCTTAATGTCGTTCTTGAAACAAAGGAACATGCATTAACATGTTGGCTATGAATAAACAAACCTGACAGAGGTTTACTGTGATTTTTGTTCAATATTAGCTGTTGATAGATTGAACAAATAAATGTACAAAAAGAGATTCATATGAAATGTTCTGCAGTTTTAACTATAAATTGCTATTCTGAAACTAATGAATACTGTTCAGTTTAAACTTAATAATGAGAATTTTCTGAGCAGAGATCTTTTCTGGCTTACTTCAGAATCTAAATTCTTGTTTTCTAGTCAATACTTGTTTTCCTAAACCATTTATTAAAACACAGCTTCAAAGAGTACAGCATAAAATATCTTAATAAAAGATAAAAAAAGACCCATTGAGATAAAGAGTCCTTGCAGTTTTGCTCGGAAGGAAATCTAGTTTTAAAGAGGTTTAATTTCTCACCGTACAACAAAACAAATAGCTAATTAGGTCCTAAACTCCAATTAAAAGTGTTTTTTTTAATTATCCGCAATTCACCATTATGAAATCTTGTTCAGTTTGTTCCAGACACTTTAACGACAGCATTTTGGCATTTCCTGCTCCACATATTTATGCATCCAATTACGTAAAAACACAGCGGATGGTTTCCCTGAGCTCGGCACAGCTCTTTCTGAAAGCGCTCTCCATCTCCTTCTTTAATATGTCTAATTCAGCTCTGCCCTGATTGCACCGAGTCTGTCAGAGCTTGCAGATGGAGACATTAATCTAATGCTGCACACACACAGGCTGTTCCTCTCAAATATATGTGTTTCTGATATCACTTGAATGCAGGCCGCCTGGCGCAGAAAGTGCAGTGGCATGAGAATGCAGATAAAAGAACCTGCAAGGTGTGCCAGCTGTGACTGATCAGCAGCTTGCACTTCCCACTTTAAGAGAAATATGGAGGTGGAGGAAGCCTCATATGAACAGTGCTCAGTGACAGACTAAAACTGTCATTCTGCTGAGTCAACTATTGCTCGATTTTGTCAGATTCAAGAGTAGTTGGTAAAAGAGTGGACAAAACTTGAATGCAAGCATAGACATGCAATCTTTGTGATATTGCTTTCAATTTCAGTTTTTTTTAGAGCAAAGTCTGTAGCATTTCACAGTCCATGGGGAGCTATATCTAAAGCAGCGCTGTGCGGTGAGGTTCATGGCTCGAGAGACACTGACGTCGTCAGTCAGATTTACAAACAGAGCAGCTGTCAAAGTCTCCTCCCTTGTGTAATAAATATTTAAAATGACTAATTCTTCTTACGAAGTGTCTGAAATATAAATAAATGTAAAAGCTGCTTCCATTGTCTGCCAACTTGAAGTTGTTTATGGTATCCTATGAATATAAATGTTACTTTATTATATATATATATATATATATATATATATATATATATATATATATATATGTAAAACTTGCTTCGAGATAAAAACGCCACCCTGGAATGGATTAATTTCATATCTCTGGGTTTAAGGGATTTTAACAAATTTAAGAAGAAATCAGAGTTCTTTAATTGAACGTCCTCGCTGAATAATGGTTATTCGAATTTTCTTAGCATATCTTTTCCCAGAGAACCAAGCATTCAAAAAGCACAAAAATCATTAAAGACTTGCCTTTAGTTGAAAATGAAGTCCATGTGTGGCTTTTTCAGAATAAGATAAATAAAATGAATCTTGCTTCAGTTTTAGAAGTTGTTTTAAAAGCAGATTTGTTTTAGGATTGAAACAAACCCAAAAATGTGTTTATTATATATATAATATTAAGGGTGTAACGGTACGCTAAAATCGTATTTGGTTCGGTACAGTGTCTTGGAGAGCTCGGTTCGGTTCATTTTCGGTTCAAAACAATAAGAGCTTACAAAATCTTTATTTTGAAAAGCTGCCAATACACAATAGAATTCTTGCATAAATTAAATAAAAGTGACACATTTGGGTGATATTTTAAATAAATTGCACTCTTTATAAAGAAATACACATTTTTTAACTAAAAAATGAAATACTGCAACTAGTTAGGACCTGAAAACTTTTAACACTAGCAACAGCTTCAGCTTATATATCAACAAAACTAACTATTCAAGTTTTAAGTTTTGGCTAAAAAGATTAACCTATCCACATTTTCTGAAGAGAGCACAGATCTGGCTGCAGTGACAATATCTCCAGCAGTAGTAGAAAATGTTAGATGTGTTGCCTGCCACATACCCCATCTCCGTGGAACAATGTCGACATACAACTTTAAATTTATCCACTCGTCTATCCCCGTTATGTATTTTAACAGAGAAGCCAAAGTGTTCCCAAACGGGAGACCGTAGTGAGGTGGGAGGGTCTTCAAGCTCTGGCTTCTCTTTCGCTGTTGCCATTTCTCAGTTACTCGTGCAGCTCTACTGTACGTCACTCAATAGCGTCCGTGCGGAAACTCGCCTAGGAACATTGTTCCGCTGCGCTTAATATCGCGCTAATAATAAATTTATATCATTTAATAAAAAAATATACCGAAACGGTACGCAAGTGTACCGAACCGAACAGGCCCTGTCTCTTATACACA